>OU343219.1:250120732-250600732 GCA_910596185.1 Chrysanthemum makinoi | reverse complement strand
TTTTATGTGTATTATTGCTAAAAGGGAGGGTTAATGTGAGAGATATCTTAAAGTTATAAAAATAAGAATTCATTTGAACCATTAGATCAACTAATTGAGTTTAGATGATACTAATACTAGATGGATGGCATTTTTGTAATAAATGTTAAGTTTAGGGGTTTTATGTACCACAAAAATAAATGATTTAGGAGCCCATTAACATTTAGGTACATTAATTTATGTAAAAATGTAAGCCTTTTTTTCATGTTGATTTTTTTTTTTTTTTTTTTTTAAGTCTAGATCATTACACAAAAACCATCAACGTCACTTTTACTTTTTGGTTTTCGAAACAATAATTTTAGTTTACAACTTTCTTTTATGAGAAGCTGGTACATATCACCAATATATGATTTTTTATATTATTTATTCAATGATAAAAATCTTGATATATAGTAAATTAGTAACTTGTACAACAACGTAATATCATACGAAATTACTTAGTTATACCTATAATACATAATTTTTTTGTTAATAGGGGATGCACATCTTATTATGTGAAGCTTAATGACATTTTTACCACAAAAATAAAAGAATAAACTCTTCATGTCTTTCGTTCAAAACACTAGCCCATGACATTTTTTTAATTTCATATTATGTTTTATTAATATGATACATTGATACATGAACCATACATACAACCAATAATACAGTCATATTAAATATGATACATGGCCCATACATATAATCTAATATATGATACATTGATACATGAGCTATATAAGATACATGAGCCATACATATAATATATGATACATTGATACATAAGTCATAAATACACTGATACATTGTTACATGGGTCAAACTTGACGCAAACTTTGGCTATCTTACATACATTGAACTAATACATGAGCGCAACACCAAACACAACAACAATTATTCTTTGTGTTTCTTCCTTATACATGACACACACCTCTCAAATCGCAAAAAGCACAACAAAAAACAGCCTCATACGAAACCCAATTTTGACTTCATATCTTGAATACAACCCGACTACAGATGGTTGTTCGAGACCCAAATACGAAACCACAACAAATCTTACAAATACAAAACCCCAACTGATACAACAACAAATCTTGGTTGTTCGAGACCTAGATACAGAACTCCAACGGATCTTATAAATATAAAACTTACACAAAAATAAGAGATAATGAAACCCCAACCAAACTTAATAACTTGTGTAAAACAATAGATTGAAACAAAACCAAACTGAATATCTTGTGTAAAACAATAAACTGAAACAAAAACCAACTAAAAGGTCTCGTGTACAGATATTTTAACACGAGATGTAAATCTAAAAACAATTACCATCGTCTTAAACCACTTTGTTGGATCGATGTACTCTAACCAAACTAACTTAAACAGCTTGTTAAGGTTTAATAACCTCGGATAAATCCTAAGTTATTAACAATGAAACACTGAGCAAACTCTATTAAGTATGCGGAATTTACTTAACAAAGCTAAGAAGAATATAACTTTAACTTTGAACGATTTTATTAATAACTCTAACTCTGCTTATTATGCAGACTCTTTAACAACTCTAATAATATCGAACTTCTCTAAAATTCTAATAATACGCGTACTCTAAACTTGTGAACTCGTACCTCTAATGCCAATCTAGGGGTCCTTTTATAGACTCAAGGATAACCCTAGTCGGTTTACAATTTGTATCCTTGTACGACAAGTAATCTAATAAAGAATATTCTAGAATTACAAAGCTTTCCATAAACGAATATAACAGTTCTTTTAGCCTTGCAGTACTTTGACTTTGACAGCAGTACTTTGACTTATTCTTTAGCAGTACTTTGACTTTTCCAGTACTTTGTCATCCTTCAGCACTTTCATATCCCAACAATCCTCCCCTAACTTGAATTCTACTTGCTTGACTTCATGTTCCTTTTGTGAATTTATCTTTAGCTTCTCCATCTTTAAGGAAAGATTGTGTGTTTGTCTTTAGATTATATCTTTGTAATCTCTGTGCTTATATCAGTATCATCAAATTATCTTTAGAATTTATTCTCTTCAGCATCATTCAGCAAACTCCATCTTTTCAGCAACACAGCAACATATGACAGTTTGTACATTAATTCAGTTTAAGTTGCATTCTATTCTCATCACTTCCAGGTGTGTAAACTCCTGTGAGAGGTGAATCATTGAAGATTTAATGGATTTTGTTCTCTTTACAAAAGCCATTAACTCTAGAGTAGCCAAATGTTTTGGTGTTTAAGACCATGGTACATTGATAACCATATGATTTTTAGCAAATCATCAGCTATCAACATATTTGATTTGTCTTTACCAAAAGCTGTACCCTTTTGGACTAGTTAGTTCTTTTATCTATGGTGAACTAATTACCAAATAATGGTTTTCCACAGCCTTTACCACAAGCCATTTTCCTGTAGGCTAGCCAGCTCTTCACATTAACTGATATGGTGAGTTGATTACCATACAACTTATTAGCAAGTTGTCAACTAAAAACGGATTTGAGATATCTTTACCAGAGCCGTTTGCTAATGGATTAGCCAATCCTTTTGTAACCATGGTGGATTGATAACCTATTGATGTTTCCATCTCAAAAACCATTTATTTCATTCAACCTTTGTTTCAAAATATTTTTTACTTAATAAAAGGTTTCTTTCAAAAAATCATTTACCTGGTTTAAAGCTGCAAGCAGTACTTTGATGAAAGTACTGTTTGATCAGCAGTACTTTGAATAAAAGTACTGATATTTCAAAAAGAATTTATTCAATTAAAATCCATACCAGTTATTCATCATCATCAGCAATAGTAGTCCATCTGATAAACAATTTGATGACCATGAGAGCAGTTTCATTGTCTTCTTCAACTTCCATTCCATGCTCTAGCATTCTCCTCATAAGATCAGCTGTAAGTGGATATCTTTTGTCTGCTAACATATGAATCATAGTTCCATCTTCTAGCTCTAAAACATGTACTCCAGATTCTTCAAAGAATCTCCAGCTAACAATCTCCCAATCTTCTTGGTTATTCCAAATCTCAGCAGTGCTTTGTTCTTCAGTTTCCCAAATAGTTGTGAGATCCCCCAAGCAAGAATAGACCAGCTCCTTCTGATGGATTGTGTTCAAAATAATCTCGCACTAAATGATATAGATGAAATAAATCCACTCTATCTATGATATGCAATAAATCCCATAGCATGTTGAACACTCTGAAACTTTCATCTTCTCTATGAAACCTCAGATAATTTCCATCCTTGGATTCTACAACTTCAAAAGTAGTTATTGGAGATTTATTCATCTTCATCTCAACATCATCTTTAGAATACTCAAATTCTACTACTCTTAAGTAATTTCTTAGCTCATCATCTGTCTCAGATCTTAACTCAATCTTCTTTGATGACTGTGAATCTTTAACTTCAGATTTTCTTTTTCTCTTTAAGATTCCTTTCTTAACATCTTCTTTTTGAATATCATCATCTTTATAATCCTTGATATTCTCAACACTCTTCTTATAAGATTCTGTAACAGCTTCATAAAGTTCTTTCATATTAACATAATTCAACTTGTTCAATCCAGTGTATCCTCGACCTTTCAAATAAGCCATCATTGCATTCCTTTCTTTAGCAAGATTTGGTCTTCTTGGTAGAGAAGAAATAGGAAGAGGTGATGGTATAACAGCTTCAGCATTCAATTCTTCTTGTAATTTCCTAGCTGCTTCTTCATTCATAGCTTCTTGATTATCAACTTCAGCATTCAGTTCATCTTGTAGCTTTCTAGTTGATTCCTCATTCATAGCATCTTGAGCAGCTCTTATCTGTGCTAAAGAAGGTTTCTTTTTCTTCTTTGTTTCTACCAACTTGCCTTTTCCTTTATCCTTAGGATCAATAGCAGGTTGAGAAGCTCTTGGTTGTTCCTCTGCTACTCCAGGAATAGTAACACCCCTTGGTTTTGACAAATCATGTAAGATCTCAGCAATGGTTTCATCATCACTTACAGTTATGGGTGTAGCTTCTTCTTCATGTAAAATAGTTGAAGGACCAGCTTCTTCTTCAAAATCTAACAACCTTGGAGTAATCAAATCTTGCCTGAAGGTTCCTTGAAAAGCAGTACTTTGATCTTCAGTACCTTGATCTTCAGTACCTTGAACTTCAGTTCTTTCTTCCTTAGTACTTTCAATGTTGACATGTTCTTCAGTACCTTGAGGTTCATCTTTCTTAACAACATCTTCTTTCAAATTCTTTTCTTCTAAATTCCTCACCAATTGGATAGAAGATGGTTTTTGAACCTTTGTGCCTTTGGTTTTCTGCTTAAATTCCCTAACAGGTCGTCCTAGCTTTCTTTGAGACTTGACCCATAGACGATGATGTTGAACCAATGGCCAGACAAACTTCTTGAGTCTTTTAAACTTGAGCTTCAACCTTTTAATCTTTGTAGCTTGCTCTTCAAAAGATTTCTTCAGTCTAGTCAATTCTCTGGATAAAGCATAGTTAGTAAGAACTTCACCTTCAGATGCCACATCTCCCTCATCTCCTCCAGATGTTTGAAGCCCATCTGTTGAAGTATAATCATTGGGAGAAGATGGCGGATGTTCTACTTGTTGAGAGTCATGAATAGAAACTTGTGGAGATGGTGGAGGTGTAACTGCAACATCTTCTTGAACTTTAGTACTTTGCGAAGCAGTACTGTGGGATGCAGTACCATGTGATGCAGCACTTTGAGAAGCAGTACCCTGTGGAGAAGCAGTACCTTTGTTGTCATCACCCTCTCCAGCTTCATCTCGAATAGCTTGAACAATCTCCATCATAGAAGTAATTAATGGAGTGTGCCTTCCAGTGAAGAGATCACTTTTCCTCTCCATAAAAGTAAAAATCTTAGCTTGTTGTACCACAACAGGTAGTAAACTTGTAGGTTTTGGATCCATGTGAGATGTGTGAGAGTATTCCATCAAGAATTAGCCTTGAAAAATTGAAAACACGATTTGTTGCTAATCCCACTATAGCAGATGTTTGACCCAAATTGCTCCCATGAGGTACACTTAGCACTAATGCAATGAAGCAACACATGAACCAAAAACTTCCAGTGTGGGCAAAATAAGGGTTTCTTGAATGTTTTTTCAGTTAAAGACCCTTCATACCCAATATCTCTGAATGTATCCCATATCAGTTGTTTATCAAAACGAACAGCCCCTTCTTCATCTTCAAACAATAAATCTTCATGAATAGAGGCTTCAGTAATCTTCACAGTTCTCCCAACAACTTTAGCTTGAATATAGGAATCATCATTCTCCATATGAACCCTAGCAGTTGCCCAAAATCGTTGAATCCATGGCTCAATGATGTCTGGTTCCACTAAAAGGGCATAACTAATCGGCGACCCAGTGAGATAATCAACAATATCATGAAAGACCACGTTAGCTTCCGTCTTTTCTAAATTCGCCACCATGTTGTGTTTGGAAACTATATTACGATTCGCCATTGATGATTATGTGATCACAGTAAGAGTTATAACGAATAATATAGGTAAAAGTGAGAGAAATATGGAAAAGATTATAAGGTATCAATTTGAGAGGGACATTTGGAGAGTAGTTATTTATAGGTGGGATTTAAAAAAAATCACAGCCCGTAATAACTAAGTTACTGTTAGGGTAGTTTACCCCTCAATATGACCGTTGGAACAGTACTTTGATAAGACAAATAGTACTTTCCACGTGTGCAGTACTTTCCTCTGCAGTACTTTCCAAGCAGTACTTTCATAAAACCAAAAATGCAGTACTTTCCCAATATCCTCTTAACAATAGCAAACACTTCTATAAAACATGAATATCCTCCCCTCAAACAATGCATAGGACTATACTTACACTAAATAGTCCTCCCCTTAAATGTAGCTCAGTAGTTAATCATGCCAATGCTCACCACCAAATGATTGAATCTTGAAACATCAAAACCTTTGGTGAGTAAGTCAGCTACATTATCATCCGTGTGAACCTTGACCACATTAATGAGCCTGTGCTCATAACAATCTCTGATAAAGTGATGCCTAATCTGAATGTGCTTTGTCTTGGAGTGATAAATTGGATTCTTCACAATACAAATTATACTCTCATTATCAATATTGATAGGAGTATTCTTGAAGTTGAACCCATAGTCCAAGAGTTGATTCTGCATCCACAAAACTTGTTCACAACAGCTTGCAGCAGCCACATATTCATGTTCAGTAGAGGATGTTGCTGCAATAGTCTATTTCTTACATTGCCATAAGACTAATCTTCTTCCAAGATATTGGCATCCTCCAGTTGTTGATCTTCTATCATAATTATCACCTGCATAATCACTATTTGAAAAAGCTTTTAAGTTAAAAGGTGAATCCTTTGGATACCACAACCCCAACTTAGGTTGTTGTTTCAAATAACTAAAAATCCGTTTCACTGCATTCATATGAGAAACTTTTGGTGAGACTTGATATCTTGCACATAGACAAACAACAAACATAATATCAGGCCTAGATGCAGTGAGATACATAAGACATCCAATCATGGATCTGTACAACTTGACTTCAACAGGTTGTCCATCTTCATCCTTGCCCAATGAGTTGATAGATTTAATAGGTGTAGTCACTGGCTTCATAGTATCAAAATTGAACTTCTTAAGTATGTCAGATACATACTTGTCTTGACTTATGAATATTACTTCCTTTGACTGCTTAACTTGAAGTCCCAAAAAGAATGTTAACTCACCCATTGAACTCATTTGAAATTCTTTCTGCATCAGCTGCTTAAACTCCTTAACCATGGACTGTTTAGTAGCTCCAAATATGATATCATCAACATAAACTTGTACTAACATGATATCCTTCTTGTCTCTCTTAATAAACAAAGTTTTGTCAATGGCTCCCCTTCTGTAACCATGTTGCAATAAGAAAGTAGAGAGCCTCTCATACCAAGCTCTAGGAGCCTGATGAAGGCCATAAAGAGCCTTAATTACCTTGTAGACTTTGTTTGGATGTGCAGGATCCTCAAAACCAGGAGGCTGTTTAACATAAACTTCCTCTGTAATAGTGCCATAGAGAAATGCACTCTTGACATCCATTTGATAAACCTGAAATCCCATATAGGATGCAAAAGCAAGGAAAATTCGAATTGCTTCAATCCTTGCTACTGGAGCAAATGGTTCATCATAATCTACTCCTTCTTCTTGTCTGTAGCCTTGAGCTACTAATCTTGCCTTGTTCTTGATGACATTCCCTCTTTCATCTCTCTTGAATCTAAACACCCATCTTGTACCAATTACCTTCTTTCCATCAGGTAGATCACATAGTACCCAAACTTCTTGAAGTTTAAACTAAAGAAGTTCTTCTTGCATAGCTTCAACCCAACTCTCCTTAGATAATGCCTGAGCTATATTCTTGGGTTCTTCTTGAGAGATAAAGCAAGTGAACAGGCATGTCTGATGATCCTTGTGATTCAATCTATTTTGTTTATAAACAAAGCTAAGTAAAGCATTGTTGGGTGTAGAAAAACCTTTAGCTTTGTTTCTTGTAAGCACACCATGAGGAAAAGGTCCAGTGATTTGACTAGAAGGATGATCTTTATGAACCTTTAAGGTAGGAGTCTGTGGAACTTCATAATCATCATCCAGGTTTGTGTAATCAGCACCTTCATTGGAATTTGTGAAAATACCTTCAGCATCATACTCATCATCAGTATCTTCCAAACCAGTCATGGTAGGATCATCTAAATCATCCAAAGTACAGTCAATAGGTGCAGCAGTACTTTGATCGAAAGTACTGTCACCCAAAGTACTATAAGTGAACTCTGCAGGCTTGCTCTTTTTCTTTGCTTCTTCATAAGCTCTTCTTTGATCATCATTATAAGAATGTGCTAGTACATCTTGAAAAAGCATCTGATTGGGTTCTTCTTGAATAGCTTGATCCTCAGCAGATAGTGAGGATTTAGGTTCATCAGTACTTTTCTTTGGATCCACAGATTTGGGTTCTTCATCAGGAACAGCATCAGGTCTAATATGAACTCCATGAACAACATATTGTAAATCTTCGCCATTGTGCACAGGTTGATTTTCTTCTCTAACAGGTACATAGTTCATAGAAGGAGTCAAAACTTCAAGATCAAACATCCAATCAGGACCTTTACCCTTCTCATTTTCTTGATCTTCTAAAAACTCAACATGAAGACAGTCTTGAACCTTCTTAGTGACTTTGTTGTACACTCTAAAGCCCTTACTGTTGGTACAATAACCCAATAAATATCCTTCTTCTGACTTGCCAAACTTACCCATATTATCAATTGTATTTAAAATAGTAAGAGGGCATCCAAAAGGCTTCATAAATCGAATGTTGGGTTTGTTGCCCATCAGCAACTCATAAGGTGTCTTCATCTGTGGTTTAGTAACTGATACTCTATTAAGTACATAGCAAGCAGTACTTACAGCTTCAGCCCAGAATTGAATAGGTAATTGTGAATCTGCTAGCATTGTTCTGGCTGCTTCAATCAAAGTCCTATTCTTTCTCTATGCAACACCATTCTGCTTTGGTGTTCTTGCAATGCTGAACTCCCTCTTGATTCATTTGTTTGCACAAAATTCATCCATAAGCTTGTTCTTAAATTCAGTCCCATTATCACATCTAATACCTCTAACCTTGAGTCTCAATTGGTTTTCAAGTGCTATTATGAGAGTCTGAATAGCATCAAAAGTATCATCTTTAAATCCCAAGAAGAATACCCAACTGAATCTACTGCAATCATCTATCACAACTAAGTAGTACTTTTTCTTGTTCAAACTTGCCACAGAGACAGGTCCAAATAAATCCATGTGTAACAGCTCTAAAGGTTCTCTAATAGTCCTCTCCTCAAGCTTCTTGCATGAAGCTTTGTGTTGTTTACCCTTTTTGCACGCCAAACATGAGTGATCATTCTTGTAAGTATTTGAAGGTAAACCTCTAACTAAATTTCCTTTGACCAGTTTGTTGATATTCTTGAAATTTACATGGCCCAATCTTCTATGCCACTGATGTGCTTCTTCAGATGTTGCTTTTGCCACCAAACATGTGGCTCTTCCATAAGAGTGAAGACTCTTCATATCTAGACTGTACACATCATTGGTTCTTGGTACTCTAAGGACTACCAAGGTATCATCAACAGGCTTGAAATCAGGGGAAAGGATGAGACATTCTGTGTCAGTGAATAACTCAGGATGCTTTTTATCACAGATTTGAGAGACTGACGATAAGTTGAACTTGAGCCCCTTCACATATCTAACATTCTCAAAATCTATACGTCCTGCTTTGATGGTTCCTTTTCCAGTAATTCTTCCTCCATTGGGATCATTCCCAAATGCAACTCTTTCTCCACTAATAGATCTAAAATCTGACAGAATTTCCTTGTCTCTTGTCATGCTTCCAGAGCAACCACTATCCACAATTAAATGATCTTTAAGCTCCTCTTTTGGGTTGCCCTGCACAAAGATAAAAAAGTTAGTGTCTTTTAGGAACCCAAGCCATTACTGACTTGTGTTCCCCTTGTGGAGTAACAAACTCAAATTCCTTGAGTATGTATCCATCACAGTTTTTATAGACAGAATCAAGCATTATCTTTTGCTTTAAAACTTGTGGTGGATTTTCAACAAAATTTTCTTTTTCAACCAGAATCCCCTTTTCTTTTACCACAAAATCATCTTTAACAAAAAAACTCTGTTTCACTTTCAGTTGCTAAAAGTACTTTTTGTTCCCCATCAGTACTTTCCTTCTTGACCCATTTGGTTTTAACTTCTGGTGAAGAGTCCCTTGATCTATCTACTCTTCTGGAGTTGTGACGCCTTCTAGATTGATAATAATTTGATCTCCTAGGCTTTCCATTCCAAAAAGTGTTCTCAGTACCTTGATTGTTTGAAAATCTAGCAGTACCTTGAGAAGGTACTGGTGATTGTAAAAAAGATCTTCACTGGTGAGGGTACATATAGCTTGTGAAAAGTTGTTATGGTTAACCCTATTTGAGTGAGTCCCGACGGGTTTATGCTCTCTAGGTTTTTGGTTGGTATTTATGTTCTTTGAAAATTTGCTTATATATTCTGAGTGAAAGTCATAGTGCTTGATCAGATGATTATAACAAACAAAACACAATTTTTGACCCATACTCCAAAATTTCTTCCTTTGTGTCTATGAACAAAACTATTTTGCCTTCTAGGTGAATGATTAAACCTGTTTTGACCAAAGTTATCCCAAAAAGGTTTAGCAGTACTGTTTTGAAAAGATTTTCCTAAAGGTACTGCTATAGCAGTACTTTGACTAAAAGGTACTGCTTGACTTTTAACAGCATTATCTTTATGATTTTCAACAGTTTCTTTTGGGTTTTCAGACCTAGATTGACCAATTAGCTTTTTCCTAAACTCTAGACTGTCTACACCAAAATGAGAAACATCAGACCTAGGGGGTTGATGAATTCCAGTGGGATGGGGGACTGAATGATAACCATTGTCTTTCTTAAACTCAGGAGGTGTTTCACTAACTGAATCCTCATTACTAGATGTGTCTACATAATTAATGAGTTCATCATCACTAGTGTTTATATCCTCTAGGTCATCACCAGATTGATTTTCTTCTATGTTATCAAAGTCCATACCAAAACCTAAGCCAGTTCTAATGTAAGATCTTCGCTGTTTTTGAACATAAGTAACATGTGACAGACCAGATTCTTTCCAGGCATCCAACTTTGCTAACAAATCATCTCTTTCCTTAGTCAGTTTCTCAATTTCAGCAATTTTACAATTTAATTTCCATTCACTTAGTTTTAACTCATAATTCTGTTGTTCAAACTTTTCTGCCTAAGCCATTTCATTATTTTCATGTGTTAAGATTTTGGCTTCCATTGACTCTAAGGTTATTTGATAACCAGCTACCTCAGTCCTAGCCCTAATACAATTATCTCTTTCAATCACATAACTATTCAGAACTTTTTGATAAAAGTCATGACAGTTAGAACATACCTCAGAGATAGGGGTGAACTTGGTGAAGTAGCCACTAATGCAAGTAGAACATGATCATCTTCACTCTCCATGCTCCAATCAAAGCTTCCTGGACCATCTTTAGATTCCAAGGCAGCATGTTCAGGTTCCTCATCAAAAGCTGTGCTCCAGTCAAACTCTTCCACTGAATCCTCCATTGACTCCTCCACATCTACCATATAGTAGGTTACTGGTTCATCATCAAACTCAGCACTCCAGTCAACCTCTGATAAACTCTCTTGAGCAACCAAAGCTTTTGTTTATGTAATAGGAATTTCCTTTAGCTCTAGCTTTGGTTTCTCAATCATCTTGTTTGCTTGATACTTAGCAAACCTGCACTCCCTTGCAAAGTGTCCAGTCTTTTGACAATTGAAGCATTCAATTTTGGATTTGTCAAAAGTGATTCCCTGTTTTGGTTTGAAGTCAATGTTCTTTCCTGTTTTCTTCATATACTTCTTGATCCTTCAGTGATCATTGCTACTTGCCACCTGATATTAATTTCTTCAAGAGCATCCTCTTCAACCTTTGAGAGATCTTCTTCATAAGTTACAGGTAAAGAAGCTTGCTGTGCAAAGAAAGAGTATACAACTTCATCTGAGTGCATGGTAGTAGTTGGTGGGGCCTGCTGAGCATTGGTGGGTGTAGTATAGGAAACAGTACTTTGAGCCATAGTACTTTGAATAGGAGAAACAATACTTTTGGTGGAAGTACTGCCCCTCTTTTCAGATGACAAAAAGGCAATACTGTGAAATTTGGAACTGTTTTGACCATTCATCTCATGCTCATACACCTTCAGATGATTGTAGAGATCATCAAAGTCCATAACGTCCAAACCTTGTTGTCCTCTGATCATTATAGCAATCACATGCCATGTCGATGGCAAACTCCTTAAGAACTTAAGATTAGTATCCTCCACTGAAACCTCTGCTTTGTATAACTCCAGCATACTGAGAAGGTTTTGGAATCTGTCATAAGCAGAATCAAGGCCTTCTCTTTCTCCTGCAGTGAATGTTTCAAATTGCTGCTTCAACAGATTTCTGTGCATCTTCTTGGAAGCATCATTACCTCCAAACCTTATGTTGAGAGCAGCCCAGAGTTGCTTAGCATCTTTTGCATCATGGAACTTAAGTAGATGACCATCTGGAATGGCAGACAAGAGAATGTTGAGAGCCTTCTCTTGATTCCTTATTGTTGCTGCTGGTAGGACTGCCTTAGGTGCTTTAGGTTGGCCAGGAACTTCAATAGGTTCGGGAAATTCTTCATTACCATTGACAATTACATTCCATAGTGCATGGTCTGTAATTGCAATGTACTGCCTTATCTTCATGCTCCATAGGTCGTACTCTCCCTTCTTGATGATAGGGATTCTGAGTGAGGTGATGGATGGTGGTGGAACAGCTTCGGTCGACATCTTTAGGTTTTTGTTAACTAGGTTTTAGGGTTTCTTCTTAGTCAGAGTTTCCACACAAGCTCTGATACCACTTGTTGGATCGATGTACTGTAACCAAACTAACTTAAATAGCTTGTTAAGGTTTAATAACCTTGGATAAATCCTAAGTTATTAACAATGAAACACTGAGCAAACTCTATTAAGTATGCGGAATTTACTTAACAAAGCTAAGAAGAATATAACTTTAACTTTGAACGATTTTATTAATAACTCTAACTCTGCTTATTATGCAGACTCTTTAACAACTCTAATAATATCGAACTTCTCTAAAATTCGAATAATACGCGTACTCTAAACTTGTGAACTCGTACCTCTAATGCCAATCTAGGGGTCCTTTTATAGGCTCAAGGATAACCCTAGTCGGTTTACAATTTATATCCTTGTACGACAAGTATTCTAATAAAGAATATTCTAGAATTACAAAGCTTTCCATAAACGAATATATCAGTTTTTTAGCCTTGCAGTACTTTGATTTCGACAGCAGTACTTTGACTTATTCTTTAGCAGTACTTTGACTTTTCTAGTACTTTGTCATCCTTCAGCACTTTCATATCCCAACACACTCACCAGCCGTAAACCTCTTCTTCCATGATCAACCCATAATCAACCATGGTGTCACTCTTAGGAGGCCACACTTCATCATACCAAAAAAACCTAACCGAAACATCCATTTCATCAATTATCCATAACAAACCTTTTTATAAAAAGATTCAGTAAGCATTTGTTAGTAATGAAAATGAAAATGAGAGAATAATAAAAGTGAAAAAGAAAGTGACGAGGTTGATTAAAATGGACAGATTCTTGTGGAATATTGGGATGATTGCACATTGGAAAGATAAATTGTGGGTGGTTATCATGTGAAATAAGAAGAAAAAAAGGTGTGTCGTCATATGGTTTTTGTGATGTGAGAAGTGAGAACTAGTAACCGAAAAGGATGAGATGATTGAGATTATTTTGGTTTAATGAAAATAAAGGAATGTATAAAATACCTATAATACCCTTTTGACTATATATTTATATTTCAGTTTTTTCTAATAAGCAAATTTCACTTGTCAACTTTTGATTGAGTTCTTATTTTTATAACTTTAAAAAAGTTCTTACTTGATCTCAATTCTATATATATATATATATACACATATATATATATATATATACATATATACATATATATACATATATATATATATATATATACATGTGGGTGGTTATCATGTGAAATAAGAAGAAAAAAAAGGTGTGTCGTCACATGGTTTTTGTGATGTGAGAAGTGAGAACTAGTAACCGAAAAGGATGAGATAATTGAGATTATTTTGGTTTAATGAAAGTAAAGGAATGTATAAAATACCTATAATACCCTTTTGACTATATATTTACATTTCAGTTTTTTCTAATAAGCAAATTTCACTTGTCAACTTTTGATTGGGTTCTTATTTTTATAACTTTAAAAAAGTTCTTACTTGATCTCAATTCTATATCTATATATACATATATATATATATATATATATATATATATATATATATATATATATATATATATATATATATATATATATACATATATATATATATATATATACATATATATATATATATATATATATATATATATATATATATATATATATATATATATATATATATATATATATATATATATATAATACATATATATATATATATACATATATATATATATACATATATATATATATACATATATATATATATATATATATATATACACACACACACACACACCCA
Organism: Chrysanthemum makinoi; assembly: GCA_910596185.1. Taxonomy (NCBI): domain Eukaryota; kingdom Viridiplantae; phylum Streptophyta; class Magnoliopsida; order Asterales; family Asteraceae; genus Chrysanthemum; species Chrysanthemum makinoi. The sequence goes on along the minus strand of OU343219.1, from coordinate 250,586,493 downwards.
CTAGCCATTTAAACCCGCCCAAAGGCGGGCACGACTTGTGATTTCTTGCTTGTTTAATTCAAAGTGTATTTTAGTTGTTTTGGTATTTTAATTGTGATATGATTTTTATTATTGTAGTGTTAAATTGTTTGTACATGAACATTATATCCTAAATAAAGCTTCTTTATACATTACGTTTGTTGTTTCTTGATAAATTCCAAGTTTAATTTAATTCCCGTTTTATTATTTTTTCATATTGTATGTTTAGTTTTTGGTTGTTTTTTTGAATTAAAAAATGTGTATAGAGTTATATTCATATAGAATTAAAAAAATAAGTGAATGTGAAATGCATGATTTAGTTAAAGAGTTTCTAAGTATGTGTATAGTGCTTTCATAGATAAATAGTTTTGCACATGTTATTATTTTTCAAATGTTTTCATATAGTAGGGTTTTTTTTATGTTTTTTGTAATATAATAATGTGTATATTTGGTAGTTATGATGTTGTTTATATTCGTTTTGTTATATACATGTTAATATATTAAATAATACTGAAATATTAAATTAGTTTCAATGTAACACATTTTTGTTTTTGGTTTAAACTAAATTTGTTAATTTGATTTTCGTGTCTATATTAACATATTGTTTTCTTAAATGAATTAATTTCATGACTAAGTAAGTGTTTTTTATATTAAGAAAATATGTATTATTTTGTTGTTGTAAAATATGTTTAGTTATTAGGCCCAATACTGGTTAGGGTTTTTTTTGGGTTTAAATTGAATTTTTTAATTTGATTTTCGTATTGTATTTTTGTTTTAAAATACGTTAGGTTAAAAGGCCCAAGCCCGGTTGTAGTTTTTAAGGTATTGGCTTTTATTAGTTATGAATATTAAAATTTGTTATTTTGTGCCCTAATTATTATATAGCTTTTAGGTATGAATGATAAATCTTTATCAAACGGAATTGTTTCCAAAGATATTCAAATTAAAGAACCAAATAATGAAGGTATTTTTTTGTGTATGTTTTTTTAATATTATCATTTTGTTGTTAAGTAATTAGTCGTGTTAATGTCATTTGGAGGTGTAAATGATGTTGAAACGCTTGTTGATTGGTTAAAGTCTTATTTTGGCAACAGACTAATCAGCGTTCATGACATGAAAAAACTTTTATCAAAATTGGCTAAAGTAACAGCATTGGTTGAGCAGTTGCAGGCTTCGGGGCATGATATTGATGATGACTATATGATTGATTTAGATTATTTTCCGGATGATTAATGTTATGTTTTTTTTTTGGAATAATTATTTTTAAGTTTTGTATTAAGATAATTTAATTTCAATATCATTTTTTTATGAACTGTTGGTTAAATTTTTTGTTTATAGTTTTTTATTGTTTAAATAATATGGTAGTGTTTTTATATTGACATATTATTATATTGTGTACACCTAATTTGTATTAAGATATTATTATATTTGTACACCTAATTTGTATTATATTTACTTCTAATGTTTTCGTTATTTTATACCTAATTGTTTAACTTCCTAGGATCACGAAGTGCAAATCATCTCCACGAATCCAGTTGTTATTTTTGCCAATATACAATGTTAGTTTCTTTACCAAGATTGATTTTGATCAGTCTGCATTAGTCTAATTAAAGTTGAAATTTGTTTTTTTATTATGTTTCCTTTTTTTTTTGGTTAGAAACGAACTTTTAGACTGCATGTTTTAATTTAATATTATGTATGTGTTTGTTGGTATATATTGTTTGATGTATATGTTTTTTTTGTTATTGCATGGTTTATTGTTGCTAATTTGTAAAACCCCCAATTATTGTGCCTGATTTATGTTGGATTCTTGAAATCAGAGTTTAGTGTATTAATGTGAATGGTATTTTGTGTGTTTGTAGTTTAGATATACTTTTTAGTCTGTGTTTCCCTGCGTTTTTTGTAGTGTGTTTGAACTCTTTATTATGTATTTAATATCATATTTAAGTTTTATCTACATTTGTTAAATAGCATAGGACGAAGCGCGTGAGTGAGGTTTGATTTTTTAGTTTGTGTTACTGTGTGTTTTTTATTATGTAAGTTTATTTATGTTATTTTTAAGAAGTTTGTTATTGCGTTTGTCTCTGGTGATTGTATTTATGTACATATTATGGTTTTCGGCTGTTTTGTTACGCATACAGATGTTTTTTAAATAGAGTTTGTAGATGTTGTTGTGAATGGTAGCAAAGTTATTATGAATTGTGTACTAACTGTAATTGACACTATTATTTATGTTAGTTTTGGAAAGAAAATATTGTGGTTAAGTTTGGTTTTTGTGTCCATGTCGTATGAATATATTTATGTTTGTTAAACGTTACATATGTCGTTCTTAGTTACATTTAAAATTGGTGATGAAAATGGTATCAAAGTTCCACTAAAGCTGTTTGAGCTAATTGATCGTAGAGGTTGTGAATGGCTATTTGCAAAGTTTGTGATTAACGTTTATGATTTTAAGATTCGTGATGTTGATAGTGATTTGGGCATGATATATGCTGAACAATGGTAAAAGTATGTTGAAGAAAATGAGCTTAAGCATGGTTCGAGTGTTTTATTTGATATATTGTACTAATTGTAATTGACACTATTATTTATGTTAGTTTTGGAAAGAAAATATTGTGGTTGAGTTTGGTTTTTGTGTCCATGTCGTATGAATAATTTTATGTTTGTTAAACGTTACAGATGTCGTTTTTAGTTACATTTAAGAATGGTGATGAAAATGGTATCAAAGTCCCACTAAAGATGTTTGAGCTAACTGATCGTAGAAGTTGTGAATGGTTTTTTGCAAAGTTTGTGAATAAGGTTTATGAATTTAAGATTCGTGTTGTTGATGGTGTTTTGGGCATGATATATGGTGAACAATGGGAAAAATATGTTGAAGAAAATGAGCTTAAGCATGCTTGGAGTGTTTTATTTGATCTAAGAAATGCTCAGTATGTTCTTTTGCGTCATTTTGATGAGCATGGTAATAATGGTTATGGTTTCCTTAACAAAGAGAACGGAAATGAGTTTGTCCAGACAGGTGCATTCTGTATTTGGTTTAGTCTTGTTTGAGGGTTGTTATATTTTTGTTGGGTTCAGTGAATACCCAAACCCCTTAATTCTAGGATTTGAATAGAAAATACCCTAAGTGTTTAGTCCTTTAAACACTAAACAAGTCACTGAGCGCATAGCCACTCAGTGAGCTGTCTTCGGGATACTCAGTAAGAGACAAAGAAGAAGTCTCTCCACTCAGTAAGGCGGAACTTAACGGGTGAAGACTGAGTCAAGAAGAAGAGGGTGGATTCAGTGAGTGATGACAATAACTCACTGAATCCCGAAACTCCTCACCAACTACTACCACTGAAGACAAACTAATGATGAAGACTGAAGGCTAAGAAGACTGAAAAATGAGCGGGACAAGGCGGGATAAGTTTGAAACAGATAAGACAAAGTCCTTATCAACCAAAGTCAAAATTTCCCTGAATCACTAACTACCAGGCTCAGTGTCATTACTGACTAGAAGAAAGTAACCTTGTCACTTACTCTAAATAGCCAATGTAAACAGAGACAAAATACATCAGTATTTTGTCTTCTATAACCTGTCAGTTTGTCCTCTAGGATAGAGTTAAAAACCATACTTGTATAAATAGTATAAGAGCTGGAGTGAAAGATTTCAAGCTTGTGCATTTATTCTAAATCACACACACAAGCAATCTTTCACTCCTCCAAATACAACTATGTCCCTGAGATAGCTTAGTGGTTCCTGTTTAGCTGTGCTTAGACGTAGCCTAAGCTTAGTGATGAGTCATACCAAATTTGTCATTTTAATCCCGAGTACTATTCCGCAAGTACTTGGGTAATGTATTCTTTTTGATTCGTTTTTAATAAAAAATACAAACATTGAAAATTACTCAGTGTGTTTATCTTATTAAAACTTATCTTTACTTGCATCGTTTCAGTCATTGTTCACAATTAGTTGTTTTTTATTTTTTTTAAACGATTGTGAAACGGGAACAACAAGTGGTATCAGAGCAGGCTGATTATAAAACCCTTTTTAAGCCGCTCAAAAACGTTTTTAAATCAGGATCCTAATGGCTGAAAGTGATGTGCCCTAGCTTGTCGATAAAAAGGGCGGAGCCTATGCTGTTGTTGCCCCTCGACTAGAAGTTGGAAAATTTAACAAATGGAAAAAGCGAATGCTTTGCTATTTGACTGGGATGGAACCTTACTACATTAAGTGTATTAATAAAGGTCCATTTATCCCAAAGACTGCTGAAGGTTTGCCTAAACCTGAAGCTCAGTGGACTCAGGACGAGAGAAGAGTGGTCAACCAGGACCAAAGGCTCAAAAGCATCATCATATCTTGTCTTCCTAATGATGTGATGGAGTTTGTCATTGGCTATAGTACAACTAAACAAACCTGGAATGACCTGGTCCATAGCTATGAAGGTCCCTCAGATACCAAGGAAAACAGGATTATGGACCTGGAACTTGAGTGTAACACCTTCAGGGCTAAAGACTCTGAAACTTTGTCTCAAACTTACACCCGGTATAAAACTTTGTTAAATGAACTGTCAAATGATGGTGTAAAGTTGTCCAAACTCTCGAGTTAGACACTCGGGGATTAGAGTAGGGCAAGGAAAAAGAGTCCTTGTAGACCAAACCATTATAAACAATCGTGTTGTGGTTTGATCGTTTCTTCATTTACTTGCATATTATTTATTCTTGTTTATCTATATTGTTTGAATTCACCCATTGTTATGCAAAACAAATTAATTTTAAAACAGTAAAACTATTGTGGAGTTTGTTAGAACTCCTTGGACCGTTTAGATAGTTAGGGATTAACAATAATAAAGACTATAACATGCACAGCGGAATAAACTAATCAATACTTTGTTATTGAACAAGGTTTTCATCATCATCTCTAATGACTACGATTACAAACACCAGCTCTAATTCTACTTGATCAAGGTAGAACGTGTTACCTCCTATAATAGGGATCTATGATCTAGAGATGTAAAACCAAAACCCGACCTAACCTAGTCTAGGCGTTTATAAGTCTATACGCCCTAGAGTTGCACACACTTTTCCTGATGTTACATTGTGGAAGACACATAAAAACCTATTCCATGTATGTTGTTTATATAAAACAGAATTAGGGTTACAAAGGAATAATCTAGAATAATAAAAAGATACGAAGTAATCTTTTCCATCTTTTGAAGTTTCATCCTTTGTCTTCTTTAGTCCTTCATGTTTCATTCTTTCTTGTTTTTGTATCATCAAATCTAAAATCCCAACAATCTTCCCCTATTTGATGATGACAAAACAAACACATTTTTGTACGAATTCCCCTAGACGAAGTAGAGAAATTGAGTTCAGCGATCTCACCATGAATGAAACAAACCATGTCTTCCTCGTCTTCCCCTTAATCCATGCCATCGCACTCCAACATCTCTTCCCCTTTTTGTTGTCAACAAATAGGGAATGTAAGTAGAAACTTCCCCTTGAGTGGTGCATGAACATCAAACGATTCTTCAAATCTGTAAGCTCCTTGTAATGATCACTTGTGAAGAAAACAAATATAACGAATTTGATGAAGAAGTAGAATAACCCAAACTTGTATCTTATGTCTTGTTTATCCACGTGACTCTGAACGTATATTGATACGCTTACACAGCGCGGCGGGTCAAAGGAACTTAATTTTCGTCGAGCAAGTTTTTCAACACCCTAGGCAGTGAACCTAATCGTTGTAGTGTAGTATTAGGGTAAGCCATAGGAATTGATATCGTTCTCTAGGGGAATAGGAATGCTAGTGAGAAGTTACTATGCTAAGGTTGGGGTTGAGGAAGATTATTCTTTATCTTTTTATATTTTTTAGAAAATGGAAAGGTACGAATTTCGGGGTTTGGATGTGGGGGTCGTTATTTCTACCGATTACTTCTACTATCTAATTATCTAATTAACTAAGGTGAGTCTATGTCTATTGTTGTGTGCTCGTATGATGATTAAAAATGTATTTGCTTAGGCTTTATTACTCCCTAGTTATCTCCTATTGATGGTTGAATTGTCACGTACTTATTCCTAATCGCGTTGTGTCTCTAAGGTTGTAGGGTATGCGTTTATCCCTAACTCTTTGAAGCTACCAAAGGTTAATGACTACAAAATCTCTAGGATTTATAAACTTTAACTCTAAGGTATTCTTTGGATGTATAGCCTACAATTAATCTAGGTGATTATAAACTAAGGTTCAAGAAAGATTAATCAAGTATTAACAACACAACGAATGACCTATCGCAATACTAGGTCAATCACAATTAAGATAAGAGACAACCAATCAATATTCAATAACTAAGTTTCATGTTACCTAAGCAAACACAAAAGTAAATTAGCCGGACATGGGTAACATGCAAGCATACACACAATCAATTGAAGACATAATTAAATTAATGAAGTAAAACACTTATCTTGATGTAAGATAGGGTATGGAACCCTAAAATACTGTACAAGACAGCCTTGGTTCGGTTTAGGTTTTTACTCCACAAAACTACACACACAAAACTGAAAATTTCAGATTCTATATATAAGGTTACAATTGCGAATGCGTCACCCTTTAATTTGTGACGACTTCGGTCGCCAAGTATTAGGTTTCGTCTTGGCCACGTTATCATTGTGACGGCGTCACCTTATGCCTTTGACGCCATCGCCTTGAGTCTCTAACACCGCTCGATCAAATCTAGGCCATCCAGCAAATGACGCCCTACTCTTTTTAAACCTGATGCCGTCACTTGTAAATAAGCAATTTGGCTACTGAGTCGTCACAAACTTGTTCCGACGGCGTCACAAGTATAACCGACGCCGCCCTTCAATTCAAGAGCTTGAGTGTCTCGATTCTTGACTTTGGCCATTTTCTTCGTATATTCACGCCTATTCGTCCGAATAAGTGTCATTCCAGCAATTTGCCTTCAAGAGACCTAAAAAGTGAAAAGGAACGATATTAAGTAATAATGGATACAAAAGTGATCAAATAAGGGCTTAAACGAACCCTTAAAAAGGTACACTTTTAAACCTTATCATATACCAAACAATGTATAGGGAGACCGCAATCTCTTGACGATAATCACTGAGCACAATAACGTCACTCCTTTAAGTGTTATGTCAATTCTTCGTCACAGTCATTGAAGCACGAACAAGTTACCTTAAAAGTAGGTATGATACTTTTAAGATATGATAAAACACATATCCAAGTAATTCCACTTCACCTTCAAATAAGTGATAAATAATCCTCTTCGTAATCAATTATTCAATAAATCAAAAACGAGCTTTTTAAATCCTTTTAAGAACAAATTAACCAAAAACCAAACTCCTTGTGTGTATGAACCAATCTCATGTGTGTCTCGCCAAAAATCCAATAAACTTTGTACCAAATTCTTGTACAACTTCTAGACTCTTCAAGACCTATAAACTCCACCGTCATAATTAACCAATCAAGAATATAATATATAGTGCTTTGGTTACCATACAAAAAACTCACGTTTTCTTGACACCATTCCAAGAACCAGTAGCCATTCACGAATAAAAGATATCTGACCTTCATTCAATTTAATATCTTAATAAACTCTTTTGCTTATCAATACAAAACAAAATACTCTAACATGTCAAAGATTCCACGTAGGTTCATCTCCCTACTAAATTTGAATATCTTAGTAGCATAACCTTTTAACTCACAGTAACCTTAGTCCTTCCATTCGACCAATAATTCCACTGACCCAAGATGACAGGTTATAAATCAAAAGAATATTATAATACAAATTGTTGTTGACGAGCATCAGTTACCAAAACAAGCAGCAAACCAAATTACGAGCAATGGAAAGTTAGAAACCAATAAGTGTTAACCCGTACAATAGCAGTGGTAACAAGCTTGATAGCAGTGGTTACGAGAATGACTAGCAGTGGTTTCGTAGCAGTGGTTACCAAGAAACACTAGCAGTAGTTACGATCAAAGTAGTAGTGGTAACGAGCAAAGCTGGCAGTAGTAACGAGACTAGCAGTGGTAATAACCCATTGAGTTGCAAACCCTAACATTCACCAACATCACTAAGCATTAATCTGTACGCACACCGTTTGAAGCTGTTGTCTTTTCTTGAAGGTCATCATGTAGCAGCAGAAAAGTTACAAACGCAACAAGAATAACAATCACCAAGAATATCACAACCCAGTTTCTGCAGCAGACTTCGACAGCTTATAACTTTTTATCTAGAGCTCAGATCAACGATCCCTTTGGTGAAAAGTTAGATGGTTATATAGAAAATGTCCACCAAAAATTTCGTCACGATCCAACGGTTAACGAAAACGTTATGATCGTTTCAAAATAGTGATGCAGAAACTTATACGAAAAATTCCAGATTCGACTTTTTTTTATCTTTTTGCCATTCTTCGACCAATAAAACCTTGTGAATCCCTAGGTAACGAGCCCAAGTTCGATAATTGTGGAGTTTGTTAGAACTCCTTGGACCTTAGAGCTTAGGACAATAACAAAGACTATAACATGCACATCGGAATAAACTAATCAATACTTTGTTATTGAACAAGGTTTTCATCATCATCTCTAATGACTACGATTACAAACACCAACTCTAATTCTACTTGATCAAGGTAGAACGTGTTACCTCCGTAACAATGATCTATGATATATAGAGTCTGTAAAACCAAAACCCACCTAACCTAGTCTAGGCGTTTATAAGTCTATACGCCTAGACTTACACACACTTTTCCCCGATGTTACATTGTGGAAGACACATCAAAACCTATTCCCTGTATTCTGTTTATATAATACAGAATTAGGGTTACAAAGGAATAATATAGAATAATAAAAAGATACGAAGTAATCTTTTCCATCTTTTGAAGTTTCATCATTTGTCTTCTTTAGTCCTTCATGTTTGATGAGTGTCTAAATACTCATCATTTTTGTACAATATAAACTGCAAAATCATCTGAAAACACTCAGAAACACATCAAAATGATCAAAATATCACAAATCGGTGTTTTATGTGTTTTAAATGCAAAACTATCAAAATCGAGATGAAAACGATCAAATTTGCAAAATTGGCGCTTTTAGTCCCCAAGTTTATAAAATTGTCAAAATAGTCCCTGAGCCAAAATTTCAAAAGAAAAGTCACCAAAGGTCTTTTTAAAATCACAAATTGTCATATTTAGTCCTTTGGTGGAAAATCTAAAAGTTTTGAGAAAATTACGTTTTAGTCCCCTCGGCTTTTAAATTGGTCAAAAGTAATCCTTGGAGTTTCAAAAATGTTCAAATTAGCCCTTGGATTATTAAAACTTGGCAAGACCAATCCTTTGACTACTCTTCATAAATTACGTTCGGGTCCTTTGGTTTTGAGAAATTGCAAGAAAGGTCCTTGGTGTTATTAACTCTACAAACCAAACCGACCCTAATTAACCCCAAGCCCAACAAACCACCCCTGGCCCAAATCTTTAACCCGGTCCAATCCACAACCCGACAACCCAACCCATTATTTAAACATAAACAAACCGCCCCTAACCTGCCATCCCCACCAAAGTGTGCTATCTCCCTCCAGCCCACCCCACTACCCACTCTACTCCACCATTTGTCTCCCCACCTCACCTAACTAACACCACATTAAATGCACCTCTCCTGTCCAATTATGGAAGCCAATTTTTCCGCCAAAAACCTTTCAGTAAGCCAAGATCAAGTTTGAGACATCCAAGGGTTGAGAATTGTGGTGGGATTATCTCGACAAGGGAGAGAAAGCTGGAGCTATAAAGAAAGAAAAAGGAAGCAAGCAAAGAGTAGTTTTTAGTTTTAATATTTCCTAATGTCGTATTTTAGTTAAAAAGTTTTAGTTTAGTTCAAATAATGTAATTTAAGCTTATTTGTATCTCATTCAGTAAAACATCAACTGTATTGTTCTTTTGATCATCAAACTAAGTTTTCACTTGAGTCTTAAAAATTCAAGTTTTGTTAAAAGGTTGATTTCATTTTCTTATGTTTAATCTTCTTTTAGCTTATTTCAAGCTTAATATAGTTTATTAAAGCTTCAATAGCTTTTCATAAGCTATAATTATGGAGTTTCAAGCATTTTGGCTCGGGGTCAACAAAAGTCAAACTGGGCTTGATTTGGGTTTAGACATTGTTTCTGGTGTTGCAAACTTGGATTTGGGTTTAAAATAGATCAGGTTAGTTTAAGTTTGGGTTTGGTTTAGTCTGCAAATCAGCTGGAAACCTGTGAGTAGTTACTTCACTTTTCATTTTCAAGTCTACTTTGTATTCTATGCTTATTCTTGCATTTGTGATCATTGGTAGTTTTAACCTGTTTAAGTAGTTACATTTAGGTTATATAAACCTAGTTTGATCCTTCTTGCAAGCTGGTTTAGTGTTTAGAGCATTTTAATTACAAAACAGTAATAACAAAGAGTGTTTGGTTAGGATCAGTTTGTTGAGATTAAGTTTGAATCGATGGTTTAGTTTTGTTGCTATAAGTTTACTTAGGTCTAAAACATTCAAATCAATCTTGTTCTTGCACTCAAACTCTTAAAAAGTCAAAATCACTTTGTAACCATTCTATAATCTGTTTCAACATCGGTGGGTATCAATCTTGCATCCAGGCTTAAATTTAGTAGAACTAGCACTTTATCAAGATCATTTTCATCATTTTACATCCAATTCAGTCCTAGGTTTGCATCTAAATCTCACAAAAGTCAAAATACTATTCGTTCTTTAAAGTCAAAAGTAGTCTAAAATCAGTTTTGGCGAGAACTTGCAGCATATGCTCAGTGTTCATTTTAGCTAGTTAGGGTCTTAGATTTGGCACTTTGGTAGTTTTCCAGGTGGTCTTCAAGACCCTCTATCTGTTTTGCCCATTTGCTTTTCTGATAAGCTCTTAGATAAGCTCAAAGTAGGTCCCTAGTTCACTTGGTTCGTTTTGAGCTGTCATTTTGGTAGTTTTTTTGTTTTGATCATAACCGCTCATTACTAGTCATCATTAGGTGTAATTCGGATAATTACTCTGCTAGGTTGTCTTGAGATTCCCACTCTTGTTTTTCCTTTAGCTTAACAAATAAGCAGTTTGCAATGGCATGAACTTAGGGGCAGAATCATATTTGCTTATTATGGCAGTTAGCTCTAATCTTGGTAGATGCTTATTTAGGTTATAGGAGTAGTTGCAATTAGTTCCCTTAGAGTAGTTTTAGAGTTATTTAGCTTATGTTTTCAGTTGGTTCAATGTAGAGCTTATTAGCTTATTTTCATAGTGCTTATTTAGATCATTTACCTAGCAGCTCCTATTTCTTCCACTTAAGCCTTAGTTTTTATATTTTTCCCTGCTCTAGAATAATATTTTAGGATTTCCCTGAAATTTTCATAATTTTTAGACACTGTTTAGTATTTTTCCTAAATAAATTCGGTTTTTAATCATTTTAAAATAGCTTTTATTGCATTTAATTCAGAAAAAGTTCCAAAAAATAATTTTTCATTTTTATTAAGTTTAGATAAATATAAAAAGCCAAAAACATATTTTTCCATATTTTTCTTAGTTAAATTTGTATTTTTAAATAATTTAATCAGTTTTAAATAGTTTAAAATTCCTAGAAAATAGATAAATAGTCATAAAAATACAAAAATAGTTTTGAAAATTCTATTTTGATATTTTAGATTTTCATAAGTCTTAATTTTATTTTTCTAGCCTTATTTCACATTTTCTTGTATTTTAGGTAATTATTTAATAGTTAAAAATAGTTCTTAATTAATAGTAATTAGATAATTAGTTTTAAAAATAATTTTCTTTTTCTAAATATTTTCTTATATCATTAGGATTGTAAAAACTTCATTTTCATATTTTTAGGGTTAATATTGCTTTAGTTTCACTTTTTTATTTTTACGTCGCGTAGATTTTAATTTCAGTTTCGTAAAAACATAAAAACAAAAACATCATTTTAATTTTAGTGATAGCGTTTATTTAATAGATTTTATCTTTTTTAACTTTCTTTAATTTGCATTTAAGCCCCTGTAGTTTATGGGCTTTTTCTGTAGTTATAATCATATTCAAATCTCCTTTCCCGTTCAAATCTCTCGATCACTATTCGTTTGATAATCCATTGCATAGCTCGCTGGGACATAACGACCCGGGGAGACCCTATACTCCTCTGATCTTCATTGATTTCGTGCTTGAGCAGTTTTAAGCTGGTTACGGTCCGCCATTCACAAGTGGCGGGCTTGTGTGATTTAGCTTGACTGTTTTGGCGATCAAATTTTGGCCCTGCTTGCGGGGAGCTGTCTTTGATTATCGTTTAGCAGATTAGTAATTTGGATATTCACTCTTTGTTCATACCATCCATCTGTATATGTTTATATTTTCTTATCCAAAAAATACAAAAACACTCTTCTCATTCCTCTTATTCGTTGATTCTATTTCTCTTACCCTTTTTTGCCGTTTAATTCTATTCTTCGTATCCTCTCAATCATTTGATTCTCTTCTTAATCCTCTAAATGTTTAATTCTCATGGCGACGATCGATTATCCTCGTTGTTTCCACTGCAAAAGCCGTATGGAAGAGGATCATCTCGATTGTCAGAATCCGGATTGTTTATGCAAGCGATGTGGAAGGATGGGTGCAAGCAAATATTGTTATTGGTGCGAATTATCGATAACTCTCGATGATTCTCCAAGTTTTTCCGACCATCCGCCACAACCCGATGAACCCATTCAAGAACCGGAGACCATAACGGAGGTGGTGGAAATTGCTAGCTCTCAGAGCACACCACTTGTCCCACCTCCTGATCTTTATGAATGTTCTTCGAGACTTGATAGTCATCCGGATCAACATGTTGGTTTTGATGATCCTTTGAATAAACTGATTCCTCTTCATAACTATCAAATGCAATCGTTTATTCCTTGTGTCGGTTGTGGTGAGCCTCTTTTTGGTTCACCCTGTCGTGGGTATGCGTGTGTGTACAATGTGGTAATGATATCCATAACGGGAGTTGTTTGTTTTGTGGTTCAAGGAATTCATTTGATTATGATTATAATCAGAACTCATTTAACGACTCCTCTAACTTTTCCAATTACCCACCACACAGGCTATTCTTCATACAATCAACATACCTGCTGTGAATTTTGTGGAGGTCCTCACCAAGGATTTGAGTGTCAATCGGGAAACACGTTTGTCTATGAACAGTTTTAGGTGATGCTGAAACTTTGGATATGACCAAAATCCATATGATTCACCAGTCCGGACTCAACGCTTTCTTGTTGTGAGATCTGTGAGTCCCCATTTCATTCGATTGTCAAACAGGGAATCCATTTCCTTGTAACAATCATGACTCTCACATGTTTGATAAATTCCAACCTCCACAGCCTATCGGTTCAAACTCCACCTGACCCGTTGTCTCAAGAAATCTCCCAAGATTTTGAAACCACAATGAAAACACTTGAGGATATGATGAGTAACTTTAAGAATCAAGTGAGTGGTGAAAAGACCATGGGAGAATTGCTTGCCGAAGCGAAGGCGCCAATCCAGGAAGAATTATTAGCCCTAGAGCATGCAACTCTAAGGCGTTCCCAATTTCTTAAGGCAGCTCTATATGATGATGACGAGGAGGGTTTTTATCCTTTTAAAAGTAATATTTCTCAACCTCCTCAGTCAGTTGATATTCCAGCAGTTGAGATTCCATCTCAAACAACTGCTATCACACCCGAGATTCACACTCACTCTCTTATTATGGGGGACGAGCATCTTGACATTTCCTGAAAAGGAATCGGACGAAGTGATAAAGTCTAGTGTTGAGGACCTTGTCCCAATCCCAAGAGAGTCACAGGGAATTCTTGATCATGTGTGTGATATCCCTCCTCCTCTTGTCTTCCAAAATGATCATGTTGAGATGTCCTCGATTCGATGATGATGATTCGTTATCTTGTGGAGACATCGCATGTGGAAGATTTACCTTGAGCTAGTTAGCTTAGAAGATGTGAGAGATTCTAATGATCTTGAAATTAAGGATGAGGTACTTCGTGAACAATTGTTCAATATAAATCTCCTCGTTTCTAAGATTGAATCATTTTGTGCTAAACTCCTTCATCTCCTATCCCCGTTGTGGATAGTGACTCTACATTGGACAAGCCCGAGCTTGAAGCTTTTTCCAATGATTCTTTTCATGAAGAGTTCTCCGGTGAACTCTCTCATGACATATCTCCTCCGGAATATGATCATTTCTATTTTGATCTTGAGGATGATATTGGCTTGGAGGAAGGTGTGCTCTATCATAAGAGTTTGCTTATTGATGATACTACCTTCACCCTTCCTCAGTATGTCTACATTTGAGGATGCCGAATGGATCCTAATTGTTATAAACATCTTCCTTCCATTCCTCACTTATGATGTGTCTTCCTCTCTTCTTCACTCCTTCGAGTGAAGACACTATCTTTGACCGGCATTTTCACTTATCATCTGTGGTAGGTTCGTCTTCTCTCTATATATCTCATCGATGTGGAACTTTTCGTGCTTCAAATGTTTATACAAACATCTTGAATGAAAGTCCGATGGAGATTGTTTTTTCCACCTTGCTTCCCCATGAACCAATGAATTCGGGGTCGAGTCAAGCTAGCGACTCGGAAACCAAAAACAGTAGCACGCACTATATGGGTTTTCACCCATATTTCTGACTTCTTTCTATTTTCTACCACCCTAGTGGGGGGGTTGCCCACATGTTGTGTATATATGCAAGTTTCAAAAAAAAAAAAAAATCACAAAAATAATGGCCGTAGTATTTCCCTTTTACGTTCTTTGTTTCGGCATAACCGCCGGTACTTTGAATATTGAGGGCAATATTCATTTCTAAGTGTGGGGAATTCTCACGAATTTCATGTATTATCTACCCAATTCCCCCGTTTTTGGCCAAAATTTTTTTTTGAGTAAGTGTTCTACACTTACTCAATTGGTTATCAGTCGCCTTGTGCGTAAGACAAAAGGATTGGCTAATCGAGGAGCAAACGGCTCTTGGTAAAGATTTCTCAAATCCGTTTATATGGCTTGCAATTTGCCCAAAATTGTATGGTATTCAAACTCACCATATCCTAAAAAGTGAAGAGTTGGCTAGCCCGCAAGATTATGGCTTGTGGTAAAGGCGGTGGAAAAACCATAATTGGTAATCAGCTCACCAAAGATAATGTTGATAATTTATCTAAGAGTTGGCTAGTCCGAAAGTGCGGCTTGGTAAAGACAAAATTAAATCCGTTGAAAGCTGGTGGTTTGCTCAAAATCACATGGTTATCGGTGTACCATGGTTCTTACTTGAACTGAAACATTTGGCTACTCCAGAAGTAATGGCTTTTGGTAAAGAGATGCAAATCCATTAAGTTTTTCTCAAAAGATTGCTAGGGACTAGCAATAGTTTAGTGTGGGGGATTGATGAGTGTCTAAATACTCATCATTTTTGTACAATATAACCTGCAAAATCATCTGAAAACACTCAGAAACACATCAAAATGATCAAAATATCACAAATCGGTGTTTTATGTGTTTTAAATGCAAAACTATCAAAATCGATGAAAAACATTATCAAATTTGCAAAATTGGCGGTTTTAGTCCCCCAACTTTATAAAATTGTCAAAAATAGTCCCTGAGCCAAAATTTCAAAAGAAAAGTCACCAAAGGTCTTTTAAAATCACAAATTATCATATTTAGTCCTTTGGTGAAAAATCTAAAAGTTTTGAGAAAATTACAGCTTTAGTCCCCGGCTTTTAAATTGGTCAAAAATAATCCTTGGAGTTTCAAAAATGTTCAAATTAGCCCTTGGATTATTAAAACTTGGCAAGACCAATCCTTTGACTACTCTTCATAAATTACAGTTCTGGTCCTTTGGTTTTGAGAAATTGCAAGAAAGGTCCTTGGTGTTATTAACTCTACAAACCAAACCGGACCCTAATTAAACCCCAAGCCCAACAAACCACCCACGGCCCAAATCTTTAACCCGGTCCAATCCACAACCCGACAACCCAACCCATTATTTAAACATAAACAAACCGCCCCTAGGCATCCCCGACAAAGTGTCTGCTATCTCCCCCCCCCTCGGCCGCCTACAGTCCACTACTCCTCCATTTGTCTCCCCCCTCACCTAACAACTAACACCACATTAAATGCACCTCTCCTGTCCAAGATATGGAAGCTTTTTTCCAAAACACTCAATGGCAAAGATCAAGTTTAAGACATCCAAGGGTTGAGATTTGTGGTGGGATTATCTCAGAGGGAGAAAGCTTGGGAGCTATAAAAAGAAGAAAAAGGAAGCAAGCAAAGAGTAGTTTTTTTAGTTTTAATATTTCCTAATGTCGTATTTTAGTTAAAAAAGTTTTAGTTTAGTTCAAATAATGTAATTTAAGCTTATTTGTATCTCATTCAAGTAAAACATCACTGTATTGTTCTTTTGATCATCAAACTAAGTTTTCACTTGAAGTCTTAAAATTCAAGTTTTCATTTAAAGGTTCAGTTTCATTTTCTTATGTTTAATCTTCTTTTAGCTTATTTCTGAGCTTAATATAGTTTATTAAAGCTTAATAGCTTTTAAGCTATAATGTGAGTTTCAAGCATTTTTGGCTCAGGGTCAACAAAAGTCAAACTGGGCTTGATTTGGGTTTAGACATTGTTTCTGGTGTTGCAAACTTGGATTTGGGTTTAAAATAGATCAGGTTAGTTTAAGTTTGGGTTTGGTTTAGTCTGCAGTCAGTTGGAAACACTGTGAGTAGTTACTTCACTTTTCATTTTCAAGTCTACTTTGTATTCTATGCTTATTCTTGCATTTGTGATCATTGGTAGTTTTAACACCTTTAAGTAGTTACATTTAGGTTATATAAACCTAGTTTGATCCTTCTTGCAATTTGGTTTAGTGTTTAGAGCATTTTAATTACAAAACAATAATAACAAAGAGTGTTTGGTTAGGATCAGTTTGTTGAGATTAAGTTTGAATCAGTGGTTTAGTTTTGTTGCTATAAGTTTACTTAGGTCTAAAACATTCAAATCAATCTTGTTCTTGCACTCAAACTCTTAAAAAGTCAAAATCACTTTGTAACCATTCTATAATCGTTGCTTCAACATCAGTTGGTATCATCTTGCATCCGTGCTTAAATTTAGTAGAACTAGCACTTTATCAAGATCATTTTCATCATTTTACATCCAATTCAGTCCTAGGTTTGCATCTAAATCTCACAAAAGTCAAAATACTATTCTGTTCTTTAAAAGTCAAAAGTAGTCTAAAATCGGTTTTGGCGAGAACTTGCAGCATATGCTCAGTGTTCATTTTAGCTAGTTAGGGTCTTAGATTTGGCACTTTGGTAGTTTTCCAGGTGGTCTTCAAGACCCTCTATCATTTTGCCCATTTGCTTTTACGATAAGCTCTTAGATAAGCTCAAAGTAGGTCCCTAGTTCATTGGTTCGTTTTGTGAGGCACTGTCATTTGGTAGTTTTTTTTTTGATCATGCTCATTACTAGTCATCATTAGCTGTAATTCTGGATAATTACTCTCTGCTAGGTTGTCTTGAGATTCCCACTCTTGTTTTTCCTTTAGCTTAACAAATAAGCAGTTTGCAATGGCATGAACTTAGGGGCAGAATCATATTTGCTTATTATGGCAGTTAGCTCTAATCTTGGTAGATGCTTATTTAGGTTATAGGAGTAGTTGCAATTAGTTCCCTTAGAGTAGTTTTAGAGTTATTTAGCTTATGTTTTCAGTTGGTTCAATGTAGAGCTTATTAGCTTATTTTCATAGTGCTTATTTAGATCATTTACCTAGCAGCTCCTATTTCTTCCACTTAAGCCTTAGTTTTTATATTTTTCCCTGCTCTAGAATAATATTTTAGGATTTCCCTGAAATTTTCATAATTTTTAGACACTGTTTAGTATTTTTCCTAAATAAATTCGGTTTTTAATCATTTTAAAATAGCTTTTATTGCATTTAATTCAGAAAAAGTTCCAAAAAATAATTTTTCAATTTTCTTAAGTTAAGATAAATATAAAAAGCCAAAAAAGTATTTTTCCATATTTTTCTTAGTTAAATTTGTATTTTTAAATAATTTAATCAGTTTTAAATAGTTTAAAATTCCTAGAAAATAGATAAATAGTCATAAAAATACAAAAATAGTTTTGAAAATTCTATTTTGATATTTTAGATTTTTCTAAGTCTTAATTTTATTTTTCTAGCCTTATTTCACATTTTCTTGTATTTTAGGTAATTATTTAATAGTTAAAAATAGTTCTTAATTAATAGTAATTAGATAATTAGTTTTAAAAATAATTTTCTTTTTCTAAATATTTTCTTATATCATTAGGATTGTAAAAACTTCATTTTCATATTTTTAGGGTTAATATTGCTTTAGTTTCACTTTTTTATTTTTGTGCGTCAGCGTAGATTTTAATTTCAGTTTCGTAAAAACATAAAAACAAAAACATCATTTTAATTTTAGTGATAGCGTTTATTTAATAGATTTTATCTTTTTTAACTTTCTTTAATTTGCATTTAAGCCCCTGTAGTTTATGGGCTTTTTCTGTAGTTATAATCATATTCATCTCCTTTCGTTCAAATCTCCGATCACTATCGTTTGATAATCCATTGCATAGCTCGCTGGGACATAACGACCGGGGAGACCCTATACTCGATATTCATTGATTTAGTGCTTGAGCGGTTTAAGGCGGTTACGGTCCGCCATTCACAAGTGGCGGGCTTGTGTGATTTAGCTTGACTGTTTTGGCGCGCATCAATGTTTCATTCTTTCTTGTTTTTGTATCATCAAATCTAAAATCCCAACAGATGTTTTATCTATTTTCATGACGTATATGTTATTTTTCCTAACTCCTTTGGCTATGGTGATACCATCTTTTAGTTTTTTACTACCATTTTCTTCAAATAGTACTTTATACTTTTTTATCACATAATTGACTAATACTAAGTAGATTAAATCCTAACTTATCGACATGAGCAACATTTTCAATAGTTAGGGAGTTATGAGCGATCGTACCTTTGCCAATGATGTTTCTTTTGAGATTGCTACCAAAAGTGACATTACCTCCGCCATACTCTTGGTATGTTGAAAAGAGGCTTTTGTTGCCCGTCATGTGTCGTGAGCATCCACTGTCTTTTATCCACTCATCAGGTTCCAATCCAACTTTCAAGCATACCTAAGACACAAATAACTCAAGTGTTTGGTCCCCAATATCTCATGGGTCTGTTTGGGTTAAATATACCATTTACTTGGTTCATATATGGAAATGATGGGTAAGGGTTCCATGGCATGTAATCTAGAGTTTGATATGGTCTAGGTAAGTTTTGATTCCAACCGTTATGTTGATAGTTGGGTTGTATGTTGTGGTTGCTCTTAGGAAAGGGCCATTTGGCAATAGGTGTTTTATGTCGTTGTTGAGTAGTTCTAGATCTAATTTCAGTTCTAGCAAGTCCTACTCCTGATGTAACAGCAAGTTTTAGTTTAACATTATCCTTGGTTTTCTTTGTTACTTTGACAAATTTACTACAGTCCGTATTACAAACATTTTGTCCTGCTGCAGTCCCCACGGCACCAATCTTTACAAAGGAAAGAACCCTATTTTTGGGTTCGTCTGGTCCGTGCTGTACTGCAGCAGTTTTGACAGCTTGTTTGTCTTTTTCGGCCATTTTGATTTGACTCTTTGGAATTAACACTTCATTAAATCCTAGTCCATTCATGTTTCCTGGTGTTTTTTGAATTCTAACTATTTCATTGGCACAAGCAATGTTTTTGTTAAACCTTTTAAATTTAGAATTATGTTCGATTAGAACATCTTGTGTGAGCTTTAGTTTTTCTATTTCAAGATTAAGCTCTTGACATGATTTGCAACCATCGTCATTTGCTTTTCCTTTTTCTAATCGTTTTACCCTTTCTTGTAACTTATAGACTTCATTTTCTAAAAATTCCTTTTTAGTCTTTAAAAACTTATTTTTAGTTATGATTTTTAGACTAAGGGCTTGTTTGTTTAATATTTTCATTAAGTCATGTTAATTAACAAATGAATTAATGTGGAGGACCTCACTTTTATCACTTATTATTTTAAGTCATTTATTTTGATTAAGTGAAAAAAACACAACTTTTCACATGACTTAATAAATTAAGTTTTTTCATATTAAGTCAATTAAGTTGCATTCAAACGCCACCTAAGCTCACACAATTGATTGTATTGTTTTTGCAAAGTATCATCATCAATAGAGGAATAAGATGAGTCGGAATGTACCTCGTTTGATTCATGTGCCATTAGAGCGATCTCATCCTTGCTTGATGATTCATGATCCTCACTATCACTCCAAGCACCACTTACAAAAGCTCGTTGAGTTTTGCTTTTAGGTGGCTTGGGACAATCTCCTATTAGATGACTTGCATCACCGCATCTAAAACACTTTCTTTCACCTTTACCCTTTTTGTCATCCCGATCTTTTCGAAATGGCTTCTTTTCTTCTCGAGGTTGTCTTACAAACTTTCCTCTTCTTCTAAAGAACTTTTTGAAATCTCTAACGGCCATGGCATACTCCTCATCCTTACGACCGGAGCAAGATTCGTCATCATCACTTGATTCTGTTCTTGCTTTTAGAGCAACGGATTTGATTTTCTCTCTTTTTCCTTTGATGATTTCCGAATCTTTCTCCATCACCATTTCGTGTACTTTGAGGTTTCCGATTAGCTCGTCTAGTGACATTTTGAGAGATCTTTTGATTCCTCAATAACCGTCACTTTAGCTCTCCACTTCGGATGGAGTGCTCTAAGAAATTTCCTGACAAAGTTCTTAGTACGAAAAGATTCATCAAGTGCTTTAAGAGATGTAATAATAGTATTAAAGCGAGCAAAGCCACAATCAATGGTTCCATCTTCAGGAATAACAAATTGTTCATATTATTGAACAAGAAGATCAATTTTGTTATCCTTGACTTGTGAATTTCCTTGATGTGTAATAATCAAAGATTCTCAAATGTCTTTAGCGGTTTCACACATAAAAATTCTTTCATATTCTTTTCTAGGCAAAGCATTATAAAGCATCATTTTAGCTTCATTATTTTTGGCTATTAATTTCTTTTGATCATCAATAGAAATATCTTTTGTTGTAGAGCTAAAGTCTCCTTTAACTATAACAAACCAAAGATCTATATCTTTTGATTTTACATATGTTTCAAAACGGTTTTTCCAATAGATAAATCCATTGGTTTCAAAGAGTGGTGGTCTTTGCATAGATTGCCCTTCTTTAAAGTTTTCAGAATCCATGGATCGTTTCAAGTTTATAAAATACAATATATTTAAGAAATTCTTGAGCAACGAGGCTCTAGTACCAATTGTGGAAAACTAGAAGGGGGTTGAATAGTTTACCGATTAAAAACTTTGTTTTGAAACTTATTGAAAGATCAATTGATATCGATCTTGGATATGTTAGTGAATGATAATCAATATGCAAACAATATATAAAGAGTAGATAAGGAAAGAAACAATCAAACCACAACAAGTTTTTTATAGTGGTTCGGTCTACAAGGACTCTTTTTCCTTGCCCTACTCCACTCCTAAAGTCTCACACTCGAGAGTTAAACTTCACTAGTCAATAAGCTCCTTTCACCGACACAGAAACTTTTACACTTCGCTTACACACTATTTCTGACACTAAGCTAGATGTCGAGTTCTTTTCAAGGGTACAACCACTCCCACACAGAATGTATTTTAAGGACTAAAATACTAACCACTCACACTCAAAAGATTATGATGGTTTGGTACAACAATGATGTATGAATCAACACAAGATCATACAACAACAAACAAACAAGACTTCCAACAACTTGTTGAAGCTTGAATATGCCTTGATCTTCTTTGCTACAAAAGAGATCACTAATATGATATGAAACTGAGTTAGAAATGTTAGAGAGAAGGAATGTATGTGAATATGATAGAAAGGGATGAAAAACAACTTGGTTTGGCTTTGCTATTTATAGCCAAAATACTCAGCAGGCACCACGAACCACGGATCCCTCAAAAGGGTTTCGTGTTAAGTTTGGTGCCGCCGGGGTCTGACAGCAAGATCACCAAAATCTTACCAAAGTCAACCATATATATCCAAGATTGTGTAAGATATGTAGAGTCTAAATCTACACAAAGTATCTAGTGAAATATTCTAAGGATTTCAATGATGTACTACATGATGTCATGTGTTTGTTTTTCTATTTTCAGAAATATGTTAAAATGTAAATACATATGTAATGTTTTGTTTTAAGAAACCAAAACATTCTTGATCTAAAAATATTAACATACATTATGGTTTACAGTCATATCAAAATATGATTAATCAAAATGTAAATGCTTGAGTGATGAAGATATTATTTGAAAAGCTTGTTTTAATATCTATTAAACTTGACAAGCTTTAAGCTTTATAAAAATTAAATTTACTTTTGTCGTTAACAAAACTTAGGTAAAGATCATAAAATATAAATAACATTTAATGACGATATTTGTATTAACAATCTCCCCTTTTTTGTTGAGGACAATACATAAATTTTATTTTTATAAAAGATGTAAAGATTGTACAAGAGTTATAAAAATATTAGTTTTAGAACTTGAAAGACAAAGATGATAATGCAAGTATGTCCAATTTAGACATGATGTTGACTTTTCAGAAAGTCAAAGTGTGCAGTTGACTTTTTATAGAAGTCAAAGTCTTCATAAGTTGAAGTATGATGTTGACTTTTCAGAAAGTCAAATTATGCATTTGACTTTTATAAAAGTCAAATTTAACCAAGTTTTTATATTTTTCCCCTTTTTGTCTCAACAAAAAGAAGATGCGAGGCGGAATATGTAATGAGCCCGAGCTATTATCTCCCCCTTGACCAATGCTCCCCCTAAATTGGGTGCCAAGAGAAAGATACATGGATTGTGAAAAAGCTAAAAAAAATGTTACTAATAAGCATCATCACAAGCATTTCCAAACACCATGTAACAATCAACAACAATATAAGAAATACCATTCATTTGTTAAAACTTTTCATGATATAAGAATCATGAAAAGGGAACACAATGAAGTGTTAGTACGAGAATAAAATCCTAAAAAGTTATCCTAGAAAATAATAATAATAATAATAATAATAATAATAAAACACAAAGAAAAGTCTAGAAAAATAAAAATGCTTAAAGAGAATAAACTAGGAGCCTCTTATTGAGGTGGTGGATGAGCAAGAGCATTGATGCGCTCTAGGATGTGATTGAGGATGAACCTCATTTCGTCTTGAAGCTCATGGACCATCACTAGGGTCCTTTCGGTGATTTGGGCGGTCCGCTCACAATTATAGGAACCATGTCTAGGAGGGTAGTATGGTTCATGATTTTGTGGTGGTGGAATGGTGGAGTTGTTGGTGTTGGTGTTTGGAGTGGTGATTATGGAGGCTAGCAAAACACTTTGCATTTGCATGGCATCACTAAGATGAGAATCCACCAAATTAGAAAATTGGTGGAGATGATTGAGCTCGGCTTCAATCTCTTCTTTGGTGGGGTGATCATCCCACATGGATTCTTCAATGTCCTCTATATGAGAGGGCATTGATGTTATAGGTAGTGTTTGATCCCCATACAAAGAACCATGGATTTCCTTGTGGATGGGATGGAAAAGAAGAGGTCTTGGCCCTAACGGGGCGTTTGGGTCAAATGATGGACATGGAGATTCATGAGCTATTCGCTTAATAGTACCAAAAGATGTTAGTGGTGATGGATGATTAGGCCTAGGAGGCAAGTCCTCCAAGTCTTCCAAAAATGGGTTTGGAGATGTAGGTGTTGTAGAGAATAACTCTAATGGGATGAGTGTTGGAGATTTTGGAGGTGATGGTGATTTTGATGTTTGGATAGGATCCGGTGGTGGTGAGCTAGGAGTCTTTGTTGGTGGTGGAGTAGTGACAATGATAGGTGATTGTGGAGGTGGTGTAGGAGTAGCCAAAGTGAGAGTTGTTTCATATCTTATGAGAGATGAGATGGTTAATGGAGATGACTCGGAAGAGGAGCTTATGTTGACAAAGCAACAAGGTCTTACTCTCATTCTAGCGGTTCTTTTGCAAGGATTGGTTGATGGTGAAGACTTAGTCATTTTGGCTCAAGTTTTTGCTAGTAGATGATAAGATTTGAGAAGATGTGAAGATGATCATGGTAAAAGCTCTTAATTTATAGGAGTGGCAAGTTATGGAGAAATGTGTTTGATTTGATGTCAAACCATAGAAGAGATGAGGTTCCTAATGATTTTGAAGTGGGTTTAATGCTAGTCATATCACCCAAGTCAATCCATACAAGAAGGATGGAGTGAAGAGACAAAGATTTGCAATAAATGTGTTCTAATGATTATGGGATCTTTAGAATCAGATCACCCACGGATTGCAAGGAACCAAATTTTTGGTTCCTTCCTTTATGAAAAAGGGCTCATTGGGTGGATTTTTCAAATTTTTGAATTTTGGTGGGAAATGGATATCCTATATGCCTAAGTGTGTTACACTAGTTCTAATATGGGTAAGAACTAGTTTAAGACTAACATAGAAGCAATGTATGGTAATTTGGAATGTTAAAAAAAGTGAAATTTATAAAATTACTTGTAGGATCCATGGCACCAAAAGTTTACATAGGCGGAACCCTTGAATTGGTGCCGCCTAGTCCACCTGTACAAGTATGGCGGTACCAAAATCCATAACAGACGGAACCAAATTAATGGAGCCGTCTGGTCCGTGGAGACCAGAAATCTTCACAGACCCTGTTTTTAGGTGTCGGGGACTTTTCCCAAACCTGGAATTTTGCTTAAAACATGTGACATTAATTATTTCTAGTTAGGAAAGTCGATAACACATATACAAACATAGTGGAGCATAGACTTTGACCAAGGGCTAAAGATTTTCACATAAAAGTGAAAATGGGTAAAATTTGATAACACACTTGTGCTACCCCTTGCATAAACCGGTTAGCATACAACATTGTTTTAAGTCATATTTTCATCCTACAAAGTAAAAACAACCAAATTGTATCATACACCATAGTTATTGTCTTGTTCCAAACACTCCTTCAAATAAACTTCACTTATCCAACTTCTTGTAAATCTTTGTCATCATCCTACCAACGCATTTGAACATCCCCTTGGTTTCCTTGAACTCCGCCGGGTCATTCTCAATCTTGGGGAGAGATGCATAGTACTCTTGAGGTGGAAGGCGAGAATTTTGGAGACCGTCCTCAAAGCTATTTGATGATGATGATGATGAAGGAGTTGGAGGTTTTGCCCTTTTGCCTTTAGTCTTAGCCACTTGCTCGTCACTCAAGGGCACAAATATGTGAGAGATGAGAGCATAGTCAAGCTTCAACCCTTTTGGGCTTGGTGGAATGGGTGCAAATGCTCTATAGAGACGGGTGAGGAGCATCCCGTAAGGAAGAGCGACCGATCCTTGAGTTGGAATGTCTAGGCTAAATTGAATGGTTAACGGGTGGACAAGTTGTAGAGCAGGTGAAAAATAAAAGTGTTCTTCAGCTCCATGATCCTTTTTAAACAAATAAAAATAGAGAACATGTCACGCATAGATATGATGATAAAAAAATTACCCATCAAGAGTGTTCTTCAGCTCCCACCCAGCCAGATCGGCTGCTTCTTTTAGAGCCTATTTCTATTTCCCAGCAGCCTCTTCATTTTCATGTTTAGCAAAAGTCACTAACAGCCCCACTTTGGTATCTCACTTTGGTGGGTTCCACATCATAGAATACAGGGTAAGCAGTGTGCCCGGTTATCTTTTGACACTCCATAATCTCGACAAGCTTTTCCAAACACCAAGATGACGATGCATAATTTTTGGAAAAAACAATGACATAAAATTTGGAGTCTTGAATGGATTTGAAGAGATCATCGCTGATCCTTTTCCCTTTCTAGATTTTCTCATCATTCTTGTAAGGGTAAATGCCTTTATCCTTGAGAGCATAAAAAAGATGATCGACAAAGGTTTTGAGAGTGTCTTCACCCCTAAAGCTTATAAACACATCAAACTTAAACCTCTTTTGAAAGGATGACGCCAACGCCCCAGATGAAGGATCGGATAAACGTAATCTCTTGTTGGAGGACATTGGAAGTATGGTCGAAAGAGTTTATGTGAAAAAGTGCGGGTAAAGTTTGTGGAATGATGATGTTGAGAAACAAAAGCTACTCGTGTGGTCTTTGGTCAATGAGAAAGAAAGACATGAGCATCACTATCTAAGGCATCTATCCTACCCTCAAGAAAACAGTGGCAAAGTCTAAGGCACTAGAAGGAAGCTAGAAGGGGAACGATAGATAGAGATTGTAAAATAAGCTAATAACAACTAGGCTCTATAAAGAAATAGCAATAAGTAATAACCAAGGATATATATACAACTATACTTAGATATTGCCGGAAAAAGATATCCCGGTAACCAATGGCGGCTTCGGGTGGCGGTAAACGGCGGCAGAAGGCGTTTTCCGTCAATAGAAACTTGGTCGAGAGAAAAGTAATAATTAGAGGGAGCTTTAATTATATTTTCATGAAGGGATAATCACTTTTCTCATTGAAATTTCCTTTTCTTTTGATAAAGACCACTTTTTAACATAACATTCTATTCCTAGGCCCACCCAACACCGAAAGTTGTCATCTTTTATACTCCTTCCGTCTAAAAATTAGTGTCAAGAAACAAAAATCACAAAATTTAATAAAATTAATATCAGCAGACAAAAATCACAAAGTGATGTGACTTTAATTTTCAATCACTTAAATAGAATATTTATTCATTAAATTCTCTAGTTTTTACTTAAAAAAAATAAACAATTATTTTGAGACATCTCGAAAAAAAATGTAAACTATAATTTTGAGACAGAAGTAAATAATAATGGATAAATTACATGGTTGGTCCCTGAACTATACCACGTTTCCGCATTTAGTCCCTTGTTTTGACTTTGTTGCAAGCATGGTCCCTATTTTATGAGTTGGGGTTTTCGGATTCACAAGCACAAACATAAAGATCCGAAAAATAACTATGGATTCAAATCATCATGATTAAATTTCAAATGTTTTATTAGTTGGGTTTGATGTTTTTGGATTTAGGTTTGTATTGAATTTGATTTTTTTTTAAGAATTTTGGAATGGTGCAGATGTGTGCGTTGTTTTTTAATCTTGTGTGTTTGTTATATGTGTTTGTAAAATAAGACAAAAGAAAGGGCATTTTAGTAAATTCACAAGGCACTTAACAAGCAAACTTAACTGGTGTTATGTAAAATGGGGCTCGAGAGACAAAACGGGTAACCGTTTGGCAAAATAGATAGGGCATTTTAGTAAATTCACAAGGCACTTAACAAGCAAACTTAACTGGTGTTATGTAAAATGGGGCTCGAGAGACAAAACGGGTAACCGTTTGGCAAAATAGATACCACGTTTGCAACAAAGTAAGAAAGGATTAAATGCGGAAATGAAGTATAGTTCAGAGACCAACCGTGTAATTTACCCAATAATAATAAAGATATATGCTTTATTAACAACACAATATTATACCAGGAATATGAAATAATTAGAGGGAGCTTTAATTATATTATTTTCATAAATGGCTAGTGACTTTTCTCATGAAAATTTTTGGACCATTTTTTAACATGTAATTCATACACCAACAACAATTCCGAACAATAAATTTTCTTGTCTTTTACAATAAAAAAATATTGATATAATTCTTAGCTATAGTCAAGTCAAAAGACAAAAGAAATATCATGAAAACTCTTGGTTCGACATATCTGCAATGATAAAGGATATATTTTATCATAGTTAACTAAAATTATATCTCGAGCTTCAAAAAAAGAGAAAAAATTAACATTGTATCTTGATATCAACATAAATATCCTTTATAGCCCATGTTACCATATAAATTCTTACAATGATGATAAACGAGTAAGCAGGTATCACGCTTCTCGACGGGTATTGTTTACGCAGGATATATAAAACGTGATTAGTAGCGGGTTGAGATGATTATGTTGTTCAGTTTCTCGTGTAAAACGGTAATGACCTAAGAATATGATTATGAATCAAGAGTTTAAGTAACACACAAACAAACTATGTAGTGTGCGTGTTTAGTGTTCACTATGTGAAATGGTGTGTAAAAGTGTTGAGAGAATTCGAGTGATTGAGCTCCTCTCATAAGTGAGAAATGTTTTCTCTTTATAGAGATACATTTTAGGGTTTAAGAATAAACCAACTGTTAGTCTGTAATATGTAATGGGCTCAAGCCCAATCCCGAATTCTAGAATATTCGGTATTTACCTATTTATATGTACATTGTATTGAAATCAATTAATCAATAAAACATAATTCCTCATTATACCTTTCTACATGGTATCAGAGCATAAACCCTAATTCTTCCGCTACCTCAATCTTCCGCCGCCGCCTCCGGCCGTCGGCTTCACGCTGAAGGTTCGGAGGGCTCCCTTTAAACCTTTTCTTTTCTCTTCTGTCGATTGTTAACGTCGGGATGAAGCTTTAACTCTGCAATGTACTCTCCTGTTTCTCGAATCTCTGGTAGAGAAACAATTCTTTTGTCGATATCCCGCTGAAGTTGTGCCTTAATTATGTCAACAAGATCTTGAGCAGTAACACTTCCAAAGATTTGCTTTC
The DNA here is from genome assembly GCA_910596185.1 of Chrysanthemum makinoi. Lineage (NCBI taxonomy): Eukaryota > Viridiplantae > Streptophyta > Magnoliopsida > Asterales > Asteraceae > Chrysanthemum > Chrysanthemum makinoi. The sequence goes on along the minus strand of OU343219.1, from coordinate 250,557,816 downwards.
CTTTCCCTCCCTTACGTTTCACCTTGAAAGCTCCAACAATTTCAAAAATACGAGCTAGCTGCAGTGCCTCTTCTTTTACCCATTTCCTCTCACCATGTCAATCTTCTCCAACCTTCTACTGCCTCTACATCATGTCTACTACCACCAATCCTAACCACCATTGTCTCCTCCACAGAAAAAAAAAAAAAAACGATCTGTCAATTTGATGCTAAGTAGGCCACAGAAAGAAGCCCGTTGAAGCTTAAGCTTCCCGATATTTGACCCGCTTGCATTAAAGTTTGAAGCTGTTCACTTGATTGACGGTTGGTGTTTGGATTCGTGTTTTGGTTTTGTGTTGTCTTGGTTATGGATCTACACCAGGGGTCCGTCATCATTTTCACTGGTCCACTGATCACCACAAATACATTGATCCAAGAAACAAACCATAATGGAATCTTTATGGATCTACAGTAAATGGGGTATCAATTCCTGAGACGACTTTTGTTGGTGTCGAATCCAGGGTATCAATTCCCAAGACGACTTTTGTTTTATGTCGAATCCAGGGTATCAATTCCCGAGACGACTTTTGTTGGTGTCGAATCCAGGGTATCAATTCCCGAGACGACTGTTAAAAAAAAAAAAAAAAAAAAAAAAAAAAAAAAAAAAAAAAAAATCTACTGCATCCTCACCTGTTGTCTTCTCATCTGCTCACCCTCATCAGTTCCTCACCTCCATTCTCCTCTTCCAATCCCACTTCTAAACTCACCTTAAAAAAAATAAAATAAAAAAAAATTGGATGTTTATGTTTTTCTATGGAAAAACACGCCCCGTTTGTTTGGAAGGTTCTTTGAGGGTTGAAGTTTAGAACCAACTTTCGTTGTCTCATCTTTGTTTAGTTGTATGGGATACTTTGGTTTACCCGGTTGCTGCTGCTGAAGATGCTCCCGCTTGCAGTCGAATGTCTTCATCAACAATTATTTACTTGCTTTAGTTTATTGTTTATTAGCTTTAATCTCCATATCGAGCTTTCGCGATTTCGCCGCTCGAACTGCGGGCGAGTGTTAGTCTGTAATATGTAATGGGCTCAAGCCCAAGCCCGAATTCTAGAATATTCGGTATTTACCTATTTATATGTACATTGTATTGAAATCAATTAATCAATAAAACATCATTCCTCATTATACCTTTCTACACCAACAAGGATAATCAAATGGTTGTTAGATAGGCCACGTGTTGCTCGTCCGTGGTATAGGCAAGAACGACAGACGACGCGCCCCTTGGCTCGTACCAGGTCGTGGTTTCCCCCTTTGTTTTTGTTTTTGTGTCTCCCTGATTGGCCTCCAAACAGTCAAGTTTAATCACTCAAGCTGACCACTTGTGAATGGTCAACCGTAACAAACTTAAAACAGCTCAGAAGGCAAATGCAATTAAGATCAGAGGAATATAGGGAATTCTTGGGTCGTTAAGTCCCACGGAGGATGAATTGGTGTTTCACATAGACAGATGTCGAATAATCACTAAGGATAGTGATCAGTAAGGTTTTTTTGAAATATTTATACCTAAAGAAAAGATTAATAAATTACAGCGACTTAAATGCAAATTAAAGGAAATTAAAAAGTTAAAATATATTAAATAAACGCTATCACTATTTTTACAATGATGTTTTTGTGATTTTATAAAACAAAATAACTTAAATAAACTATTTTAACTAAAACGTAAACTTAAATTATCTAAAAATGTGATTTAAAATAAAAACGTACGTAAAGTATAAAAATTACGCGAGTGCGCAAGCAAAAACGTAAAATTTATGAAATAAAAGACCTACAAGTGTAAAAACAATTTTTTTATATACTATATGATAAAATAAAATTTTATATGATAAAATAAAATTTTAGAAAAAAGATTTATATTTTTTAGACTTTTATATTTTTTATTATGAATTAAATAAGATTTTACACTAATTAAATGTTTAAAAATACTAAAACTATTGAGAAAAATCCGAAACTTTTTTATAAAATACTTTATACTAATACAATTATATGAAAAATACAAAAGTTGAAAAAACTATTTCAAATAAGCTAGAAATAAGCTAATAAGCTCGTATAAGCTTATTGTGGAAACAAGGCTTATATATTAAATAATGCAAATGAAAACTGAAAAAGACCCAAGGGCAGTTGGTAGAGTGTGTGTGTGGTGAGCTGGGTGGCCAGGGTTCGAATCCCAGCAATGACTTTTTGCAACTATTTTATTTTTTTGATTTTTCTTCACAAACTTGTTAAGCTAACTGAAATAAGCACTTTTTATAACTAAGACTTTTTATGAAAACTACAAATAAGCTCAGATTTGAGCTTATAATCTCAACAGTGGGCTTAAGAGCTTATTTTGATGAATTAAGCTCAAATAAGCTTGTAAACTGAAACAAAAGCTAAAATAAGATGAAAGAAGCTACAAGCTACTCAAATTAAGCTAGAATACACAGATAAGCACACTGCTAAGATGGAAATAAGCAGATAAGCACTTGTGATCTTGTAGACAAAAGACAGAAATGGGACAAAGTAAAGGCTTATTGCAGCCCTACCAAACAAGCTAGAAAATGGAAAATGAAGCTTGGGACCTCAAGATAGCTTGGTTGGCTTTCCAAAGAACCAATAATCACAGGATGAGGCCAACTAATAAGCTATTTATGAGCTTATCAAATTGGACCTACTCACTGTGCACAGGGCACCATTTCAGAACAGGTACTCAAAAGAAGATAGAAAATAAGCACTTAAAAAGCTGATTAACAATGAACTAGTATTTTTCTAATTAAGTTTAGTAGCCAAACTTTAATATCCCAAAAGCTTTTAAGCTAAAACTCACTATTAAACTCACACTGAAATTATCTATTTAATTCAAAAACGACCAAAAGGAAAATTTTGACTTTTTAATTACTATACTAAGTTGACTTTTATGAGTTTGTAATTGATCCTAAGCACTGATTATGATGTATTAAGGTGTTTTAAGACTAAATTGAGCAATTATAACAACTTATTAACACAAAACCATGATCATAGAACTTTAAAATCCAACAGTGAACAAGACAGATATGATCAAATGGTATTTTGACTTTTCACCAAATGAAGACTGGTTTTTATTACTTGCTTGAGTTATTAGATGTATATGTGACACAAAACAACAAAAAACAAAGTCTCTAACAAACTCTAAAACAGATTGCACAGTTAAACCAAACACTACTTTAACAAGACTGTTTTGAGATTCTCAATTGATTCCAAAGATCAAGACCAAGAAATTGATTTCAGATCTTATATAATCAATTTATAAGACTAAAGAAACATAAAATAGCAACAATTACAACATACAACTAAGAGATGACAATTACAATAGATTAACTGTTAAATTAAAATTTTAGCTAACTATAAATTAGAGAGAACAAATAACTGATCTTATTGTTTAATTATGCTTAACTATAACTAGGAAACACAAACATACCAAGATTTTAAGCTAAATAACAATTTAACAGTGAAATGCATGAAAATGGAACAAAGGCTTACAAGATTGGATCCAAGTGAACAATGAGAATTAAGGACTGAGACCATAACCTATAGGTTCCCAAGAAGCTCTAAACCAAGTATAATCCAAACATTACCCTTCTTCAACCTCTGATCACCATCTCCATTGTTTTTTATTTTTAACTAATTTTTTTGTATTTTTATGATTTTTCTGTTTTTACTTCTAAACTGCTTTTAAAAGTTTCTAATAGCTTTGATAAGCTATTTAGGAGCTTATGTGATCTATTTCAGTCCTTGACAAAGGTTACAAACAACATTTGAACATTCATGACAATTTTTGCACATGGAGATTTTGCATAAACTTGAAACTTGTATTAAAACTGAAATTGATGATTGAAAAAGAGTTATTGTACACTAAATACTTGGAATACAGAGCTTGAAAGTTAAAACTTACACTGGAATTTAAATGTTAGCTAAAACGACTTAGAAAATTAAAGATTACACTAGATAGACTTCACATTGCTTCTTCTGCCCTTTATAATCATCTTTTGAGACTCAATCTTTGTCTCTGAATCTTTCCCACCTCAATCCAACCATTGGATTGGTCAAAGCAATCATATACGTCCATGTGGAGATTTTGGCGCCAAAATTCTCTTTAGCAGGTTTTTCCAATTAATGGGGTTTGGATGGATGTGGAGGTGGAATGGGGTTGATATACAGCTGGGAAGACAGGTGGTGTTTTTGAAAAAGAGGAAAAACCATCACTGGTTTTGGGTTTCAGCTGGGTGTGAAGACGATGAACAGTGGGGGTATGGTTTGGCGCCTTTGACTAGTTTTTGACTTTTTAATATTAAAAGGGGGGTCCAAAAATGGGGGGTCACAGGCATGGCAGGGGGTTCTTTTTGGTTATGGTTGGGTTCTAAATACAAAAGGGGGTCATTTGGTCTTAGTTAAGTACAAGGACTTGTTTTGTAATTCTGCCAATCTTGAGGGACTGATCTTGACAAGTTTCCAAAGCTCTCACAAGGACCATTCCTGCCATATGTGAATAGTACAAGGACCAATGATGATTATTTTCCATTTTTAAATGTCCAAGGACCATTTTTGTCATTTTTAAAAGTTGAGGGACTAAAGTTGTAATTTTGCAATTTTTGATTTCAAGGACTTGTTTTGACAACTTCATGAATCCCTAAGGACTTAAAATGATTTTTTACAAGTTTTTGAATTACCAGGGACTAAATTTGACAACTTTTGAAACTTGAGGGACTAAAACTGCCAATTATGCAAACTTTATACGTTTTTCATCTGATTTTGATATTTTTGCATTTAAAACACATAAAACACTTATTTATGATATTTTCATCATTTTGATGTATTTCTGAGTGTTTTCAGATGTTTTTGGCATTATAAACAGTACAAAAATGATGAGTATTTGCACACTCATCACTCCCATTGTCATATGTCAGATAAAATATTTTAACCGTTAGTGAAATTTAAATGACAGTTGTCTCACGCGTGTGTGCCACACAACATGAGAGGTCTTTTCAGGCTAGATGTAGCATCGGAATATAATCGGGCCTCATCAAGTATTGTTAATCGGCCATATTTAAGTGTTTGTAATAAGCTTAACTTATGTGTATAATTATTAGGCGTGTGCTATTAATATTGATATACTATCAAGTTCTAAGATTATTGTTATAGCATGAGCTAATGATATGATGGTGGACTATGTGTAAAGTTTCTTAGGCGGGTAATGCGACTTTCTAGGTTGTATATGCTTCAAGGTCGCGATGGATCATGCTAGGACTGACCTGATTTGCATTTATTGTGATTTTGATTTGCATATCTTCCGCATTGAATGTTTCCATGGGAAAGGCAAGAGAATCATTTAGAAATGATTTCAACTTTAGTCGCTTCTGAGCTCGTTTGTTCTATGGTTTGACTGACGATGCATGAATATCATGAGCCGTCGTGCAGTGTGCTAGCCATTAGGTTGTTGCGACTTGTAACCCACTAACTCTTTTTTACCTATAAATAGGTCGAAAACGTATGAGAAGTTATGTCAAGACCGTTTTTTGTTAGGCTTTCTCCGAGGAAGGTGTCTAACAAAAGGTTTGTGTCGTTTTTCCTTTGTTGCAAGGAGAAACTCTTTGGAGCTTTTGTTTTGGTTTTGATTTGCCATCGTTTGGGTTTTGAGCGTATAAAACTATGATTTCGCATCTAAGTATGAATAAACTTTGTAGTTTATCTTTCGTGACCCTAGACTGATCATGTGTTTTTGTTTGCTTTGCAGCGATAGGTTTGCTAGTTAGTTTTGTCAACAAGGATAATACTGTAATGACCATATTGGTTGTTTACGTAACGAGACGTAATGACTTCTCTTCTATCAAAGCCTGATGCTGGTTTCTCCCCGGTTATTGGTGATCCAAGAGCAGTTGTTCTGGTTTTTGATTTGACAAGAAACCTAAATATTTTACTGAAATTTGTATGGACTAAGAAGGGGGTTTCGGAGGGTTGTTACTTCCTTTGAAACCTTTTTCAAATCCTGCCAGGGTGAGTTTGATCGCCCTGGTATGAAACCTAAATATTTTACTGGATCAACATTTGATATAGAGCAAACCATTATACAAAATTATCTAGGCTAGTTTTATGAACACATACATACAAGAGACAGTATAATTTCTTATGCATTGATTAACTATTGTAGATTTGTCCTTGAGAAGTACAAAAGAATTAGGCGGATTAGGGGTGAGCATAAACCACACCGCAAACCGCAAAACCGCAAAAAAAGAACCACGAAAACCGCAAAAACCGGTGGATCGATTTTAAGACAAAAGAACAACCACAAAATGCGGTGCGATTGTGGTTAACCCGCACCGCACATTGAACCTTTAGTACTATTAGTACTCGATATTTTGCACAGACAACTTGATGTCTTACTGGAATCAGTTTGTTAGTTTAGAAATGAGTCCAAGAACTTAAAATGGCCTAGCAAACAATCTAAATAATCTTAAACTGGCCATGCATGATGCACTTGTTGTAGTTTTCAAAACAACATTTGTAGTTTTGTGCCTTAATATACAAAATGAACAAAAATACACCTAGCGTTGATCAAGAACCAGGTATCCTCATCAATATATACAGGATCATGACTAATCTTATGCCACAAATGCCAAAAATGTTAACTTAATTCAGATACTTGAATTAGCAAGGGATCTCGTCAGCAAGTGATCTCAATCTTTCAAGTTCAGGCATAACATCTTTACCTAAATCTGGTCTATCTTTTCGTCGTAGCTCAGCACAACGTAAGGACAGCTTAGCAAATCCAAGAGCCTCGTCAACGGGTCAATCACTGACTTCAGGATCCAACATCTCAGCAAAAGTTCCATTTTGTATAGCACGTTCCACGTGATGAGTCAAACCCATTGGCGGTTTAGCTGTTATTAACTATAAAAACATAACTCCTAAAGAATAAACATCGGACTTAACCCCAAAGCATACCCGTTTGCTGATACTTAGGATCTATATAACAAAATGTCCCAGCTGCTGATGTCATACGATACTGAGTCACTGAGTCTTGGACAAACGGTGTGGCCAGCCTAGTTAATCCCACGTCAGCTATTTTACTTACGAAATTTCTATCTAGCAAAATGTTAGCTGGTTTTAAGTCACGATGCACAATTGGCTCGGGTTTTGTTTGATGAAGAAAAAGAAGACCACTGCAGATCTCAGCTGCTATTCTAAACCTGTGTTGCCACGAAAGTGGTTGAATATTGTTCTTTCTTGATAAACAGTCTTCTAAGTGATGACGTATAGTCTATATCCGGGTCACGGACCCGACTAAAGTCCAATACTAACTTGGTCCGGTATGAACTGGGCTAAGCCAACTAGCATTTGGGCTCACGAAGGTCCAAACCCGAATCTATTCATGGAATAGATATCCGATATCTTCTAAATAGGAAGATAATCATTCCCAACCGACTAAGGCGGGATACGCCGAAGGTTGAGGAACACAGAACCAACAAGGATTCCGTGTGTATATAAAGGGAATCACATCCCTCGTTTAAGGTACGATCTCATAACCCTAACACTCCTTAAACCCTAAACCGATTACTTACTCTCACGCCGGAGGATAATCGTGGGAGACAATCCCACGGTAAGCCTAACGGTGTTTTCTGTCTCTTAGTGCGCAGGTCTCAAGTAACAACCAGCAATTGGTACAAGAACCGGATCCCAAACAAGGAACGCCCAGCTTTTGTATCAACAAGTGGCGCCATTCGTGGGACCATTCACTAAGAACCAAGGCTAGAATGACGAAGCATGGAAATCAGCGACCGCAGTCAGACCTCATGGGAAAGAAGCCGCAAAGCGGATCGACCCCTAAACAGACCGCTGGGACAACCAGCGCTGCCAAAAACAAGGGATCGGGACAAGACTCGATCTTCCCACTGGTGGAACCGCGCTCGGGGACAACCCAAGCCACTGCAACTACCGCCAGTGAAGTAGATCCACTGCGCACTGTTCTTACCACTCCCTTTCAATCAGTGCTAGAAACTGACCTGACAAAGGCACCAGATGCACCAAATCGGAATAAGAGCATAGTAGTAGAAACAAACGCACTCGCTCTAGAAGGAGTCGCGCCGCAGCTGGCGCCAGAAGATTTCGTGTCTCAAAACTACGAAGTCTTAGCTACCCTCATGCAAGAGGAAGAAAAGAAGAGATCAGGTCGGAACTTGCAATCCCGACTAAATTTTGATTCTGAATACGATACTTCCCCACTGCGCCGTCAGAAAGAGAAGCGCGGAAGAAACGGTCGCCGACCCCCAGTATTCAACAGGATCGGAAGGAGGATCGAGGACGATGAAACATCCCACTCTCATCAATTGAGCGATAGTGATGAAGGTGAAAGGCGTACCAGTGTCTACACTAGACTGGGTAGCCACAAAGTACATGATAGACTTGGGCGGCGATACTCCCCAAGTGAAAGCCCTTCCAGTCCAGACTCTGGGGACAGCCGGCGCAAGCGCCGAAGGAAGGAAAACTCATCCTCCGATAATTCCTCGGACAACGAGGATAGTGACACAGGACATTGGAAGTCCAGAAATAGACACAATGACCAAGAGGAGGACATGTCTCTCCCATGGCGCCGTCAGAAGGTGGATGCGTTCACTAGACGCATTAGCGATTTCTCAGAGAATAAAAAGAGGCGCATGCCTGCTAATGTCAAGACCTATGACGGAACAGGTGACCCAGACGATCACCTAAAAATCTTCGAATCAGCCGCAACTATTGAGAATTGGCCACAACCAGTGTGGTGCCACATGTTTAATTCCACGCTAGTGGGAAGCGCGCGCAACTGGTTCAATAAGCTTCCACGAAGGAGTATAAATGGTTTTGAAGAATTGAGAAAGGCGTTCCGCCTAAATTTTACTCAACGGAAAAAATGCGCTAAAAATCCTGTCGAACTGGCCAGGGTAAAGCAACGCCAAGGAGAATCTACGAGCGCATTCATGGAACGCTTTAAAGACGAATGCATGCAAGTTAAAGCATGCCCGGAAGTGCTAAAAATCTCCGGTTTCATGAATGGAATTAATAACCCAGAACTCATCAAGAGATTGAACGACAAGATTCCGGAAACTTTTGATGAACTCATGAAACGCTCTAGGTCCTTCGTCCAGGGAGAAGCCGCCGCGGCAGATAGCAAAAGAAACTCCTCAAACTACCGGTCGCAGGAACAACCTGGGAGACAAAATAATGACCGGAGTAGTAACCATAATAGAAGCTATCGCAGTCAGGGGAGCGGGAGGGATAATGACAGATACACCCCGCTGATAAAAACCCCAAAGGAAATACTCGCGACAGAAGGGGCGAACTTCCCAAGACCACCACAGATGCGCACCCCAGAGGATCGGCGCACCGGGAATGGATATTGTGACTACCACGCACAGAAGGGCCACACCACTAACGAATGTGTCCAACTGCGCCAACTAATTGACAAAATGGTCAAAGAAGGCAGATTGGACCACTTGGTCAAGAATATCAAGGAAGGAAAGGACAAGCAAAAGAGTGGCAATAAGAAAGAGACACCTAAAGACAAGGCCGACACCATTTACATGATACAATCATGGCAGCGGATCACAAGGCAGAAAGTCAGCCAGGACTTTTCACGTGGAAAGGAGATCTCTTTCCCCACCTTAACCGCGGACAACGCAGTGGTGGAACCACTCACTATAGAGATAAGCGCGGGGGGTCACGACATCCACCGCATGTATGTTGATGGTGGAGCTTCTGCGGACATCATGTATGAGCACTGTTTCAAACGACTGCGTCCTGAAATACGTAGTCAGTTAAGCCCGGTCAAAACGGCGTTGACTGGTTTTACCGGTGAGAAGATATGGCCTATGGGGCAAATACGATTACCTGTCAGCATTGGAAACGAAGAACACTCCGCAACGGCCTGGATGGAATTCATGGTGATTAAGTATCCCTCGCCATACAATGGCATTATTGGGAGACCTGGAATATCAGCTATGCGAGCAGTGCCATCAACAGCGCATGGGATGCTTAAATTCCCAGTGGAAGGTGGCATCGTTACTCTTTACAACGCCACTGTACCACATAGAGAATGCAACACGATTGCATGTGAAACGGCACCAACCCCAGCACAGCAGACAACCAGAATTCCAAATCTGAAAGTAGCAATTCACCCCGAATACCCGGAACAGGAAATATCCATCGGAGGTTCATTGTCGGACAACGGCAAAGCAACTGTATGTGCACTCCTGCAGAAGAATTTGGATATTTTTGCATGGGAGCCTAAACACATAACAGGAGTACCGCGCTCTGTCACAGAGCATAAACTGAGAATCCGACAAGGATACTCACCCATACGCCAGAAGAAGCGCGCGCAAGCAATCTTGGCAGAGGTACACAAACTAGTAGAGGCATGAATCATGCGGGAAGTTTACTACCATGACTGGCTTTCCAATCCAGTCATGGTAAAGAAGAGCGACGGCAGCTGGCGAATGTGTGTAGACTTCACCGACCTTAACAAAGCATGTCCACAAGACTGCTATCCTTTACCAGAGATAGACTGGAAAATAGAGTCTCTGTGTGGATATCCATTGAAGTGTTTCCTCGACGCGTACAAGGGATATCATCAAATCCAAATGGCTAGGGAGGACGAGGAAAAAACAGCCTTTCACACAAGCCAAGGCATTTACTGCTACACAAAAATGCCCTTTGGTTTGAAAAATGCAGGCGCCACCTACCAGAGGTTAGTAGATAACGCTTTCGAAAAACAGGTGGGCCGCAACCTAGAGGTCTATGTTGATGACCTGGTCATAAAAAGCCATACCGAAGATGAGCTAGTTCGTGACATCGAGGAAACGTTCAAAACTCTAAGAGATATCAATATGAAGCTGAATCCTAAGAAGTGTACCTTCGGCGTTACTGAAGGCATGTTCCTTGGATACCTGATAGAACCCGACGGTATAAAACCATGCCCAGAAAAGACAAAAGCGGTCATCGAACTTCCTTCACCGCGCACGTTGAAGGAAGTCCAATCTCTCAACGGAAAGTTGGCCGGCTTAAACAGGTTCTTATCCAAATCAGTAGAAAAATCACTACCTCTTTTCAAAACACTCAAGAAGTGTATAAAGAAAGGTGATTTCAGATGGACTACGGAGGCAGAAGAGGCCTTCACTCAGCTTAAACAACATCTGGCAATGCTCCCAACACTTGTCGCACCCCGACCAGGGGAAGAGCTAATCATGTATTTGTCTGCAACTGAAGGCGCAGTCAGTGCAGTGCTACTAACAAATAGGGACTCAGTACAAACCCCCATCTACTTCGTAAGCAAGGCACTCAAGAAGACGGAGATGAACTATAGCGCCATGGAAAAATTAGTTCTGGCGTTGGTATTTGCTGCTAAACGGCTGCGCAGGTACTTCCAAGCACACCCAATAGCAGTAATCACGGACCAACCAATCAAGCAGATCATCTCCAAACTTGACGCATCAGGTAGACTGCAGAAGTGGAGTGTATTGCTAGGTGAGCACAACATCTCGTACAGACCACGTACCGCAATCAAAGGACAGATTCTGGCAGACTTCATCATTGAAAAGCCAGATAGCGACGAGGTATCCACACAAATTAAGACCGAGCTGCAAGATCCATGGATCTTGTTTACAGATGGATCCTCATGCATTGATGGCTCAGGAGCGGGCCTCATTCTCACAAATCCAGAGGGAATGGAATTCACTTACGCACTGCGCTTTGAATTCACAACAACAAATAATGAGGCAGAGTACAAAGCCCTGCTCACTGGACTACGCATTACAGCTCGAATGGGTGTACGTAACCTAGAGGCAAATGTGGATTCCCGCCTAGTGGCCAACCACGTGTTGGGTGAATACGTGGCCAAAGAAGATAATATGATCCAGTACCTCGATAAAACCAAGACGCTGATAAAAAGCTTTGACAGGTTCACTATCAAGCAAGTTCATAGAGGGGAAAACCGCAAGGCGGATGCACTGAGCAAGATTGCCTCGACAAGCTTTGCACACCTATCAAAGCAAGTGCTGGTGGAAACATTAAAAAGCAAGTCAATTTCAGAAATGGAAATCTCCACGATAATAGAGGAGGAAGGTCCTACATGGATGACACCGATAATGGACTTCCTGAGCAAGGGAACATTACCCCAAGAGCAGAAGGAAGCTCGCAGGATACGGCGCACAGCGCAAAGATTTGAGCTGCGAGACAACATATTGTACCGACGTTCCTTCCTGCAACCATGGCTCCGTTGCGTCGGCCCTTTACAAGCAAATTACGTACTGCGAGAAATCCATGAAGGTTCATGCAGTATGCACTCAGGACCACGGTCCATTGCGGCACGCGCCATGAGATCAGGATACTACTGGCCGACCATGCACCGTGACGCGCGAGACTTAATAAGGAAGTGCAGCGATTGCCAAGTTCATAGACCCGTCCCACGCCAACCACAGCACGAGCTAACACCAATAACTTCACCATGGCTATTCTACAAGTGGGGTATTGACATCGCAGGCCCTTTTCCTATCGCAGCGGGTGGACTAAAATTTCTCATAGTCGCCATAGACTACTTCACCAAATGGATCGAAGCGAAGGCAGAGGTAACAATCACTGGCAACCAGGTGAAGCGCTTCGTATGGGAAAACATTGTATGCCGCTTCGGCCTCCCTGGGGAAATCATCTCGGACAACGAGAAACAATTCTGTGATAACCCTTTCAGGGACTGGTGCGAGAAGCTTAACATCACGCAACACTTCGCGTCAGTTAAACATCCACAAACCAACGGCCTAGTGGAACGAGCGAATCGAAGCTTGGGTGAAGGAATTAAGGCACGCCTAGAAAAACACAAAGGGAGATGGGTGGAAGAGCTATCACATGTCTTGTGGGCGCACCACACCTCAATCAAGACCAGCACTGGCGACACTCCCTTCTCTTTAGTCTATGGGACAGAAGCAGTCATACCGGCAGAGATCGGCATGCCAACTATCCGCACTGCTGAAATCAATGTGGCAACCAATGATGACGAGAGGCGCATCGACTTAGATCTGCTAGAAGAAAGGCGCGAACGCGCAGCTATACGGGAAGCAAAATCAAAGTCAAGGATGAAAGGATACTATGATGCTAAAGTGCGCAATGTTTCATTCAGACCAGGTGATTTTGTCTACCGCGCCAATGACGCGAGCCACGCTGAAGACACAGGTAAGCTTGGACCAAAGTGGGAAGGACCCTATGAGGTTACCGAAGCACTAGGAACAGGCGCGTACAAACTCCGAGGCTTGTATGGTCGTGAACTGCCACGCACATGGAACATCTGCAACCTCAAGAGGTGCTATCTATAGGAATGGCTACGGCCTAGCGCACATACGCCCCTACACTTTACTGAAGTGCCCAATAAACAATCATGTATTTACTTTTTTTTTCTTTCATTAGTATGATGTGTTCTTATTATTTATTTCCCATAAAACTTGCAAGTATCAATAAAACGTCGCGGTTTATAGCTAACTCCGCGGCACACTTTGTTATGTTATTTCCATATAATGTATGTTTTAACACTTATTTATTTCTCGCCTACATGGCGCGCATGCATTAGAATAAACCCACGATGGTAAATGGATAAGTTAACCTACTAAATAACTTGTTGAGTAAGAGGGTTGCAAACCCATCAACACTGGATCACGTATCCTTGTTAAACACCTTGTTCTCGAGACGTTGGAATAAGTTTCATGCGCATCCTACGACGGGTGCGCAACCTTGCACATGTGCACGTTTAACAACTTTGGAACCAAGATACTTGATTCCTTAAAGTGATATTTAAAGTACGCTGCATATCACAACATACACGACTATGCTACAAACGATATACTTAGTTATTTAAGTATATTACAACTTTCATGCATGACTATGAACTTTGCACCAATAAACAATTTCTAATACATACTTCTTTCACGCAAAGACATTACAAATTGCAACAACATTCACACGAACTCAACAAGAGATATTTTCATTAGATAACCACGAGTTATTACAAAAGGCTTGTTACTTTACAACACATAAAACTACCAGCTATTACAACGCTCAAGGGAAGAGCCACCTACGCGGTTTTTCGACTCCTTAATCTCATTCAAACTCTTTAACAAATCAGAGTCTTGACGAGATACTGTGGCGACACTCACAGGCAACCCGTCAGAATGAGGGAGATGCGCCGCGCCAATACCACACAAAATGGCTTTACCCTTGATACCCTTCTTCTTAGCGAGCCTTGTGGCATGAGCTTCCAAAATCTGCGTCAACGGGACTTCTTTTTCCAGCGCAAACGGGTTCAAGATATCACGAGGGCGAACAAAAACAGGTACCTGCAACTTAGATTCGTTGGGCTTCAAAAAGTAATCTGATTGCGCCTCTGCATCCTCAGAACGGTGCTTAGCCAAAGTCAACCCCTCCATTATTACCCCAATCGGATAGTCTTGGTCGCGCTCCAATTCAGAAATCATTGGAAACTCTAGAGACTTCAACCTCTCCATGGCGGACACCAGCTCAGTATACGCCTGCGCATTATACCCAGGCACCTTCTCCAAAGGCACCTTTAGAAGACCCGCCTCATGCAGTTTTTCTACCGCTTCTACCTTACCACGCTCCAGGGCGCATTGAACAACCCCCCCGAACGCGTCTACCACTTCCTTGGATTCCAGCGTAGTAAGCGCAGCAAGGCGCAAGCCATGGCTTATGAGCCATTGGCGCTCGGCAATAGTGGACAGGAGTTGGGGATACAACTCCTCGTCATACTCTATGCTCAGATTACGCAGCTTCATCTCCTGCGCTTCAAGGGCACTCTTGACCGTGGCACCAAAATCTTCAAGCTGTGCAGTCATCTCATCTTTACCTTTTTCCAAGTATTTCAGGGCCCAATTACACGCAAATTTATACCCGGAAGCCTCAGCACGCTCCTGGTTTAGTTGGCCCAGTAGCGCCATCTTTTCGCTAGCTTGCTTCTAAGCATACGCCGCCAAGCTCTCGGCCTCAGCCTTAGCACTGGCTAGCTGCGACTCCAACAACGCAATAACCTGGTCTTTTTGAGCACTTTGGCTGCTCTCCCCAAAAATTTGACCCCTAAGCTTCTCCACCAACGAAGCTTGATGCGCAGACACCTGCGCCAATTCTTCCACTAGCTGTCCCACTGATGCATCCCCAGCAGGCATATCCGCATCTGTTTGACTGTGCGGTTTAGACTGCGCAGAAGGAGGAGATTGCACAGGACTATCTTTGGGTGGCGACTTCGCACCTTGTTCAAACCTGCAAACACAGACATCGAGTGGTCAAGTTCTCATGCGCACACTTGACAAAAACAAAAAATAATAATGCTATCGAGATTACTTACTGGGGGCCAGAGACATTTGCTGATGGGTGCGATGACGCTGCCTCACTCGCAGAAGATTCCACATGAACAACCACAGGACGTTTCTTCCTCGACGAGCTCGCACCATCTTCGCTGCGCGACCTTTTGCGCAATGGCTCAGACTCTTGCTCCTCCATCTCCTCATCCACGGGCTCCGCCACTACGGGTGGTGACTGCGTAATAGGGGAGGGCACTCGAGGGCTCGGCACGCTTTGCAACGGCGTTGCCTCTACCGCAATAGAAGAACTGGTCCCGGTCTCCCCTAAATTCATCTCCATGGTACGCCCTGCAGTACTCTCCAGTACGGGCTCTTCTCCTTGCTTCAATGGCCGCGTCCCTGTCTTTGCCTCAACTGGCTTCGCCAAATGCACAACAGTAAACATATCCATCTCTGCGCAAAAGGAAACAACAAACGACATCGGTTATATAATGTGGGGACGAAGGAAGAAAAATTCTTACATTAACTACAAAAGGGGGTGCGGAAGAGCGAGTACCCACCCTGGCCATTGGCGCCTAAGAAGATCGGGATCTCATCTTCGGGACCAAAGTAATTACGGCTGATGCCCATATGCACTAAAAACTCCTCAGGATAAGAACTGATAGGGATGCGGTTCGCATTTATCAGTTCCGCATCCTCGGAGACATATGATCCAGGCAAAGGGCACTCGTCTCTCGGCAGCGTACCCCGGGTGTAAAAATTATAACGCCACGGGAAACGTGTGTCGTCCACCCAGAAAAAGGACTCTCTCCAATTCCTCAGCGCATCTAGCTTCTCAGCGTAGCACTGAAGCCTGCCAGCGCGCTTCGCAAAGGAAACCCACCCATGCGCCCATGTTGTATGGTAGAATGCGCGGAATAGGTTGATTTTGGGGTTAACCGCCAGCAAACGGCAGTTCACCTCAAAATTGGTAATTTTGGCCGCACCAATACAGTGTAACTGGGATAGGTGCAGCTCGTAATAATTTAGCACATCGCACAGAAATCGGGATATAGGCACACGTTGATTGGCGAACTCAAAGAAACGTGTGTATACCCCTATTTTCCCTTCGGGGAAATCGGCAATGGAGGCCCGCGCACCCGGAACAACCGGATGCACGTCAAGTGGTATACAGTAATCCGAGGTGAATTCTAAAAGATCACTCGTGGACAGTTCAGAGGTGAAATCATGCAGTTGTTTGACCATGGTGTTTGATTTACAAAAGGCGCACGCGCGGCTACCTTGAAATGGGTTAGTTTCTGGATTACAGTTGCAGATATGTTTTAACAATGGCGGATTGTGTTCTCTTTTTTACGGTGAGTAACATTGTGAAAATGAAACGGTGGTTTATATCCTTTTTCTCATCCACACGATACGTGACACGTGGACCCCACTAACTTCACTTGTGTGGTTGAGATTGATTCGATGGGACGCGGGACAGTAACTTTCCCCCGAATAACGAGGCGTCTACTTTCCAATTTCATGTCTAGATACAACGTACCGGAAGGTATATGTTTATGGCTTCTTGCATACGCTTCAAAGTTTTTAACTGGCTACGGATTATTAGTCTAGCATCCGCAGTTAGTCACTGCGCATACTAGACTGGGGGGACATGATGACGTATAGTCTATATCCGGGTCACGGACCCAACTAAAGTCCAATACTAACTTGGTCCGGTACGAACTGGGCTAAGCCAACTAGCGTTTGGGCTCACGAAGGCCCAAACCCGAATCTATTCATGGAATAGATATCCGATATCTTCTAAATAGGAAGATAATCATTCCCAACCGACTAAGGCGGGATACGCCGAAGGTTGAGGAACACGAAACCAACAAGGATTCCGTGCGTATATAAAGGGAATCACATCCCTCGTTTAAGGTACGATCTCATAACCCTAACACTCCTTAAACCCTAAACCGATTACTTACTCTCACCCCGGAGGATAATCGTGGGAGACAATCCCACGGTAAGCCTAACGGTTTTTTCTGTCTCTTAGTGCGCAGGTCTCAAGTAACAACCAGCAATTAGTACAAGAACCGGAGCCCAAACAAGGAACGCCCAGCTTTTGTATCAACACTAAGCTTCCGGTTTGCATGTATTCGTATACAAGCACCCGTATTCAGGACATGCTCCTAAGAGTAATACCATGTGAGGATGACGTATGCAACATAAAACTTCAACTTCTTGATGGAATTGTGATCTACCTTGAGCTGCATCACGTCGAAGGACTTTTACAGCGACATGTGTGTGGTCTAAATGACATTTGTAGACTAGGCCATAACCACCTTCACCAATGCGATGAGTATCTGAGAAGTATTATGTTGCTTCTTCGATTTCTTCTATGGTGCATCTCCTGGAATCGTATTGGGAGAATGAAGATTCGTAGTTGTTAACTCGTTTTTGGGATTCAAACTCTGCGATTCTTTGAGCAGCTTCTGATGACTTTGTGGGTTGATTTTTTTATGGATTCTTTGTTTTCACGTGACTTGTCTGCCTTTCGTTGTTCCTCTGGTTTCCACTTTTGGAGTTCCATAGCCTACAAAAAGACATTCAGTGTCTTAAGAAATGGGCCGAGTTGGAAAATAGGTGTGTTGGTTGGGTTAAAAATTAGGCCCATACAAGGCCTGGAGGCAAGTGACAAAATGGGTAACGTTCAAAACAGGTTTGGGCCTAAACGAGTAACTTTAGTACCGAGTAGTACCAAAAATGGGGTGACTTGGGTTGTGTTGACTAAATGACTGGTACACTTTTTATTCAAAATCATATTATGCAGCAGCTATCTTATTGAAAAGAGGTGACTATCGACCCGTTTGATCCATTTGACCCATTTCCTTTTTATCTATATTTTCACCCCTTGTTAACAGATCAAACATAAACCAAAACACCTTATACATAACTGAATGGGTTGAAATCACCATCTGTAGTAGTTTATGTGTTAAATCTAATTACAAAAATATACATTTTCAAATTATAATCTCGTTTTTTGAAACAACCAATCTAGTAGGTTGTTTGCATATTTGGGGTGACTTTTGATTCGTCTGGTCCATTTCTTTTATTGGCTAACTTTTCAATTTTGCACGTTGAACCAGTTAGTACAGTTTGACGTTTGAGGTCAAACACATGAAAAGTAAGAAGCAGCTAAGTTATGATACCTTTTGGTTTGCTGTAAGTGCTTCTTTGCATGCTGAACTATATATTTCCATAGTTCTTGATAGTTCAAGCTTTAACCTTCTCATCTCTGCTTCAACATCTTCCTATAACCTCCAAAAGACTTTATAACTTAGACTCAACTTTCAGTCGACTTTCATGGGTCAGTTGATCAAGAATGAATACAAGAGGGTGCAAAACTAGTACCGCTTTTCCCGAAATAGATGCTCCAGGACTATCGAATGAGGAATATGGCATAACAGTGTATACATCTACTGACCTTCGTGCTAACAAATATTAAAAAACTACTGTTATTTTCTATGAATAATTTTTGTTGGCCAATATCAAATTCGATATTAAAATGAAAGAAAATTGAATTTAGAAAACAACAAACCGAACCGAAAACCCCTGTTTAGGGGCCCGTGTTACCATTTCCCGAACCGAAAACCCCTACCTGAAAATGCCACCCAAAACTATTGAATTTATTAAAAACTCTTTAATAAAATAGTGAATACCTTAATCTGAATTCGTAGATCCGCCACTGCTTGGTCATGAGTTGGTTGTACGCCGCCTGGTTGTATGCCACCTTAAAAACCAAGAAACTGCTTTAGCTTATATGGAATTAAAATGGAATCAACAACGGAGAATCTTTAAAACAGGTACAATAGTTACATTTAGTGTAAACTATGAGGACCATTCATGTAATTTACTTATTTTTTCTGCAAAACTATTAATTCTGTTCTAATAAACTTCTACGGCCTGTGTTACTCACCAATCCCAGTACGAGGTTGTGGTTTCAATCTATGAGGGAAAATCATACAACTGAAGAAGCTCTGAAGATGCAACAATAAGTAGACCTTTTAACCCAAATATGCTTTGCGGAAGATTACTTATGCATGTATCTAATATATGTAGCGTTTTTAAACATTCTAATCGGCCTAGATCTTCAGGTAACTTCTCAAGATCACAACGACTAAGATCAAGATACTCCAGATGTTTTAACATACAAATGCTATATGGAAGATGTTTAATCACGGTAGCCTGCAAATCTAGTCTCTCCAGAGATTCTAACTGGCCAATGTCCTCAGGCAACTTCCCAAGACAACAACAGTCTTCAACATTGAGCGACTTCAGACGTTTTAGCATTCAGATGCTATCTGGAAGATATTCAATTTGATCACTACTCACACGTAGCTCCTCTAAACATTCTAATTGGCCAAGATCCTCTGGTAACTTCTCAAGAATATCACAACCAATGACTTCAAGGAATTTGAGACGTTTCAGCATACAAATGCTATCTGGAAGATGTTTTATCTCTGTAGATGACAGACAGAGCTCTTTTAGACATTCTACCTGGCCAAGATCTTTGGGAAAATCTGGAATATCGCCTGTGAGTGCAAGTCTTTTTAAACATCGTAAACTACAAATCATGTCTGAAAATCTCTTAAGGTCTGTGCAAGCACATAGACCAAAAGAAATAAGCTTCTCAATATTTCCAACTGATGACGGTAGATTTTCATCATAATCACAAGTAAACTTCAACTTTGGGAGATTATTGTTGGGGTGCAATGGGCGTAAATCTAGGGACTCGCTATCCAGATCTAAAGTAGCTGAAGAACGACTAACCTGACTTGGTTCAGATCCACCGCCAAACTCAAATTGGGGAAACCTCAAACAGCCACATAAGGATAAGTAGTCAACATTTTTCAGACATCCTACAGGGGCGTTAATTTCTACCAACTCATCACAATCTTCAAGATCTAACTTCTCAAGATTTGGAATCAGCTCAAGGTCAAGGCTCCTCAACCTTGTTCTACGAAATTCGAGGAATTTGAGATTTGGACATGCAACAGACACTTGGAGTTTTACAAAATGAGTACAATTGAAAAGAGAGAAAGCCTCGAGATTTGGAGTCAACCCAAGGTCAACGGTTATTAACTTTGAGTGATTGATATGGAGGTAATTGAGTTTTTGACAACTAGCGAGCATGCAAAGTTCTACTAAATTAGGAGAATCATAAAGAGATAACGTCTCGAGATTCGGAGTAATCCTAAAGTCAAAGGTCGTTAACTGTGACTTAGAGAGAGAAAGGAATTTTAGTTTTTTAGATCCTGCCAGCAAAAATGTATTAGTTTTATCCACCTTAATGATATTTACCATGTCATTAGCCAATATATCTTCAGTTTCCTTGTACTTCCGTAAATGGCTATGTTTGTTAGGCTCATCGGGGTGCGAGCGACGAACAATGTTCTTTCCCATTTCTTCTATATGGTCATGCATGCCCAAGGTCAGCTGACCATATACATCTTCATCAACAGTTATGAGAGATCTCTGCTCAAGAACTTTTAAACCAATTCTAGCATGAAATCCACAGCATTCAAGAATTCTGATAGCATCTACTCTGTACTTTCCTTTGAATATGCATGCAATGTCTAGAAATATTTCCTTACATTCATCTTCCAGACTGATATAGCTTAATTCCAGCTTTTCTAGAATGTCCTTTAAGGGAACTTTTTCTAATCTGTCTATGGCATCTACCCATTCAAGCTTATCTTTACCACAGAGAAATGAACCCAAGACTTTGAGTGTTAAGGGAAGACTAGCAGCATAGCGTACAACTTTTCCTGATAGCTCTTCGTATCCTTGAAGTGGATTCTCTCCTCCAAATGCATGCCTACTAAAGAGACAAATTGCTTCCTTATCTGATAAGAGATCGATATCTCAAATCAAGTTCACTCTGTGAGCGACCAGCACTTGCTCATCTCTTGTTGTAACGATAATTCTACTTCCCGGCTTAAACCAGTTAGGCCCACTAGCTAACGCCTCAAGTTGGTCTATGTGATCCACATCATCTAAAACAAGAAGAACCTTTTTACCGCACATCCTCTTTGTCATCATGTTTTTTCCATCATAAACACCATTCACAGTGACGTGTTCATTCAGCACATCTGAAAGGACTTGTTCTTGTAATTTCTTCAAACCAGACATAGAGGCGTTTGAAACTTCTCTCACATTCTCAACAAAGCTTTTAGCTTCAAAATAGGCAGATAGATTATCAAAAACAGCTCTCGCTGTAGTTGTCTTCCCAGCCCCTCCCATGCCCTTGATCCCTATTATGCGAACTTAATCAATACCAATTTCTAAGGATGAAACAACATCCTTTACTCTATTCTCCATGCCGACTAACTTTTCATCAAAGCCGAAATTGATGGAACGTAACTCTAGTGAAATCTCTTGAACAATTTTTTTGATGAATTTAGCTTCATGCTTGTGTGTATGTAAAAACAAGATCTTTTTAGCATACATTCATATATGAAGTAGAACATAATACTATAATAATAATCTTTCATCCATGATCCTTTTTAAACAAATAAAAGTAGAGAACATGTCACGCATAGATATGATAATAAAAAAATTACCCATCAAGAGTGTTCTTCAGCTCCCACCCAGCCAGATCGGCTGCTTCTTTTAGAGCCCATTTCCATTTCCCGACAGCCTCTTCATTTTCATGTTTAGCAAAAGCTTCACCAACAGCCCCACTTTGGTATCTCACTTCGGTGGGTTCCACATCATAGAATACAGGGTAAGTAGTGTGCCCAGTTATCTTTTGACACTCCATAATCTCGACAAGCTCTTTCAAACACCAAGATGACGATGCATATTTTTTGGAAAAAACAATGATGTAAAATTTGGAGTCTTGGATGGATTTGAAGAGATCTTTGCTGATCCTTTCCCCTTTCCCTCGTCATCCTTGTAAGGGTAAATGCCTTTATCCTTGAGAGCATAATAAAGATGATCGACAAAGGTTTTGCGAGTGTCTTCACCCCTATAAACACATCATACTTAAACCTCTTTTGAAAGGATGAGTTTGAAGCGGACGCCTCAGGATCGGATAAACGTAATCTCTTGTTGGAGGACATTGTAAATCTAAGGCGTCTATCCTACCCACAAGGCAAAGTCTAAGGCACTAGAAGGAAGCTAAAAGGGGAATGATAGATACAGATTGTAAAAATAAGCTAATAACAACAACTAGCCTCTATAAAGAAATAGCAATAAGTAATAACGAAGGATATATATACAACTATACTCAGATGCTGCTGGAAAAAGATATTCCGGTCACCAATGGCGGCTGCAGGTGGCATAGACGGCGGCAGGAGGCGGTTTCCGTCAATAGAAACTTGGTCGAGAGAAAAGTTGCTAATGGTGGTGTTATATCCGTTTTCTTAGGGGTGTTCATCGGCTCGGTTTTCGATTTCTGGGTTGTATAGTTCGGGTTAATGGGTTTGAAAATTTTAAAACTCTAAACCAAAACAAACCAAACCAATTTTAGAATGGATAAAACCAAACCATACACCAAATTGGAATTCGGTTTGGTTTCGGTTAAAACCAAGAAAACCAAATTCAAGTAAACTTCAAAATATAATCTAAAAGTTAGAAATAAAAACCTAAGAGTTCAAATAAATTTATCAAATCAAAATGTCTCACAAAGTGCTTAAGTAAATCAACAAAACAAAAGTTTAAGAAACCAAAAGGTTTCATAACTTAACGGAAATAAATGAAAGCGAAATATCGGAGGAGAGGATACGATATATGTGAATGTGTAGGAATCAAGTAGGTTAATTGCTCCTGGAGTCCTAGATATGCATCAATCCTTGATTTAAGGAGTGGTTAGTTTATAAGATATTTTAAATTATTAGAATTTTTTGTTAGGAAGATAAACATATAAAATCTGTATATATATAATTTAAACTTTTTTGTGTGAATAGATATATATTCGGTTTTTTCGGTTTGATTTGGTTATGTATTTGTCAAACCCAAAACCAAATCAAACACCAATTAAATAATTCGGATTGGTTTTAAATCAATCCATACACCAATTAAAATTTTCGGTCCAGTTTTATTCGGTTTCGGTCCGGTTTATATTTAGGTTTGTTCGGTGCCAAACCAAACACTGAACACCCCTACTTTTCTAATGGAAAATGAAATAATTAAAGGGAGCTTTAATTTTTGGGAAAGGGATAATCACTTTTCTCATGGAAATTTCCTTTTCTTTCGATAAAGACCACTTTTTAGCATTTGATTCCTACCCCCGCCCAACACCGAAAATTGTTATTTTTTATACTTTTTCCGTCTAAAAATTATTATCAGCAAACAAAAATCATAAAATTTAATAAAATTAATGTCAGTACATAAAAATCACAAAGTTTAATAAAAGTGATGTCAATGTAATTTTCAATCACTTAAATAAAATATTCATTCATTAAATTCTCTAATTTTTACTTAAAAAAGGAAAATAAACAATTATTTTGATTTTTTAGACATCTCGAAAAAAAAATATAGACTATAATTTTGAAACGGAAGTAAACAATAATGGGTAAATTACATGGTTGGTCCCTGAACTATACCACGTTTCCTCATTTAGTCTCTTGTTTTGATTTTGTTGCAAACGTGGTTCCTATTTTATGAGTTGGGCTTTTCGGATTCACAAGCACAAACATAAAGATCCGAAAAATAACTATGGATTAAAATCATCATGATTAAACTTCAAATGTTTTATGAGCTGGGTTTGATGATTTTGGATTTGGGTTTGTATTGAATTTGAATTTTTTTAAAGGATTTTGGAATGGTGCATATGCATGCGTTGTTTTTTAATCTTGTGTGTTTGTTATATGTGTTTGTAAAACAAGAGAAAAAGAAGGGGCATTTTAATAACTTTAAAAGGCACTTAACCGGCAAACTTAACCGGTGTTATGTATGACGGGGCTTTATCTTCATATTTAATTTGTCAAAAAAAATATATTTGGTTTTGACTTTTTAGACAGAAAATTGTCTTGGACATAATTAATGTTGTATACGTCTAACTAGGATATAATATTTGTACTGATAACCTTACTTAAAAAGTTAAAAACGTCACATTTTGAGAAAAGTAAAAAACATGTGCTTAATTTTTTGGTATGCCAAACGTGTTTTTCATTTTTGCGTACAAAACAAAAATGCATCATTTGGTAAAAGCTAATTGCAAATTACCTATTTTCCAGTGAGCAATAACTGCAAGTTGAAATATTGAGTTGTAATGAGTTTACCTTTTGTCAAAAAAATAAAAATAAAGTCAAAACTTGATTCGAGCTCCTTTAACTCAAACTCATGTGAGCCCGAGTTCCAACACTAAAGGTGAGCCACACCAACAACCTGAAGTGGCCACGCAAACCTTCTGAAAAGCGAGAGCTTTGCCCGGTTTGAGTTCAAACCCGTGGATTAGTCGGCCAAAAGGTCAGAAATCATAAGGTGAGCTAAAAGGTATAGCGAGTTTAGCTCAAGCTCTTGAGGTGCCATTTAAACTCTCAACATATTTTTTGAATCGTAGACCATATACTTCGATTGCAAACGAGTGAAACATTATATGTTTTTATAACTTGGATTGCTAACAGTGAACCTTTAGTACTATTAGTACTCTATATTTTGCGAGGACAACTTGCTGGAATCAGTTTGTTAGTCTAGAAATGAGTCCCAAGATTTAAAAAAAGGTCCAGCATACAATCTAAATAATCTTAAACTGGCCATGCAATCATGCATGATGCACTTACTGCAGTTTTCAAAACAGCATTTGTAGTTTTGTACCTTAATATACAAAATGAACATAAATAAACCTAGTGATGATCAAGAACCAGGTATCCTCATCAATATATACACGATCATGACTAATCTTATGCCACAAATGCCGAAAATGTTATCTTAATTCAGATACTTGAATTAGCAAGTGATCTCATCAGCAAGTGATCTCAATCTTTCAAGTTCAGGCATAACACCTTTACCTAAATCTGGTCTATCTTTCCGTCTTAGCTCTGCACAACGTAAAGACAGCTTAGCAAATCCAAGAGCCTCGTCAACGGGCCAATCACTAACTTCAGGATCCAACATCTCAGCAAAAGTTCATTTCTGTATAGCCCGTTCCACATGATGAGTCAAACCCATTGGCGGTTTAGCTGTTACTAACTGTAGAAACATAACTCCTAAAGAATAAACATCGGACTTAACCCCAAGCATACCCGTTTGCTGATACTCAGGATCTATATAACAAAATGTCCCAGCTGCTGATGTCATACGATATTGAGTCACTGAGTCTTGGACAGATGGTGGGACCAGCCTAGCTAATCCCACGTCAGCTATTTTACTTACGAAATTTCTATCTAGCAAAATGTTAGCTGGTTTTAAGTCACGATGCACAATTGGCTCGGGTTTTGTTTGATGAAGAAAAAGAAGACCACTGCATATTTCAGCTGCTATTCTAAACCTATTTTGCCACGAAAGTGGCGGGATATTGTTTTTTCTTGATAAACAGTCTTCTAAGCTTCCGTTTTGCATGTATTAGTATACTAAACACCCGTATTCAGGACATGCTCCTAAGAGTAATACCATGTGGAGATGACGTATGCAACATAAAACTTCAACTTCTTGATGGAATTGTGATCTACCTTGAGCTGCATCAGGTCGAAGGACTTTTACAGCGACCTGTGTGTGGTCTAAATGACATTTGTAGACTGGGCCATAACCACCTTCACCAATGCGACGAGTATCTGAGAAGTATTCAGTTGCTTCTTCGATTTCTTCTATAGTGTATCTCCTGTATCTAGAATCGTATTGGGAGAATGAAGATTCGTAGTCGTTAACTCGTTTTTGGGATTCAAATTCTGCGATTCTTTGTGCAGCTTCTGATGACTTTGTGGGTTGGTTTTTGATAGATTCATTTCCGCATGACTCGTCTGCCTTTCGTTGCTCCTCTAGTTTCCACTTTTGGAGTTCCATAGCCTACAAAAATACACTCATTGTCTTAACAAGTGAACCGAGTTGGCAAAATTGGCGGGTTGGTTGGGTTAAGAATTGGGACAAAAGAGGCATGTCTGGGTTGATCCCATGTGAGAAAATGGGTAACGGGTCAAAACAGGTTTTGGTCTAAACGAGCAACCTTTAGTAGTACCAAAAATGGGATGACTTGGGTTGGGTTGACTAAATGACTAGTACACTATTTATCCAATGTCATGTTACGCAGCAGCTATCTTACTTAAAAGATCTCAGAGGTTTTATGCATAGAAAAATACACTTTGGGTGACTATCGACCAGTTCAATACATTTGACCCGTTTCCTTTTTATCTATATGTTTACCCCTCGTTAATAGATCAAACATAACCCAAAAAACCTTATATATTACATAACTGAATGGGTTGTTGGCATCAGAACATAACCCAAAACACCTTAAATCTAATATAAAAATTATATATTTTTCAAGTATAATCTCGTTATTTGAAACAACCAATCTAGTAGGCTGTTTGCATCAGAATACATTTGGGGTGACTTTTTATTCATCTGGTCCTTTTCAAATTTGCACGTTGAACCCGCTAGTACAATTTGACTTTTGAGGTCAAATGCATGAGAAGGAAGACAGAAGTAAGTTAGCTCACCTTTTGTTTTGCTGTAAGTGCTTCTTAGCATGCTGAACTATACATTTCCATAGTTCTTGCTAGCTCAAGCTTTAACCTTCTCATCTCTGCTTCAACATCTTCCTATAACCTCCAAAAAACTTCACAATTTAGACTCTACTTTCAGTTAACTTTTATTAGTCAGTTTATCAAGAATGAATACAAGAGGGTGCAAAATTAGTACCGCGTTTCCTGAAATAGATGCTCTAGGACTATCGAATGAGGAAATTGGCATATCAGTGTATACATCTACCGACCTTCGTGCTAATGAATATGAATCAAAACCTTGATTATCCAGTTCTATGCTAATCCGTGAGTTTACTGATGATATATCATGGTCAAATATTGGAAAGAGATTATCGACGCTTTGTCTATCAGAGCCCACAAAAGAAATGTCAGAATCCGGTAGGGGTAATTCTTCATATGGTTTACCATTCACGCCTCTCCTATTCGTGAAAGGCGACCTGTTTCCATCAGTCAGATTTTTTATCAACCCGAAGGGTTTCTTAATGGGTTTCTTTGTAAAATATACATAAGTACTTTTCATTTATCCTGCTTTTTTTTTAGTCATTGTACATACGAGTCATTAGAAAAGGGTTGCAAAATGACTCAAATGGGACACAAATAGTAAAACAAAACCAAAAATGCCGGATCATGATAACTAAAATGCGACAAATGAAAATTATGAAAGTATATTATGTAAAACCTTTTTTTAAAATATTTCTATCACTATATGTCATAAAATGCTAAAGTAATTTATGTACAATACTTTACCACATACTTCATTGAGTTTGAGTTGTTGGACCAGGTATTGAAAGACGAGTCTGTCGGAGGCCTAAAAGATGAGTCCACAGAGTTCCGGGGCATCACTGATTAAAGAATAAAAACAGAAATCATACATAATGTATGAAGAACTATAAGTTGAAATAAAGATGAAAATTACAAACAAAAAATAACCATTGGAGCTAAAAGGTGGTATGTTATCATATGAAGCATCTAATGCTACACTACTTGGTCCAATAGATTCTTGGGTACGAAGTGGAGAGATGTATGGTGGAGGTCGTGATGCAGCTTTCGTTGCTGAAAATTTTCCCTTAGAAATGACATAAACTGTGCAGAACTCCGGTACCCCTTTTGAGGGGGTTCCAATAATTAAAACTTCTACTACTGAACGTGTGATAAACTCGACTAGTCCTTTGACAACATCTGTATCTTCTAATACAACTTCTTCTGATTTTATCTGTTTTATAGAGCGAAAGTTAAGATCTATGAAATGTAAATGAAACATTTGGTTGAGATGTATGTTGAAAAAATAGGTTTAGGGAGACTAACTTCTTTTCTGGTACAAAAACATCGGAAAGGCAAGAACAATTCTCTGAGATGTGCATCTGTATCTATCATAAACGAGTCTTCGTTGAAATCAGATATCCTATTTGGTTCTGCACGTAATTTACAAGCATTAGATGGGGCCACAACTGAAATTACGCTATTACTATATTATTCACATTGCACAAGAAGCGATATAACACGCGCCTCTAACAAGTATAGCCATTTGAAACACGATTCGTTACATTAATTTCCCAATCGAGTTAATCATTATCATCATCATCAACGATTTAAAATTAATGCTCAAATGGGACATTCTTGAAAACCAACGAAAGCATTTTAAGAAATCTTCAATTCCTACAGGCTACAGCATAATATACACACAGATGCTACAAAAGTGTCGACGTTGTTCGATATGCAGAAAAGTGCGTACCTATTTTATAACCTAAAATCGCTATATTTGACGCTAAGAACAAATTGCCCACAAGAAATCACGTTGGCCAAATGACAAACTTTTGTGCATGTTATGCCCTTACCCGCACATCTGAACATGTACAGAAACAGAAACACCATGCACATATGAACGTGCATATAAAAAGATCATAATCAAATTAAACTAACATCTCTAGATTATATCATAGGCATGCACATGTCTAGAGATCGACAGGGAGAAACATTACTTTGTCCGAACGAAAATGATTGTTTAACTTTAACATGAAGCAAATACACAATCTGGCCTTTGCGCAAAAGATTATCAACAGTCCATTTTAATGCACTTTGGCTTCCTTTATCTCTATCAATTGCAACTGCTATTGTTTTGTTGTTCATTTTGTTGTGGGTTGATTATTTCATACCCACAACCAAGATACATCAAAATCCCAACAAATCTTCTTTCAAACAGATTAATTAATTTGTAAATGACCCTTTTCAACCAGGAACTCAACAATGGGCATAAAACATAGGTTTCTTAATATGGTATGTTCTTTTTTTTGGTTTTTTGAAATTTACATTTCTTGTTTTGTCTCCAAGTTTCATCTTCTTTTTTAAAAAATTTATTTTCTATTGGAACTCATAACCAATCTATCACTGAGAGGTTGGTTGGTTTTCGACTATCCTGCTAAAAGCTATACCTGGCCACTACCTACCTTAATACCCATTTTGCTTCGAGTACTTCTGTAGTCTCACTGTGAAACAGCATAAGTTTGCAGGATTTCAGTTGCTTGGTTTCTAGTTTTTTTTTTTTTTTTTTTTTACATGCATAATGACCATCATGACATGTCTTGGCCCAGTTGTTTAATTGTGACTTCGGTCTAAAAACGATAAAGTAAAACTGATTTCTGTAGATAAACAGATGCTATATTATGATCACAAATTTGAAAATTCATGTTTAAGGGTAAACTGATGAATATGAGAATAATACGTACTAACTTCTGCTCAAATAAGCAATAATCAAGAAGAATCTTATGGGGTAAATTTTCACTTGGCCTCTTTGTGCTGATGCATAAGATTTAGTATTCATCTAAATAACTGTATGGTGTGTCGTCTTTCTTGGACTTGCGTCTACTCAGCAATGCCTTGAGTAGAAGCTTACTTTTGCTTGGTATCTGATCTGTATCTTTATACGTGTCTCTATCACTGACAAACGATCTAACTAAAGATGAACCTCTTCATATGAAGTTGAAACTGACAATTGATAAGCAAGTTACAGCTTTCACATCATAAAACACTAAGTCACCATAGTTTCAGTAAAAAACGTGTAACATATTCACAATGCTACCTAAACAAAAACAATTGGGTGAGATGTGAAATATATTAATTACAGAAAAATTACAACAAAACACAATCAAGAGGACATCTATCGACATGTCCCGTAGAGATATTTACAGTTTACTCGACTGTGAGAAATGACGAAAAGTAGCCTATACATCACTATTATTCCTCTAGTAAAACAATGCTCAGATCCAAGCAACCACAATTGTCCTACTAGAATTCACATTTATGGCTTTTCTGCTATCTATATACTCTGTCTCTTAGAGACCCACCATTGTTTCATTATATACTTCTATCTTCCCTTTGCATCATTAATCACAAGTAACTTCACTCCAGATAATACATCAATTACCATATGAGTAGCAATTCAGTGTTTGACTTTAAAAGTCAACAATTTACTTAAAGTTGAGTCACAAATTCAAGGTCATAAGCATGCCTGCTACAAACTTGGTAATACCACTATTTTATAAGTAATAAACTATTAAAGTACAACTAAATTTGAAAACAACTCCATATGCATAAGGGTGATGGGGGTGACAGGCATGGAGCCATGGTACCGAAATCGGCATCGGCAAAACACCACCCCCATAAAAAATGGGCATCGGCATGCAGTTTTGGCATGGAATTTTGGCAAGTATATGCCGACGTTGGCATGGAATTTCTAGTTCATATTAATGCGGTTTTGGCATGGAATTTTGGAAGTGTGTTACGAATGCCAAAATTTGGCAACACCCCCATCAAACTTACACCTTTTAGCCCCTCAAGTAAGCTAACCCAAATACCCCCCAAGTCTAACAATTAACTTGCAGAAAAACAAACTAAACAGATAAGATAAGTTTCATTCCAAGTATGGTAGCCAAATTCGGAATACAAGCAAGTAGCTAGATCATAAAGATGATGACCAAATGCAAAGGAGTATGAAAACACTAAAGAGAATACCAACAGAAACTAGATTACGAATTACATAAAAACCATAAGCAGCAACCTTACTATCTGCAATTTGTACTAGTAAACTTTACTTTATTCTACCAAATCCGCTTCAATACTTTCTTTCCAGTAGTGCACCTAACGAGCTCACACAATTCATAATCTGCAAAAAATTGAAACAGGAAAGAATTCAGAATCGATAAGTATAACAGTTTGCGTAATAGTTCACAGATGACAGAATTGTTAAGTATTAACAGTTTGTGTTTGCGTAGAAGGCTACCTGAGAGCTAGCTACCTCCTCAGCATCATCATGAACCTCAGATGATGATTTGGATGTTGATGCAGACTTCTCCTTTGCTTCCTAATTGTTCACAAATAAAAAATAAGTTAAGTTGTGTGTGTTACAGCAACCAGATAATGCACAAGTAATTTGTTTGAAATGTGACAGAAAAGCGATATGAATTATTACGAGTTCTGATAATATGTTGAGCAGTTTCAGAGCAGCTTCATATTCTGCTTTCTTTGAAGCAGCCTTCTCCACATAAGGAGCTTTCTCCTAATCACACAAAACACAAACACAGCAAATTAACAAGCGATCAAATTGGGTCTGATAATTTCGTTAAGAGATCTTACAGAGTCAGACATAGCCTTCCATTTAGCTCCACCTTCCTTAGCAACCTGTAACCAACACTTAACCTTATCAGCTAAAGATCGAAATCAACTTCAGTTCTTAACAAGTTTTTTCAGAATACATGAATGATTCAGTATAATTAAATTCATACAGAAGATCATAACCAGATTCACATAATCAAAATTAACTTCTTAATACATACTGAAATTCATTTACTCAAAGTCAGCTTCTTAACAGATTGTTTCAGTATACATCAGCAATCGAGTTGGATCAGACACGTATTCGTTACATCAGAACAACTATTTTTTTTTTTTTTTTTTGAACTTAATCAGAACATACTAAATAATATAATCAAAATCAACCTCTCCTCAAATTGTTTCAATATTCACCAACAATTAAGTAATATCAGATTCATTCATCACATCAATTACTTATCATTTTATCAACAATCAAGTATGCGCAGATTCAAATTCATAAGATTAGATATTGCAGAAACTCATAATCAACTTCATATATCGCACTTAACTTCCTACAATTTGTTTACTACTTAACAATTTGTTTCAATCACATCAATGATTGAGTACGATCAGATTCAAATTCATTCCAGCATATTAGACACCAGGTTATTATCATATTCATATAATCATGATTAACGTCTTAACAAGTTGCTTCAAAACACATCTACTATCAGATTTATGATCATTATATCAAATCACACACTAGTTTTTATAAAATTAGTATAATCAAAAGAGGCACAAAAGTGATAGTGAAAACATACAACAGCAACCGATTTGTTATCAGGAAAATTCTCCTTGAAATCCTTCCTGAATTCATCCCTGCAATATCAGCAAAAACAGAACACAGTAAATCAGTCATTCAGTAACAACAACTTATCACATTAATCTCTTCATCTACACAAAAACTAGCAGATCACAGAACAGGAATATGTCATGCTTACATGAAGACGAAGAAAGCAGTTGGAGGTCGTTTCGGAGCACCAGGATCTTTTTCCTTCTTTGCCTTAGCCTTAGTAATCTTCTTCACTGGCCTGTAACAACAACAAGTGTTTAGAACATCGTCAAACACTGTAACAATCAGATCTAATCACCTAAACATCATCCAGTTACAAATCAGTTTACACATTGATTCACGGAATAATGGATCACAACATATGAACAATATTACTCGAAACACAGAGATTGTACTAGTACATATTACATCAGCAGTTGTGAAAACTTCGAAAACGAACACAAAAACAGACAGTTCACATAGGGATTCCAGATACCAGAGATAACTACTTAACTTTATACAGCAGTCAAATGCCTAATGAACACATATTTGCAGAATATTACTCGATACACATAGAATGAACTGTTATGATGACGTCATCACATCACAATCCGTTAAAATGTGACGGTAACAAAATCAAACAGTTAATAGAGCAATTAGCATTGGATATATCACGTAAACTACAGAGCGTTACTCTAAACAGCTGATTAACCTATTACGTTAATAAATTCAATCAATAATCTGTTAATGCATTGACGATTACACAGTTAAACAGCTAATATAGCTATTAAACGCATATTTTCAGAATATTACTCGATACACAGAGAGTGAAGTATTATGATGACGTCATCACATCAACAAACGGTAAAAATAACACAACTGAACAGTTTATACAGCAATTAGACGCATAATTATCACGAATATCGATCTAAACAGCTTACAATCAACACTTACGTCCGTACATCAGATTAAAGATGAGTAACAACAGAGATTCAACTATTCAGTCACAAAATTGAGTGAAAACATTAAGATAACACAAATAGACAGTTGATACATCATTTACACAAGAATATATCATGAAATTTGAATATATTAGCTCAAAACATTACGATGACGTCATCACATCAAACAATCATTTAAAACTTGATGATAACATAAATTATCAACTCTTCACCTTATTATACATCAGCGATCAGTAAAAACACGGTGATTATAACGAAATTATGTTCATAAATCACATCAACTAGTAACAAAACAGATTAGACGGTTACAATAACTAGCACCGAAACGGGAACGGCAAAGGGATACGGGGACGATACGGGAACGGGAAACGGCAAAAATAAAAAATTCAAGATACGGGAACGGCATAGATACGGTAATAAAAATATAAAAAAAATTAAAAATATATTAAAGAAAATCCAAAATAGATATATGTTGATGTAAATTCTACAAGTATTAAACAACTATAAAAGTAATAAAACACTACAATATAAGCCGTTCAAACGTAGCATCAAAATAAAAGAACAACTTATAATACACATCAAATAAATTTATATAAAATACACTAGTTAATAAAATAAACAATATATACTCTACAATATTGACATGTACTAATAAGCAAATAACAAACATTACGTTTTCCTAGTAACATATTTAGTTAACATCTATATATGCTTCACATAGCAATAATGCCTAAATATGTAGTAGTTTGCAAAGAATCGAAATTTTATTTTAGGAGTTACCAGCAATTGAAAATTTGTTTACTAAACTTTTATAAGATGACTTTTACTTCTATTGGTGTCACGTGTCCTAGTCCATGTAGGACCCCACACAATATTACAAAATAATAAAAGGCTGTTTTTTTTTATGTTTTCTCTCTCTAATATTGGGTATTCCGTCTTCTTCTTCTATCATCTTCTACCATTACCAAAAAAAGTTCAGATCTAGTTTTTCTCCATATTTTTCTTTTCATGTCAATATAACATGAATCTAAAATCCAGAAACGGTAAGGATACTTCATACAAAACGTTTTGCAGATTCGGGAAACGGCTTGGAAACGTTTCGGTGGCGTTTCGAGGGCATATCCGTTCCCACCACGTTCCCAAAAGGGAACGCCGGCCTAAATGGCGTTTCGGTGCATCACTGACAATAACTAACTACATCAACGATCAGTAAAAACACGGTGATTAAAACGAAATGATAAGATGAAGAAATATACTCAGTATTGAGCTTCTTCTGAGCAACAACAGCAATCGGTCCTCCCATTTTCAGATCTGAGTGTGTGTTTTTCGAAGGTGAGATTAGTGTGTGTTTTGAAGGTGAAATGACTGAGAGAATTGTTAGGAGGTGTGGGTGGGTTTTATAGAGTGGGCGGAGTGTGGGATATTTTTGAGATTTTGGCGGCAAATGGAATTTGTTGGATGGATTTTGTTACGGGTCACAATCAATGTAAGGAAATGAGTATAGTGTTGAATGTGTGACGTGGCAAAGGTATTTCCTTTTTTATTTGTTTAAAAAGGGAATTTTTGTCTGTTATGAAAGTTTATTTTAGAGCGTTTGCAAGGTTAACGCTCAAATGAGCGTTATTGTATAACTTTTGGGCGTTAATGCCCGTTACCCACACCATCATCCAAGTTAAAGTGATGTTAAAGGTTGGGTGTTAACCCAATAGCACGTTTATTTTTTTTTTTTTTTTTTTTTTTTTTTTTTTTTTTCTTAAACGAGAGGTTGTTTCTGTAAATTGTTGGTTAGTTAAGGTTTAACCTTGGAATGTTATGATTGCGGGTGTTTTTTGGTGAGTTAAGGTGAAATGTTAAAGCTGATGTGACGCAGACATGGCAGGATGTTAAACCATAACTCAAGTTATGGTTGCAAATGCTCTTATTGATAAAGTTTAGTTATTTTGTGATGTGAGTGTGTGACGTGGCAAGGTATTTCCATGGGCACATATAAGTGATGTCACGATATAGGGATTAGCATTTTGACCCAAATTCTAGTATCAAATCGGAGTACAGTACCAAACCGATACTGGTTTTTATTACACGGTATAATATCGGGATTATAAAATTAAGGGGAGAAAATTCAGTACCTTCAAAAGTGGTTCGAGATATAAACAGGAAACCCCGATTTTGGTACCAAAAATACAAAAAATGCTATTTTTACTAAAGTTTCAGATTCAAACATTTCTATTAGTCTTTCCCGTGCATACTGCATCGAAAAAAAGGAACACATATCCAAAGACAAAGTTGAAGAAAAAAATGCTCATAAGCCTTTCATAGCAAGTATTGACCCTTTACAAACTCTCTCAAAAATAAAAGTGTAACCTATCATCAATTTTAAATATATAACAATCATCATCAACTATATTTCAGTAAAATTAATGGTTTATTGTTAATGAGTTATGTTTATTATTAATGATGTAGATATCTATTAAATACATTAATATGTACTCGACCTTATTCAGTCATTGTATTTATTTAATAAGTTATGCTTATTGTTAATTAATCGTGTTATCCAAGACAAAACATAAGTAACAAGATATATCTTCGTCTTTGGTTTGTTATGGTTTGTTTATTTTCGTTTAATAAAAGGGGAAAAACATAATATGTATCGTTTTTCTCGTAACACGGTACTGGTATCAGAATCCCGTTCAGTACGGTACCGATATACACTTGTATACTTGGAAAAAAGTATGGTACCACCAATTCGATACGGGATTGGTATCGAGCTCATCCCTATTACGATTTTATATCATGTGGAACAAGGTGGTTTCTATTTGATATTATTTTATTGGGCATCGTTTTGAATTCTCGCCTAAATCTATACAGTTACTCTAATGCAAATTTTATCTTTTAAAATATGTAAATCACCAATCATGTTAAACTAGAGGTAATGATCATCATATCTACCACCTTCATGTCAGCGTCACATCACTATTCAGTGCATCATCAAATCCAACACCAAACAAATTTAGTAGTGACACCAAACCAAACATATTAAAATACATCACTTCATATAAACATACTCTACAATATACCCCACAAACACATAAAAAACGCATTAATTAGGTGGTTTGCACCACAGAGCCAAAGGCAAAAAGCCTTCACTACGCGCTATTGGGAGGTGTAAAGGGGTTGACGCTTAATGGTAGTCTACCACCTATGTAACACCCCCGAAATCTTAATGACAGCGGAAGACTAATTCGGGTGTTACTCGAATGGAGATTATAGTCAATAATTATAGAAAACGACTCGAAAGAGGCGTTTTATTAAAAGTAGTTATCATTCATTGAAAACTCATAGTTGTTACAAAACATTGTAAATTGTTCAAGCGTTTTTCCCAAAATAAAGATCAGGAGTTTGAAAGAAATGACAACTTTATGTTTACACCACCAAAAAATCCTTGTCATGCCCCACTCCGCGCCTTGGTCATAATCTTCACTGATTACCTGAGATAACATGCTTAAAAGGTCAACAAAAATGTTTAGTGAAGTTCATAGGTTTAAATAACAGATGAAAACAAGAATATGAGCATGATCATTGTAAACTAACAATATCATAAAGAAAAATCACAGATTATTATGTGTTTAGCTCTTGCAACCAAGACTCAACTGCATACACCGAATTACTGGTGTACGTAATTTTTGCCCCAAAGGAGGTAATAGCCAATTACCTAACGCAATTCAAATATGGTATGTCCCGGTTATTTCTCTCTAACTGAGACGGGGTCGTTACTCCCCATAGTACTATTCACGATATCTGC
Organism: Chrysanthemum makinoi; assembly: GCA_910596185.1. Classification (NCBI taxonomy): domain Eukaryota; kingdom Viridiplantae; phylum Streptophyta; class Magnoliopsida; order Asterales; family Asteraceae; genus Chrysanthemum; species Chrysanthemum makinoi. The sequence goes on along the minus strand of OU343219.1, from coordinate 250,520,582 downwards.
GTTCACTCGCGGTGACTAATGGTTCATGATACATGAGACTTATGGCTAAATACTTAGGCAATTCCAATAATCAAGAAGCGAACATTTATGAAAAACCTTGTGTTCTAGTTTAGAGCATGTATCTCCCTCGCGGGGTTTGCAAATAAAAGTAAAAGCGAGGCTATGAACTCACCTTGATGATATGAACAAGCACAAACAGATCAAGCACAATGTAGCAGAGGTTCCAAACCGAAACCTAAAAATGATGAGATGGCGAGTCTCAGATATGATAAACATTGTGGTTCGCGACCAAAATAATAGAGCATTGAATATTATTATTCAATAGATCATTGAATTGTCCAAGTCAATAGTGTGTGTGTGCTTAACGTTTTAAGTTAATTTTACTTGCTACATTGCCTTAATTAATGATCCTCACTTACGCATAAGTGAAATGTGTTCCCCGTTGTGATCTCGTAAAATGATAGTGTTGTTGAGTATTTTAGTTTGTTTAGATCCCATGTGTGTTCTATTGGATTATATATATATATATAATTATAATTTTATAAATATATATATACGTAATAGATTTAACATTATCCGATAATAAAATACTCATATGATCAAAATACTCGTTTTTACGAAGTTACGTTAAGTTTATAAGTTTTTCTAAACTTTTCACGAATTTACACTTTTACCCTCAAGTTACGAAAAGTATGAGTTTAGTCCCTCAAGTTTGAGTTATTTACACTTTCTACCCAAAATATATTTTATATCAAAACTTTCAGATTTTGACAGTTTTATCCCTTGAGAAAACTACTTTTACGAAAACAGCCCTCCAAGATTTGTTTTAACGCGTTTAGACCATAAGTTTTCCTAGTTTACACTTTTCACCCAAAGTTTATATTATAACTAGTTTTAGCATATTACAAGATTGGTCCTTGTGGTTAATTACGTGTACATGCACGTGAAATCATATGTAACATACTGGATTTCATAAACACACTAAACCACAAGATCAAATAGGCGTATAAGAGGTTTTAGAGAGAGAAAGTTAGAGGTTGGGAACTTTAGTGAGAGAAAGAAAAATCTTATTATGAGCTCCAACTCTATACCTTGGGAGGTAGAGAGTATTTATAGTACTTACACAAATCGTCACCTACGGGCTGTGGATCAGGCATACAATGGGTAAAGACTCGTCCGTCCTCCACGGTGTTACTTAACTAAATACTACTTAACATTAAATAACCTACGACTATGAGCTTTCTGATGATTACATATACTTGAGGAGACCGACACTTTAATAACCGGATTTACTAAATCCTAACAATCTCCCCCTAAGGGAGGTCACCTCAAAATCACCTCATAAATACAATGAATACAAACAGATATTACATAAAGATAGTTCTTGCATTCTTGTTCTTGTTATTTGCTCTGAAGCCCGTAGTCATTGATTCTTCATTGTTGCATGTTTGGATAATCCAAGTGGAGGTCATTAACTGATCTACGTGATGATGAGTTTTGAGCCAGCATTGAGATCATCAGCAATCATAAATCTCTGACCCTTCTATTGTGGTGTTGGTATTATGTGATGATGTGACTTTTGGACCGACATGCTCACATTCTGGATCATGATATATTCTTATCAGAGTAGCGGAAGCTTTCGTTGATTCATGATATTGGCAGCAGCGTAGCAGAAGCATGGAGTGAAAATATCAGAGTCATTGATGCACTAATCATGATTTCTTTAGAAGAGAATGTGTTGTGTGAGCATGCGGCTATGGATTGACCGCATCATTCTGATCAGCTGCAAACGTCGGGCGTACCAGCATACAACAGTTAGCAATAAAGCACACGAAAGTGTCTTTTGTCACTTTCGTTGAATTGAGGTACACGACCCACGGTTCCCCGTTGATCAGTACAAGTACTTCCTGTGATCAGGTATAATTCCGAAGAATTTCCTTGACAGGGTTTCGCAGCTGCTCTAACTGTTCTCAAACCGGAACGTCTCAAAGAAGACAACACGGAGTGAGTGAACCAACGAATTGAGATTCGTTAATTGATGAAAAGATATTTGAAAAACAATCGTGTACTGCTCAATAGAAATTGTTTTTGCAATACAACGAAGGTTTTAATGAAAATCAATTATCAATCATAAACACCTTTTATTTTGAAATATTAGTACACAGTCGATGTGCTAGAGAAAAGAATTTTAGAGCACAATGACCGGTTTTTCAAAGGTATCCGTCAATCCATAACCTGAACCAGGATTGATTCATAAATATGAATCACCCCATCGTTTCTGTTTAGTTGTCACATGGTTGATCTATTGGATAGATCTCACATGCCACCTACCAGGAGCTTGTTTGATGTTGGCTCCAGAAGGCTTTCCATCTTCATTGTGAATACGTTAGCATATCACTCAGATGTTCTAGCAATACCACAAGGATAATGCGTAGGACTCTAAAGATATAAACTCTCTTTCCACATTGTGTGAAACAAAGAGTCTTCATTGAAAGTGTCCTAAAGAGATTTATATGATGATCTCGTGGCTCTAGACTCAATTGTGCATATTTGGATCATATTTCGGAGACTAGGGAGAGGGTCTCCTTCTTCAATATCAACAATATCTAAGAGAAAGTCGAAAGATAATGTCGGTTCCCCGTGAGAATGAAACAAGTCCTTTTAAGAGGAACTTGAGTGGTTTGGGATGTTGTGACGCAGTGCGTCATTGGGTCCATGACATCTTGTCTTTAATACCAGTGTTACCTTAGTAACCACCAGTAGCATATGAATTGAACCCGGTTTCTGCCCTAAGGTTGAATAATTGGAGGGCTATTTATTTTCACCCTTTTCTCATTCAATTCTTTTTCATTCTTCAACCCCTCAGTGCTTACCGAGACTTCATAACTAGAACCTTGTTGGGTTTATTCCAGTACTAGCTCAGTCTCAGTCATCACTCTTCCTATCTCTCACTTTTCTCCTTTTAATATCATATCTAAGGACTTCTACACTATCTAGTGGATTGTCCCTGGGCAGATCCCTCAGGTTCTGGCGGATCATGGGAACGAATACCTAACCTAACCATCCTTATATCACCATGCATAAAGTAAATTTGGTCAGTCTATTTGGTATTGTTCATCTGCCATTGGAACCAATTGAAAACCATTTGAAAATCAATCCATATACTTGTGATATATTATCAAAGTATTTTGTACCTGAATTGTTTTTGATAGTTTTTAGAAAAAGAGCTCCCCCTCAACATGTGCATCAAATATTTGAAATAGTTTTAGCACACGTAGGCAAGAGGAAGAATTAACTCCTTTGATTACCATTTTCTAAAAGATATCATCATCACTTCCCTGATCAAATCAAGTAGATAAAGCATATTGAGGAAGGATGAGGTTTTCAAAAGTTTGCTCCCCCTCAATATGTGCCTCGAGGTTTGAAAGAGTTTTGCACATATTAGAAGGAACTTGCACTTAAAGACAAATCAATCACATTTCAATTCTTTGTGGTTTAAGATAGATGCTCCCCCTCAACATGTGCATGGAAAATTTGAAATCATTTGGCACATGTGGGAAGGAGAGCTTGTACACCCTTATAAAACCATTTATCGAATTATCAGTATAAATCCAATTTAAATCACAAATTCTCCACCGATCACAATTTTCAAATCATTTGAGATTTGTGATCTCTGTAGATTTAAATTGAGTTTGAAAGCTTTTAAGCAGAATTGTGACTTGATTATGAAAACGTTTTAACCGATAAGGATCAAATATGAGACTTTAAACTCCAAAGATTATACATGCATGAATATCTTTTGAAAACAATTGTATGACAAATAACCTTTTGATTAAAAATCATTCTCCCCCTCAATCAATGACGTAAGTTGTTGATTGAGAGATAGATATTTTGACAAATAAGTCCAGATGATTTTCAAAAAATTGAGTCCGAGTTATTTTTTCAAAGTAATTGGTTTTCAGTAGATAGCAAATAATTGCTTATAGAATCAGAGCATGAAATTTGACAATCAAGATTAGGCATGGCTCTGTTCTGTCTTTCAAAACGGGTTACTGCCTGAAATGACAATAAACCATTTTTTCACTTTCTCTCAAAAATATTTTTTGATTTTTTGATTTTTTTTTTACATTCGAACTTCATCTAAAGACCCGTGTCATTCTTTGAATGACAACAAAAAGACCGTAGATGTTATCAAACCATAACAAAACAGACACTATATTCGGAATTTTTCAAGATTTTCTAATCTTTATGGGTTTTTGAAAATTTTATATTTTTCTATTTTCTTTTTGAGTAGATATATACAAGAGATAGATGAAGGAAAACCTTTTACTCCTCTTCTTCCTCTTGAAGACGTTTAAGTGTTTCTGGTTGTAAACTTTTTAGACCAAGTCGAGGGAGTTTAAATTCAAAACGTTCTCTAGGAAGAGCTTTGGTGAATATATCTGCTTGCTGGTATTCCGACTTCACAAAATATAGTTCCACCACACCGTTTTCCACTTGTTCCCTGATAAAATGATGTCGAATGTCGATGTGCTTTGCTCTTGAGTGTTGAACATTGTTGCATGAAAGAGCAATGGCACTTTTATTATCACAATACATAGGGATTTTGTTGAATTCAAAGTCGTAGTCAGATAATTGGGATCTCATCCATAGGATTTGAGCACAACAAGATGACATGGCTATGTATTCAGCCTCTGTAGAGGAAATAGAAGTACTCATTTGTTTCTTTGAAGACCAACTCACGAGCTTATCTCCCAAAAACTAAGCACCTCCTGACGTGCTTCGACGAGTATCTTGACATCCTGCATGATCAGCATCTGCATAGGCTGTTAGTGACATACCGGTGTCCTTCGGGTACCAAAGTCCCATATTGATGGTTCCTTGGAGATACCGAAAGACCCGTTTAACCGCTTCAAGGTGCTTTTTTGTAGGCTTAGCCTGATATCTAGCACACATGCAAACAGCGAACAAAATGTCTGGTCTACTGGCTGTGAGGTACATCAGGGATCCAATCATACTACGATATTTCGTTTGGTCTACCATGATCCCTGAGTGGTCTTTATCCAGTTTTGTATGCTCAATCATAGGAGTGTCAACAGGGTCGCAAGAATCAAATCCAAATTTCTTTAAAATCTCATTTGCATATTTAGATTGATTTATAAAAATGCCTCCGGGACTTTGTGAAATTTGTAATCCAAAGAAAAATGACATTTGTCCCATCATTGACATTTGAAATTTGGAACCCATTTCATTTGAAAAATGATCACATTCATTGGGGTCAGTCGAGGCAAAAATAATATCATCAACATAAATTTGAACGTGAATTAAGTGTTTGCCTGACTTTCTGGTGAATAATGTCAGATCAACTACTCCTTTGCTGAATCCAGTAGATACTAGAAACTTTGACAGCGTATCATACCATGCCCTTGGAGCTTGCTTCAACCTGTAAAGAGCCTTCTTCAAGCGATAGACATGAGTAGGATTCTCTGGATTCACAAAACCTTCCGGTTGGCTGATGTATACGACTTCTTTTAGATCTCTGTTAAGAAATGCCGTCTTTACATCCATCTGATAGACTACCATATTCTTACTAGCAGCATAAGCCAGGAAGATTCTGATTGCCTCGATGCGCGCAACTGGAGCAAATGATTTCTTCAAAGTCAATATCCTCTTCTTGATGGTATCCTTTAGCAACCAATCGAGCCTTGTTCTTTAATACATCACCATGCTCATCAAGTTTCACTTTGAAGATCCACTTTAGAGCAATGATCATAGCACAATCAGGAGCAGGTACTAATTCCCATACATCAAGACGATCAAACCCATGAATTTCTTCTTGCATGGCATTGAACCAGCTGTCTTCATTCATTGCAGTTTTAACGTCTTTTGGTTCGATCTTAGAGAGTATGGAGTTGAAAAAGCACCATAAGGCATCGGTTGCAAGTTGTTTCCAAGTGGATACTGGACGAGAGAGGTTTTCAATGATGTTGTCCAATGGATGATCATGAGTCCATTTTCTGAGGTGTTCATGTGGTTGTGATTGAGGAACTGATGTAGCAGAGTCGATATCTCCTGATAAAGATGGTTCTGATGATGACTCAGGAGCAAATATATTTTCAAATGGAGCATCTTCAGGAGTAGAAAAGGGATTAACTTCAACATGGGTGTCAGAAGCAATTCCATGATGTACACTCGGTGATTGATGATTTGTTGATGAGACAGAGTGATTAGCAGCAGACGCTTCTTGACTTAATGACATTGAAACTGAAGGGTTAACTTCAGTGACAGGGATAGGAGAAACCTCTGTTGATGGAGTTGATTGTTCATTAGCATTTGGATTATAGTGTTCATCAAACATAGGATCAAATAATTTCTTCAAATCATCTTCTGAGGGAGGTACATAAGGAGTTGCTGGTGACGGATTTGGTACAAGAGTAGAACTGATAGGACTACTCGATGAAGGTTGAGATACGGGTCCAGAACTGGATTGTCCTGGAGCCATTTTCCCGGACAGCTCATCGAACGTAACGTGAATAGTTTCCATGATATCTCGAGTTCTTTTGTTGTAGATTCGGTAACCCTTCTTGTTTGATGCATAACCAACAAAAACTCCAATGTCCGCTTTAGCTCTTAATTTACCTAAATCTTGACCGTCATTCGTTGGATAGCACAACGCACCAAACACACGAAGGTAGGATAGATCAGGCTTTCATTTATGGACAAGTTCATATGGATTTTTTCCATGAGAGGTATGAATAAGGGAAGGATTCTGGGTGTAGCAAGCAGTGGCAATGGCTTCAGCCCATAGAAACATTGGAACCTTTGAATAAATAAGCATTGTTCTTACGGCTTCCACAATAGTTCAATTTCGTCTTTCAACTACACCGTTCTGTTGAGGAGTTCGTGGAACACTTCTTTGATGACTGATTCCAACACTTTTATAAAACTGACTTAATTCTTTGTTATCCAACTTTGTGCCATTGTGTGTTCGAACAATTCTAACAGTATTGTTAAGTCGAACTTGAAGTTGCTTGATAAGTTTAATGATGACATCTGGAGTTTCATCCTTTGTCCTCAAAAACTTTACCCAAGTGAATCGAGAGTAGTCATCGACAACGACTAAAATATATTTCTTCCCATTAATAGTTTGCACTCTCATTGGTCCGCATAAATCCATATGTAGGGTATGAAGAACTTCCATTACAGAGTTAGTGGGTTTTGGTTTGTGGGCATATTTTGAGCTTTTTCCCAATTGACAAGCTGAACAAAGATGATCTTTTTCATACTTTAATCTGGGTAAGCCTCTGACAAGATCCTTTCTGGAAAGGTTATTAATGGTGCCGAAGTTCAAGTGATTGGGACGACGATGCCATAACCATGACTTTGTTTTAGAAGCCTTTGACAGCAAGCAGATTGGAGAGGACTTCATCATGTCTTCGATAGAGATGGTGTATAGATTTGAACCACGAGTTCCTCTTAGCAATTCCACACCATCTAATTCTCTAATGAAACAAGTATGTTTTATAAAAGCCACTTCTAAATCGGAATCACAGAATTGACCAACAGAGAACAAGTTATGACCAAGACCTTCTACATAATATACCCTGGAAATCACACTTTTACCAACCACATATTCTCCATAACCCATAATTGCTCCAAAATGGTCGTTCCCAAATCTAACAGTCCTGATGAATTTACTCACGAAGTTCATGAGCCGCGAGCGATCTCCAGTCATATGCTTAGAACAGCCTGAGTCCAGGTACCACATAACGATTTGAATGATCTGCAGTTGAACACAGACAAGAATGGATAACTGGATAATTGGGAACCCCATGCAATAATGGGTTCCACTTGGTTAGTAACAGTGATTGAAACACCCACATCAGAAGTAGAGACAATGGAATCATTAGAAATAGATGCAGTGCTAGTGTCCGTATTTGACCTAATCAAAGTATGTTCACTTCTTAAGTGAATAGTTCTACCAATAGGCATCCATTTTCTAGTGGGCATCGACTTAGCAAATTTAGGGCTAAACTCATTAACCTTACGGCCAGTAGGTATCCATTGATAACCTATATTGCTGAATTTTCTCCCTGTGGGTTTCCACTATTTTCTAACTTTCTTTCGCCTTTGCCTTTTAGCCTTTTTAGCTTGATTTTTAGCATTAACAAGTTTAACAGGGCGTTTAACAACATTAGACAAATCATTCACATCACATTCAGAATTAATAGCAGAAAGTACGCATTCATCAGTACATGGTTTGCAGATAGTAGCAGAATTCGAATTAATTACAGTATGCTTATCGCTAATACTAGAATCAACACGATTCGTTTTATTCAACTCAATCTTAAAGTTCCTAGGATGGTCTTCTACTTTCTTCCAATGCACATTCTTAGCTTGCGAGGTCCTATCTTGCTTGGTATTGCGTGGAGGCTTTGACCCGCTTGCTTTAATGTCACTGATTACTCCTGTAGAGGGAATTATGGGAACATTAGTTGGTTGATCTACTTTTTGCATTCCTGAACTAGATGTGCAAGGATCTGAACTACTAGAAGGCACCTTAGAATTCACTTTCATATTACTGGGCATAGAATGGTTTGTATACTTGGCACTAGGCATAGAACAAGGCATCATAACTTTATCATTCTTAAAAAATGATCTTGGGCATGTTGCTCTTAAACATTCTAAAATCTCTTGAGATCGTTTGGCATATAGGCAAGCATACCTAACTTCCCTATCAAGTGGTTTATTTAGGTAGTCTTCTTCTACAATCTCTCGAAGACATTCTAGATTATCCTTAAGATGAAAAAAATAATCATGAAACACTTGTTCATTGTTTCTGAGATGAGGAGGAATGTATTTAACAGTCATAGTATATTTGCAGTCTGTAGATGACTTTGATGCAAGATTCTCATTAAAGACAAATGGCAGTTTCAATTTTTCCAATCTCCTCAGATTCTCAATTTCTTTTTGTAAAGACGTTATTTTATCGTTGTTATTATCACGAGTGACTTTCATTGAATCATATAACTCTTTAAAGTGTCGTTTAACCTTTTCATTTTCTTCTAGAAAACTCTCGTTTTCTTTTTGTAAAACATTAACCAAGTTTTGAAGATGAAAAGTTTGAGAGCAATGAGAATCTAAAGGAGGAGGAAATTGGGACCCAGTCACATTGTTCTTTTCACCCTTTAATTGTGAAATTTGGGCTTTCAACTTTCTGATCGTGTTGCAATGAGCTTGAATCTGTTCGTCACGTTTGTTAATTTCAAAAGCTGCATCAAACTCTGGAACATTTGAGGATGTCTTGATGTTTGAGGTTTTGACAATTTCTTTGAGATGTTGATATTTTAGTTGTAAATCAAAATGTTCAACTTCTAGTTTAGAAAAATGCTTTACCAAATTATCGTGATCATCCTGATCAATTTTATCATTTAGTTATGAGTTTTTCTTTTCAAGCTCAATGACAAGATCATGGGAAACTTTCAAAGCAACAGATAATTCATGAAATTGAGAAGCAGTAATAGAGTGCTTAGTAACAGTATAAAACACATCTTGAGCAACACAACTCGAAATCAAATTTTCATTTAAGAGATGCAAGTTCTTCCTTTCAACTTCATTATATTTTAGTTCCCGTTCATAATCATTAACCTCAACAATCATTGCATCAAATTCTTTTTCCATTTCTTTAATATCGGAATTTATTCCTTTTTGAAGACTCTCAAATTGATCTTTTAATTGTTTAAAGAAAGGCTTGACCTCAGTTAAATAACATTCTTTGGTTTACTCAAAACCCCTTTCCCCCTCAATTATCCCTGTAGGTGTGATTCTCTTCTTACATGTCTTTTCAAAATCAGTGAATAGTTGATAAACAACATATAGACTGATTAAGGTTTTGCTATTAGTGGCAATAGATCTAGGAACTAAATGCATTGGTGTATTTGGAGGATACACAGTTGCACGAGGCAATTTCCTACAAGGGGCATTCTTTTCAACAATATTTTTTTTGCTTTTTGCATATCCATATCTTTCTTCCAAAAAATCTGTTCTGGGGTTAATTGAGTCTGAGACTTGAACTTGTTTAAGAAGATCCAATTTTCCTTAGTGTAATCATGGGGTTTGATTGTTATGTTATTCTTTTTACACTCAGGATCTTCTAGCTTCTTATTCATTTTCTCCATAGTGACTTCATCTGATTTCTTATCTTCCTCAGTGCACTCAATGCAACTAGGTTTCTGCCTAGGCTTAAGGATTTCATTACCATCATAAAGTACCTTATTAGCAGCTCTAGCCTTTTTAATGACCTCTGGATTTGGTTCTTCAACAATGGGAATACTATGCTTATCGCTTAAGACTCTGTGCTTAGTGATCAAGTGAGCAGTCTTAATGGTGTTTCCTTGTACGTACAACTTATTTTCAAGCTTGTTTTTCAAATTTTTTAGATTAGAAAAATCATTCAAAAGTTTTGATTCCTTAGCATTGAATTCTTGCTTAAGCATTTTCACATTTTCTTGAAGTTCTTGTTTTTGCTTAGCAGTTTTAGACAGTTTTTCTTGTAAGGAGTTTAACTCTTGTTTTAATACTTCTTCTCTAAAATTACTTTTTCTAATAATTTTACACATTTGGTCATCCATTTCTTGCTCACGGTTAGTTAACTCAAACTTAGCACGCTGTTCATAAATGGCAACTTGTTCTTTATAGGCATTCAGTTCAGAGATAACAGAATCATCAGGGGCACATGCAGTGTATTCATCAAAAACATAGTCATCATTGACTGCAGAAGATACATCACTAGGTACAATCTCACTTTCACTTTGCTTCACATATTGATCATAAGGAACAATATTACTATTACCCTCATTTTCAATATCTGATTCATAAGTTTCAAGAGATTGTACTTTATTATGCATCTTTTGCTCATCAACATCATCATATAGTTTTAATACCTCTGAGATGATTGATTCTTTGGATGGGCCAGCCTGTTATGGTGAAGAGACCTTTGGAGAGACAATAGGTGAGATGCTAGCCATGAAGATTGTTTGAGCAGTAGGTTCATCATCGACATCAGAGTCAAATGCATCACAGTCAGCTACTTGAAAGGCATTTTGATGATTGTTACCTATCTCCTGAATTGGCTGTTCATCAACATCAGCATCATAGGTTCTGGCATTTCCCTCAGCAAGAAACAACAACTCCTCTTCATCCAATGCTGCACCATTATCCTGAGCTTGAACAAGCAACATCTTATCTCTGAAGTATTCAACATTCTGTGGACGTTTTGGAGATGTGCAGTTCCTAGCAATATGTCCCTCACCACCACAGTTGTAACATTTGATTGGCTTTGCTTGACCTTGATTTCCAATCCTTCCCCGATTTTGATTAGCCATATACCCTCCACCAACTCCTCCCCTTCCCTGCTCATATTGCCTTCCTTGACCTGGTTGCACCATAACTTTTCCATCTCTGACAATATCATGATTGTGTAGATTGGATGTAGTTCTGATTTCATTTTCGGTGTGAAGACTGTTAGTATGAGGATGAGGGTCAAATTTTGGTTAACCATAAGAGCTAGTTGATTGATGAAGTGTCCTATAACTGCATCAGCATCCTGTTGTTTGAACCTTGGATCGGGAATGAGTTTGTGATTACCTGATAAGGTTTTGAAATGTACCTTTTTGAGGGGTCGTTTAAGCCCTTATTTGATCACTTCTGTATCCGTTATTACTTAATATCATTCCTTTTCACTTTTAGGTCTCTTGAAGGCAAATTGCTGGAATGGCACTTATTTGGACGAAAAGGCGCGGATATACGAAGAAAATGGCCAAAGTCAAGAATCGAGACACTCAAGCTGCTGAAATACAAGGGGACGACGTCAGGTGTTATATTGCGACGCCGTCGGAGCACTTTTGTGATGGCTCAGTAGCCAAATTTCTTATTTACAAGTGACGGCGTCAGGCTTTAAAAGAGTAGGTCGTCGCAACTCAGACGGCCTAGATTCGATCCAGACGGCGTCAGAAGCTAAAGAGGACGGCGTCACAAGCACAAGGTGACGTCGTCGCAAGACTAACGTGGCCAAGACGAAACCATAATGACGGCGACCCGACGGCATCACAAATCATAAGGTGACGCCGTCGCGATTGTAATCTTATATATAGAATCCGAATTTTTCAGTTTTAGAGAGTAGTCTTTTGGAGTAAAAACCTAAACCGAACCAAGGCTGTCTTGTACATTATTTTAGGATTCCAAACCCTATCTTACACCAAGATAAGTGCTTTACTTCATTAATTCAATTATGTCTTCAATTATTTGTGTGTATGCTTGCATGTTCTCCATGTCCGGCTAATTTACTTGTGTGTTTGTTTAGGGAATATGAAACTTAATTATTGAATATTGATTGGTTGTCTCTTATCTTAATTGTTTATGATCTAGTAATGTGATAGGTCATTCGTTGTGTAGTTAATGCTTGATTAATCTTTGTGAACTTTAGACTATAACACCTAGAGTAGTTGTAGGCTAAACTATCCAAAGAGTACCTTAGAGTTAGAGTTTATAATTCCTAGAGATTTTGTAGACGAGACCCTTTGGTAGTTTCAAAGAGTTAGGGAGAAACGCATACCCTACGACTTTAGACACACAACGCGATTAAGAATAAGGACGTGAGAATTCAACCATCAATAGGAGATAATTAAGGAGTAATAAAACCTAAGTAAACACATCTTTAAACCATCATACGAGCACACAATAATTATACATAGACTACCCTCACCTTAGTTAATTAGATAATTAGATAGTAGAAGTAATCGGTAGAAATACCAACCCCCCAAATCCAAACCCCGAGATTCGTACTTTTCCATTTCCTAAAAACATAAAAAGATAAAAAATAATCTTCCTCAACCCCAACCTTAGCGTAGTAACTTCTCACTAGCATTCATATTCCCCTAGAGAATGATATCAATTCCCGTGGCTTACCCTAATACTACACTACAATGATTAGGTTCACTGCCTAGGGTGTTGAAAAACTTGCTCGACGAAAAGGAAGTTCCTTTGACCTCGAACGACGTGTGTAGTGTTATCAAGTTTTTGGCGCCGCTGCCGGGGAGTAGAATAGCCAGTTCGTAGTCCACCTCGTTTAGGTTTCTTTGCTTGATTCCTATCAAGTAAATTTTTCTCATTTTTAGCTTTCTCATAGTCTATCCCCCTTCTTCGTGACCTTTGTTCGTAACCCTATCACTTTTCATCATGGAAGGTGATAACCAACTGCCATTCCCCCCTACCAACCCCCTTAGACAACTTAGAACCCGAAGTTCCGCCAAAACCCTTCTTGAACCTTTTGCAGAACCCGAAAGAGAGCTCAATAGGCGAAGAAAAGCTCTCCATGATTCGGAACCTCAAGGTACTTCCATCAACTTTGATGAAGTCACAACTGACGAGGAGTCCTCTCATTCCCCACAATCCCGTGAAACCATCATTATTGACAATATGAGCCAACATGGCGAGGAAATTCCCGCCCCTCCTGTCAATGGATCCATCAATCCTCCTGAAGCAAAATCCCTCGGGGAATACTCTTCCCCCTCTGCATCTGGATTTACCAATGCCATTGTCTACCCTTCAGAGCAAGTCAATGAGGTATTGCATGCCTCTGACATTTGGCTTATCCAAAATGCATGTCAATTCCATGGATCCCACAGATAAAACCCAATCCACCACATCAAACAATTTTTAAAAATTGTTGATGCTATCTATGCTGACGGGGCATCCAAGGAGACATCTAGACTCCGGTTTTTCCCATTTTCTCTTCAAGGACAGGCCAAGGAGTGGCTCGATAAGCTTCCTCCAAGTTCTATTTTCACGTGGGAACAACTCACAACCAAGTTCACCAAGAAGTTCTTTCCCCTGGAAGAACTGCATTAATTTGGAGCAAAATTCTTCACTTCCATCAAACGGATGGAGAATCTATCATTAACTCCTGGAATCATTACAAAGATCTTATTCAACAAGCCCCACACCATGGTATCAACCTTTGGTTGCTTGTTCAAATCTTTTACGATAATGTCTCCCGAAAGGATCAAAAAGGGATTGACTTCTCAACTGGCCGAAGAATTTCTAATCTCACTGCGGAAGAAGGGTGGAACCGCATTGAGGAATACGTTCAATACCAAGACAACCATTGGAATGAGCCAGTAAAATCAGTAAGTATCTCTACTTTCTCGAATGAAAATTTATCATCTTTCGATGATCGGATTAAGAAAGCACAAGAGAAGCTTGCATACCTCACAAAATCGCCAGAACCAAAAAGGTTATTTAACCCATACCTTATATGCGACATTTGTGGAGGGCCACACGAGAGTGATGAGTGTGATGACACACGCCAAGAGAGCATCTTCCTTTCCAGTCATGATATTTACGATGACCCTTCACTCCTCACATTCTATCAAAACGATGAATGCAGCCCTTGGGGCAATCTGGAATGGAAAACTGAAGGAAAGGAGGGATATGAATACACCATCCGTGATGCCTTTGAATAAGAACTCGGGAAATTTACAATAGAAGGGGCCACACTCTTAAAAGGTGTTGAGGGGTTTATTCAAGAGCATCAAGCTGAATTAGAGAGTCAATTCGCCAACCTCCATAAAAGAATAAGCGAATCTGGCCCAGCCCATCACGATCCAACTTGCGTCATCACTACTCGATCAGGAATTACTACCAAGGATCCACCGCATCCTGACCGGAATCCCACCACCAGGGAACCTGTGTTAGGAAATGAAGCAATTCCTAAACCTCCTTTAACTTTTCACGATCCCCCTCTACAAACACCAGCACTTGCCCAGCGACCAACTCTCGCACAGATTCCTTATCCCTCTCGTCTAAAGAATCAAAAGGCTGAAGAAGACAATGAGAGAATATTGTCCTATTTAACACGAGCTTCCGTCAACATACCACTTTTTGACGTATTCTATCACATCCCTAAACATAGCAAATACTTCAAGTGGTTAATATCTAATCGGAAGAAACTTGAAGGGTTGATATCGTTAGGAGAAGAATGCTCGGCTATCATCCAGAAAGGCCTGCCCAAGAAGAAAGAAGATCCAGGCAGTTTCACCATCCCTTGTTCTATAGGGGTGCTCTCTATGAAAAACGCCTTGGCAGATCTTGGGGCTAGCATTAACCTGATGCCTCACTCCCTGTTCCTCAAACTCGGATATTCAGGGCTGAAACCAACCAGGATGAGTATTCAATTAGCTGATCGATCAATCAAATATCCCATTGGAGTTTGTGAAAATGTTCTTGTAAGGGTAGGAGAATTCAAGTTTCTAGTTGATTTCGTGATTCTATAAATGGAGGAAGAGAATTCAGTCCCGATAATCCTTGGAAGACCTTTCTTGGCCATAGCTCGTGCCATTATCGATGTTCATGATGGTAAACTCACTTTACGAGTGGGGTCCGAGAGCTTAACCTTCGACATCAAGGATTCTATGAGTCACTCATCCTCCTACGATCACCCTATTTATTTTGTTGAGGAAGTTGATGAATTTGTTGATGACATAGATGGCTGCATTGATGAGTATCTATTAAACGAATTCATAAATGATGATAACAACACAATATTCAATAACAAAGAAATTAAGATGGTTGGAGTTGTTTCCTTTTACCCGTGTAAGGAAGAGATTGAACCCCTTGAGCTTCAAAAACCAGAAAACAAGCTAAAACCATCAATCAAAGAACCCCCTACCTTAGAACTAAAAGATCTCCCGAGCCATTTAGAATACGCCTTCCTTCAAGGAAAGGACCAACTCCCTGTCATCATAAGCTCGTTGCTGACCACTGGACAAAAAGAGAAGCTCTTGGAAGTTTTAAAAGAGTACAAAGGGGTGATCGCGTGGAGTGTTGCTGACATTAAGGGTATTGATTCTACATTCTGTACTCATAAAATCCTCATGGAGGAAGATTACAAACCAACCGTTCAGCCGCAGAGGAGGGCCAACCCTAACATTAAGGAGGTAGTAAAGAAAGAGGTCGTCAAGCTTCTCGATGCCGGCCTTATCTACCCCATTTCGGATATCCCATGGGTCAGCCCAGTCCAAGTGGTTCCAAAAAAAGGAGGAATGACGGTTGTAAATAATGAAAAGGGTGATTTAGTGCCACAAAGAACAGTCACTTGTTGGAGTGTTTGTATCGACTACAGAAAGTTAAATGATGCCACTCGGAAAGATCATTTTCCTCTGTCATTCATTGACCAAATGCTCGAAAGGTTAGCCGGGCATGAATACTATTGTTTCCTTGATGGCTTTTCAGGATATTTTCAAATTCCCATTGCCCCTGAAGATCAGGAAAAGACTACGTTCACATGCCCATACGGGACGTTTGCTTATAAGCGAATGCCCTTCGGGTTATGTAACACACCCGCCACCTTTCAGCGATGTATGATGGCTATATTCCATGAATTAATTGAGGATAGCATGGAAGTCTTCATGGATGATTTCTCGGTATTTGGAAATTCCTTTGACCTTTGTCTTTCCAACCTTGGGAAGATGTTGAAACGGTGCGAAGAAACTAATTTGGTCCTAAATTGGAAAAAATGTCATTTCATGGTAAAAGAAGGAATTGTCTTAGGGCATAAAGTCTCTGGAAATGGAATTGAGGTCGATAGAGCACAAATCGAAGCGATATCGAAACTCCCCTATCCTACCACCGTTAAAGCCATTCGCAGCTTTCTAGGTCATGCGGGTTTTTATCGAAGGTTTATTAAAGACTTCTCAAAAATTTCCCGGCCAATGACACAGCTTCTTGTTAAGGATGACCCTTTTGATTTTTCTGGAGAATGCAAAGAAGCATTCAACCGACTAAAGAAGGATCTTACTCAGGAACCTATAATGGTCACCCCGATTGGTCTCGCCATTAGAAATTATGTGTGATGCTAGTGATTATGTCAGTAGGCGCCGTGCTCGACCAAAGGAAAGAGAAGCATTTTCAACCAATCTACTATGCTAGCAAAACCATGAATGTAGCGCAATAAAATTACACAACTACCGAGAAAGAGCTTTTAGCGTGGTTTTGCCTTCGAAAAGTTCGGCAATATCTCGTTCTTTCCAAGACTGTCGTCTTCATTGATCACTCCGCCTTGCGCTACTTGTTTTCCAAGCAAGATGCGAAACCCCAACTAATTAGGTGGATTCTATTACTTCAAGAATTCGACATTGAAATTCGAGATAAAAAGGGGGCTGAAAATCTTGCTGCTGATCATCTGTCACACTTGGAAAACCCTGATCTTGAAAAATTCGATCATACCGAGATTCACGACTCTTTTCCCGAGGAACGGCTAATGGCCATTAAGGAAATTAAACCATGGTATGCGGATTATGCGAACTATCTGTCCAGTAGGGTTTTTCCAAATTACATGACCAAGCAAGATAAAAGGAAATTCTTCACTACGCTAAAACATTACTTCTGAGATGAGCCTTTCCTATTCCGCATATGCCCCGATCAAATCATTCAACGTTGCATGGCCGAAAGAGAGATTGATCGAGTTCTGAAAAAATGCCATGCGGGACCATCTGGAGGACATCACGGTGTAAATGTCATGGCACGAAAGGTTTTCGATGTTGGATTCTACTTGCCTACTATTTTTCGAGACGTTAAGAGATTAGTTCAAACGTGTGATGCATGCCAACGATCGGGAAACATCTCGCGAAGGGATGAATCACCTCAGAATTATATCCATGTCTGCAAAATATTTGATGTTTGGGGTATAGACTTCATGGGACCTTTTCCATCATCCGGAGGAAATGAATACATTCTCGTAGCTATTGATTATGTATCCAAATGGGTAGAGGCTCAAGCCCTTAGAACTAATGATGCGAGGGTAGTTATTCATTTTCTTAAAAAGCTCTTCGCACGATTCGGGATTCCCAAGGCATTGATCAGTGATAGAGGAACCCACTTTTTCAATGCTCAAATGGAGAAGGTAATGAAGAAGTATGGCGTTCCACATAGATTTTCTACTGCATACCACCCTCAGATGAATGGACAAGTAGAAAACACAAATAGGGCATTAAAGCGGATACTTGAAAAAATGGTCCACCAGAATAGAAAAGATTGGGCATTCAAACTGGATGAGGCACTATGGGCGTTCAGAACTGCTTACAAAACACCTATCGGAACAACCCCTTTTCGCTTAGTATACGGGAAGGCGTGCCACCTTCCTATTGAACTTGAGCAAAAAGCATATTGGGCACTTAAGGCCTGTAATATGGATTATTTTGAAGCAGGGTCAAATAGGTTCTTACAACTTCAAGAATTGGATGAACTAAGGCCACGATGGAAGGGAATTTACCGTAAATGGACAGCGTGTGAAACATTATCAGTTGGATAATAATGACATGGTGAACGATGAAGATATTGTTTTAGAAGAAGGTGACGGTAATGAAGTCACGTAGGGGCACGACTACGAGTCTAGCTATAAGACTCGTTAATAAAGAAAAGCGCTTCGTGGGAGGCAACCCATGCTTAATTGCTTGCTTGTTAGTGTCGTATATCTTTTATTGATTTGCTTATTCTCATGTTTGAATTTGTAAAAATGCTTTATTTCATTTTTAACCTCGTCTTAATTGGATATAAATGTATTTTACATAAAGGATAAGTGTAGGGAGGATTACACACGTTTTCAAAAGAAACGTGAACATGAGAATTGCAATTAATTAAAAGATATATATGTGTGATTGTTCGAGTTAAATGCTTGTATCGAGTCATAATGAATGTTTTGTATAAATTTTTCCAGATTCTAAAGATGTAAATTTTCCAGAATTTTTTTTCAGAAAATCGCAGACTAGTTTTTGTCAGGATAACCTGACGGCTTCAGGAAGGAGTAAAAACAACAGATTACTTTTTAATTTTTGGAATTTTACAGGTCTTGATTTCTAAGAAATTCTGTAAACATCCATTCCACAAGCATTATATCCTAGTTTAGTAGAGTCTTATATATATTATTACCGCCGATTTTAAGCAAAGGTTTCATTTGCTTTCTTCAAGTATGCAGGTTTAATTTATTAAAAAGAAGATACATAAGATTGGAAGGAGCTTTTCACGCATACATTATTCTTGAAAAGGATTTAACCACCACTTTACACGGATCCTACCGAGCTAATCAGTGGAGTATTAGTTTCTTTCGTTTTTAATAACCTTCTATTATCATAACTTTGATACTTTCGGAGAACATTTGAGACAATGTTCAGTTTAAGTGTAGGGCGAGAAAATAAAACGGGAACTTTGAAACTATGCTTATCCTTGATTATTTGCTTTGTCCAATTGTATTTGCTTAATAAACCATGAGAAAATGTCGGTTAGGGTAATTTTGGCACCAAATTTAAAATTTTTCATGACATATAGGAGTGGGCCATTAGTCTTAACAAAAGCGTCTCACGCATAGGAAGTTACATGACTAGCACAAAACCCTTTACCACCTAAATTCCACCCAAAATGTGAGGATCTCCCTTAGATTAGTAGGAATTAAAGCATTCATCTTTAATGCTTAGAGTGTGAACCGGTAGTATATTAGATTGTAGAACTTGTTTTGTGATGCATCCCGAGATCGCTAGTAAGACTACACTTGTGTAGTTAGGAATAACTAAATGATAAGAGGCACTAGGATAACCCTTGTTTGATACCCGTAATATAATTACTTCTTCCACATCGGTTGAGTAATTTCCCCCACACCCTTGCGTTGTACTCATCTTTAGTACACGATACCCCTAGTTAACCCCTCAGAGCCTATACTTTTCGCGGTTCTCGTGATATTTTGGTTTTCTGGAATATCAATGAAGAACATTGTTTACACCCCACCCCCAAATGTACACCCAAATCACCTTAGCCTACCTTGTATGCACTCACTTTTAGTGCAGTATTGTTATCACACTAAACCCTTAGTTCAATTATCTAGTTGCTTGCATGAGTTGCTAAGTCGAGTCATATCTTTTGTACACAGTTTTGGGACGATTGGGACTCATGGGAAAAGTTAAAGTTTATGAAATGCTGGGAAGGGAACGTTAAATTCAAATTTCCTTTATTTGCGTAATGATGTACTCCAAGTGTTTTGATCTTTTCAATTCGGGTCAAATTAGTGTTAGAATAATAAAAACTCAAGTGTAGGGATGTGCTTATAAATCTCTATCATATTGATGTTATCGTAGAGGATGGTAGAGTAAAAGTGTATGAAAAAAAAATCGAGAAAAAAATAGAAAAAGAGAAAAATAAAAAAAAATAGAGTGTAAAAAAAAAAAAAAAAAAAAAAAAAACGGGCTACCATTCTACATCTATCTTTAATTTATGTTTGTTTAAGCTATCTAGAGTCTAGAGTGTCGAGTCTTGGCTTAGCAACACCATTCTTCGTATGCTTGTAACATAGAGATTTTTGACTTGCCACCACTAAATAGCCTATCCCACCAAACCCTTTGTTTCCCTACCGTAAGCCTAACATTACAACCCTTTAAAAGGCCTCTTTGATAGTATTTCCTAGGTGCTTACGCCAAAGCGATGGAGGTTTATGTACTAGGACCGGTTAATGAGTGTTTATCTTCCATTTCCAACTTGTTATATTTCATATACACCCGAGAGATGTGAGTACCCAAACACCCCATGTGAGGTGCTAGTATGTAATTTCCGTGCTTGTTAGGACTTTTGCGGGGCTTATATGTGTTGTGGGTTGTTTTAAACCAATGCTTCATGACCCCTAACTTATAAATTAATTAGCTAAAAGCACATTTGCTTGAGGACAAGCAAATACCAAGTGTAGGGATATTTGATAAGGTTTTAAAATGTACCTTTTTGAGGGGTTGTTTAAGCCCTTATTTGATCACTTTTGTATCCGTTATTACTTAATATCGTTCATTTTCACTTTTTAGGTCTCTTGAAGGCAAATTGCTAGAATGGCACTTATTTGGACGAAAAGGCGCGGATATACGAAGAAAATGGCCAAATTCAAGAATCGAGACACTCAAGCTGCTGAAATACAAGGGGACGGCGTCAGGTGTTATATTGCGACGCTGTCGGAGCACTTTTGTGACGGCTCAGTAGCCAAATTTCTTATTTACAAGTGACGGCATCAGGCTTTAAAAGAGTAGGTCGTCGCAACTCAGACGGACTAGATTCGATCCAGACGGCGTCAGAAGCTGAAGAGGACGGCGTCACAAGCACAAGGCGACGCCGTCGCAAGACTAACGTATCCAAGACGAAACCCTAATGACGGCGACCCGACGGCGTCACAAATCATAAGGTGACGCCGTCGCGATTGTAATCTTATATATAGAATCCGAATTTTTCAGTTTTAGAGAGTAGTCTTTTGGAGTAAAAACCTAAACCAAACCAAGGTTGTCTTGTACAGTATTTTAGGTTTCCAAACCCTATCTTACACCAAGATAAGTGATTTACTTCATTAATTCAATTATGTCTTCAATTATTTGTGTGTATGCTTGCATGTTCTCCATGTCCGACTAATTTACTTGTGTGTTTGTTTAGGGAATATGAAACTTATCTTAATTGTTTATGATCTAGTAATGCGATAGGCCATTCGTTGTGTAGTTAATACTTGATTAATCTTTGTGAACCTTAGACTATAACACCTAGAGTAGTTGTAGGCTAAACTGTCCAAAGAGTACCTTAGAGTTAGAGTTTATAATTCCTAGAGATTTTGTAGACAAGACCCTTTGGTAGTTTCAAAGAGTTAGGGACAAACGCATACCCTACGACTTTAGACACACAACGCGATTAAGAATAAGGATGTGACAATTCAACCATCAATAGGAGATAATTAAGGAGTAATAAAACCTAAGTAAACACATCTTTAAACCATCATACGAGCACACAATAATTAGACATAGACTACCCTCACCTTAGTTAATTAGATAATTAGATAGTAGAAGTAATACGTAGAAATACCAACCCCCCAAATCCAAACCCCGAGATTCGTACTTTTCCATTTCCTAAAAACATAAAAAGATAAAAAATAATCTTCCTCCACCCCAACCTTAGCGTAGTAACTTCTCACTAGCATTCCTATTCCCCTAGAGAACGATATCAATTCCCGTGGCTTACCCTAATACTACACTACAACGATTAGATTCACTGCCTAGGGTGTTGAAAAACTTGCTCGACGAAAAGGAAGTTCCTTTGACCCCGAACGACGCGTGTAGCGTTATCATTACCATTACCAGTAGGTAAGACTTGAGAAGCTTTGGTGGTAATTCCAACATTGGTGTAGAAAGCCGTTGAAATATTTGATGAGCTTGATTCACCCTGAGCTTTGAACTGATCAAGAATCCTTTTTTCAAACATAGCATGTCTCTCATTCTGAAGAAGGAAGGCATACAGTTTCTCATAATTTGTATTCTTCAATCCTTTGGTATCAGAGACATGGTTTGATAAACACACTAAACCACAAGATCAAATAGGTGTATAAGAGGTTTTAGAGAGAGAAAGTTAGAGGTTGGGAACTTTAGTGAGAGAAAGAAAAATCTTATTATGAGCTCCAACTCTCTACCTTGGGAGGTTGAGAGTATATATAGTACTTACAAAAATCGCCACCTACGGGCTGTGGATCAGGCATACAGTGGGTAAAGACCCGTCCGTCCTCCACGGTGTTACTCTAAACTAAATAACTAATAACTAACGTAATGTCTACGAGCTAACTTATGCTAGATTATATTTGGGGTGACCGACTCTTCACTATGGAATTTCTAATTCCTAACAATTTGCCCCTAAGGGAGGTCACCTCATGATTTACATTTTAAATCCTAGCATTCTATGTTATCTTCAGTCATGAGCTCGTAGACTTGAATTCTTCAACTTCTGCATCTTTGTGCTTATGTAGCGACTCTTCATAGTCCGATTATTTTGTACTTTCAGTGGAGGTCTTTGAACTGATCCACATCTTGATGATCTTTGAGCTTTCTTCGAGATCATCAGCCACAGTAAATCTCTGGATCATCCTTTATTGTGTTGCCATCATGTGAAGTTGAGACTTTCGGACTGACATGCTCACACATTCTGGATCATGACATCTTTCCATCAGAGTAGCGGAAGCTTTACTGGTTCATGATATTTGTAGCAGCGTAGCAGAAGCATAGTATAAAAATATCAGAGCCAGGTTATGTAGATATGCACTTGTCATGATGTTCTTTAGTTAAGTGTGGATGCTGTGAGCATGCGGCTTTGAATTGACTCCTCAATTCTGATCAGCTGCAACTATCCAAATGTACCTGCAAACAACAGTTAGCAATAAAACACACGAAAGTGTCTTTGATCACTTTCGTTGAATTGAGGTACACGCCCACGGTTCCCGTTGATTAGTACAAGTACTACCGTGATCGTAGGATTCCTAAGAATCTCCTTGACAGGTTTCGCAGTTGTTCTAGCCGTTCTCAAACCGAACGCCTCAAAGAAGACAACGCAGAGTGAGTGAACCAAAGAATTGAGATTCACTGATTGATGAAAAATTGATTTGAAAACAATCGCGTATTGCTTGAAGAAAGAGTTTTGCAATACGACGAAGGTTTTATGAGAAAGATCAATTTTCAATCAAAAATACTTTTTGTATTTGAAAAAAGAATACACATTCGATGAGCTAGAGAAAAGAAGATATTCGCACATCGAACGGTTTTTCCAAAAGTATTTTTTCAATCAGAGATACTTTTTGAATTTGAAAATGAATACACATTCGATGTGCTAGAGAAAAGAAGATTTGCACATCGAACGGTTTTTCCAAAAGTATTTGTCAATTCATTTCCTGGACCAAGGTTGATTCAAGAGTGAATCGCCCCATCGTTTCTGTCCAGTTGTCACAAGCTTGATCTTTAGAAAAGATGTCACATGTCACCCACCAAGATCTTGTTAGATGTTGTCTCTAGAAGGATTTCCATCTTTATCGTGAATACTATTGCATATCACTCAGATGTTCTGGCAATACCACAAGGATAATGCGTAGGACTCTCAATATATACTTACTTTCCACATTGTGTGAAACAGCAAGTCTTCATTAATTTTGTATCCTAATGAGATATTGAGGATGATCTCTTGGCTCTAGACTTAATTGTGCACATTTGGTTCCTACGCCGAAGACTAGGGAGAGGGTCTCCTTCTTCAATATCAACAATCTCTAAGAGAAAGTCGATAGATAATGTCGGTTCCCCGTGAGAATGAAACAAGCCCTTTTAAGAGGAACTTGAGTAGCTTGGGAAGTTTAGTGCAGTGTGTCACTGGGTCCATGACGTCTTGTCTTCAATACCAGTGTTACCTTAGTAACCACCAGTAGCATATGCATTGAACCCGGTTACTGCCCTAAGGTTGAATTATTAGAGGGCTATTTCTTTTCACCCTTTTCACATTAATTTCTTTTTCATTCTTCAACCCCTTCAGTGTTTACCGAGACTTTATAACTAGAACCTTGTTGGGTTTATTCAAGTGCTAGCTCTATCTCAGTCCGCACTCTTCCCATTTTCTCATATTTCTCCTTTTTTCATCATACCTAAGGACTCTACACTATCTAGTTGATTATCCTTGGGTAGATCCCTCCGGCTCTGGTTGGATCGTGGGAACGAATACCTAACCTAACCATCCTTATCACACCATGCATAAAGTAAATTGGTCGGTCTTTTGGTATTGTTCATTCTTCCATGAAACCAATTGAAAAATCATTTGGAAAATCAATCAAGGTACTTGTGATATAATATCAAAGCATTTTGTACCTTGATAGTTTTGATCATTTTGAAATGCTCCCCCTCAACATGTGCATATGATCTTGAAATTGTTTAGCACATGGAGGCAAGAGTTCGTTGAAATAGTTTCTTGATCACAATTTCCGTGGAAAAAGCCATTTGATTTTCTTTGGTAAATTCTCCCCCTCAATATGTGCATAGGATATTTGAAATCATTTTATCACATAGAGGAAAGAGTTCTTTTGAAGCACATTAACGATTACACAAGCCATTAAGAAACCATTCGCTCCCCCTCAATATGTGCATCAATATATGAAAGAGTTTAGCACGTATTAGAGAGAGCCAGCACATTGAATCAAATGATAACCTTTTATCAAATTTCATATTAAACCACAACTTCTCCCCCGATCCAAAATATCAAACCCTTTGAGATTTTGGATCCCAAGTGATTTAATAAGGTTTAGAAAATATGGGAGAAAATGCGCCTGGTTTAAATACTCTTCTGGTTTTTGGTTAACTGCTCCTCCTCAACATGTGCATTGTATATTTGAAATCGTTTGGCACATGGAGGCAGAAGTGCCTTTAAAGGACTAAAACCAATTCCATTTAAACATATTTGAGATTTAAATCACGATCTCTCCCCCGATCAAAAATTTCAAACCATTTGAGATTTGTGATCCCAAAAGATTTTAATCATTTAGAAAATTTTGGGGAAAGACATGGCAAGATTTAATTTTGAAAAATGATAGATAAGGAACAGATTTAGACATTAAAGATTGTTAGTGTCAAGTATGATTGTTTTAAGAGATCTTTAAGTAAAATAAAACAATTTGACAATCAAACAAGAACAAAAAAAATTTCATTTTGTAAGATCTTTGAGTTTTAAAGAAAAATCATACCATGACATAACATTAAATCTTTAGATCACCACTTACTTTGTACAAACTGGACTTTTTGTGAAGAAATATCGATTGAAAATATTCAATTTTAAATCACTCTCCCCCTCAATCGATGACCATAGTCGATGATTGAGTGACTTAAGTTTTGATAAAATGAAGTCCGGTGATTTTCAAAATTTAGTCCAATTTATTTTCAAAAACAATATTTTCCCATTTTCAAAACAATTTTAACAAATTTCTTGAAAAATGGTGTTATTCACTACATTTCCTGCACAAGAGACGTTAGGTGGTTGAGCTGCTTTTGTTGTTGTTGCTGGAGGTTTGGAAGAAAACCATCTGCTGAAGCAGTGAGACTTCTTACGTTGCATTTTTTTATGCCAACTGAGGTCAAATTAAGCTTCGTTTCTTCATTTGATGATGAAGAAAACCATCTGCTGATGTAGTGAGACCTCTTACGTTGCATTTTTTCATGCCAACTCTCCATAGAAGTCAAATTAAGCTCTGTTTCTTCATTTGTCAACCCAAGATATAGTTACCCTTTCCTTTCGGCATCCAATCATATTCAATTGTGGGATCCGGATCGGGAACATTCTTTTAAACCATGTTATCTGCATACGTTAGTGAACACAGATAGACATATATGGTGGTCGACAACACCCAAACAACAATTGACTAATAAAAGTCAATTCAGCATATCAATCAGATCATAAAAGGTATGGGAATAATGTGTTCATCAATCTATAATCATC
The DNA here is from genome assembly GCA_910596185.1 of Chrysanthemum makinoi. Classification (NCBI taxonomy): domain Eukaryota; kingdom Viridiplantae; phylum Streptophyta; class Magnoliopsida; order Asterales; family Asteraceae; genus Chrysanthemum; species Chrysanthemum makinoi. Next base: position 250,494,236 of record OU343219.1, on the reverse strand, counting down.
TAAACCTAACAATCACATCCTAGAAACCTAGTCCTTCAACATAGGCAATTATTTTTTTTCAGATAAGCACATAGGATAATTAAGAAAGCCCGTTAGATGATGTAGATTTGAAAACATTCTCCCCCTCAATCAATGACTTATTTTAGGAAAAGATTAAAAGCGCTGAAGTCATTGATTGAGTTTTCAATTTTTAACGAAAACTCTGAATCAGATTGATTTACAAGCAACTCATTTACTACCATTTTTGAAAACAACAAATATTTTTCTGAAAAATTTTAGACGGAAAAACATTTGTGTAGGAACAGCAGTCCTTCGACATACTTTCCTCAATTAGTTTTTAGGATAAGTGCACGAAATATTTGAAAAATTGGTTTAGCGCAGCACTTTCCTTTCATGAAGAACGGGTTGCTATCTGAAATAATAGCAAACCATAGTTTTAGCGCGGGTTACTGTCAGAAGTAACTGCAAGCCATAGTTTGTGACATGTTTTGAAAAGAAATATTTACACCTTCTGCTCGAACTTCATCTATGGTCCCGTGCCGTTATTGAATGACATTTCTAAGACCGCAGATGTTATCGATACCAGAAGACATGTCTTTAAAAACATATTTTTGGTATTTTTGAAATTTTCTGATTTTTATGGTTTTTTGTTGATTTTATAATTTTCTATTTTGATTTTGGTGGTTTTATATTTTTGTATTTTGCTTTTTGAAAACTATTTACAAGGATAGATAAATAGTTTAAGAAGATGATGATACAAGTACCGAGATAAGAAAGTCGTTCAACACTTTGTAGAAGATAGAAGTCATCATCTCTTAAACTTTCACCACCAAAGCTTTCGAGGCTCTTGAATCGTCGTCAGAATTTGAGCCTTCTGAAAGAAAGACTTTGGTAGCTTCCCCCAAACCGACAAACTAAGAATAAGGACCATTTCCCCAAGAAGTAGAAATGAATGGAAACGGTCTCATTGAATGAAGCTCAGCACCCCGAAGAACACGAGAACACCGAAGTAACAAGTTGAAACATTGATCGTCTCAGTGATTATCAAATTCGAAATAACTGATTAAGTCTGATCACATGAACTTGTTGTGCATCCCCGATGTACACATTACTCTTCAAGATTGACCAGTTGTCTATTCAAGGGAACAATATATCAACATCTTCATTTTACCAAGTGCATTCCAGTTATCTTCCATATAACCAATCAGCCCATAATGTACACAAGTACCCAACCAGAGTAGAGACAACGACATCACAGAATGGCTGGTTGAATCACTGATCTTCTCTGCAAATGTCAACTCCGGAATAACTGATTAAGCTCTATCATGTGAATATGTTGTGCGACCCTGATGTACACATATCTCTCCCCCTGATGGTTTCGATCTCATCGGAATCATCATTACATTGTGTACATGAAGCACTAACCGGAAGCACTTTATCATAAATCATATAGAAGATGTCGATAAGCAATATCATCTCACGTACCACATATTCTTCTCACATTTCTTCCAACTGAATGCTTTGAGTAACACATACCAAAAGTATCCAGAGACCACTTTCCCCAAATAGTTGGAATAATACATCCTTCCCCCAAATAGTTGGAATAATATATCCTTCCCCCAAATAGTTGGAATACTACACCAATGGCAACGAGTTAAACACTGAGTTTCTCTACGGTTATGACCATTTTCTTTCCGGGATAACTTCAATCAGGTAGAAGTGTTAAGTTCATCATGTGTACTCGTTGTGCTTTTGGATATATGTCTCCTTCCCCCTTGCTGGTTTTGATACCTCAGAATCAGCAAAACATAATACACTCATATCCTTGAAATAGAGAAGAACACAATTAGCTCAAATATATCTCGTGAGAATCAACTGCTACAGAAACTCTCTCTGACTATCATTATCAACCCATATGAAGATAATTTGAAGCGACCACTGATGAAGAAAAACCCGATATACCAAACTTGAAACTGAAGTCGAATTCACCACATTTGTATCTTAAACTTGCACTTAATGATGGAAGAACGGTGTTGAGAATTTATGCTTCAAGCAAATCTCTAAGTACTCACAACTCAAACAAAGTATGAGACATTAACACCTCTTGCAATTATCCACACCATCATAGCATGTGACACTTTGTAAAACAACATAACTCCTAAAAGTGATAGTTAGCCAGGTCTTCAACCATCCACCCTGACAGCTGGTAACTAGATAAAGCAAGTCTTCAACTCAAATTCTTAAGCCCGAGCAAGTTATCAAATAAGAACATGCCTTTGTGAGAGTCAACTTCAATCTCAAATAAGTGATAAACGATTAACACTGAAGTAATCAACTTGTATCAAATGTCTAAAATAAACATACAACCAGGTGTATATTGACACAATGAATGAACCGGAACAAATGATTCCTCAACATCAATGCATTCTTCCTAGAGGTATACATGTAGAGATTGATCTGGAAGATTCACCAATAATGTTTTCGAGCGGATGAGGAAGTCATTTTCCATAATGCTCATGTGGTTGATTTACAGAGTGCACAGTGGAAGGAACAATAATCCGTGAAGATTTGGCAAAGGAATACCAAAGAGCGGATCATTATTCATGAGTGCAACTGCAATATTATGGTAGTCATTATCAACACCTTAAGGATTAACTGGAGATTGGGTTTCTTGAGTAGTTTGAGAAGTACTTCTTAGAAGGTGTACTAGTTGAATCAGCAGGAACCAGAGCAGGAGCTTCAGGAACTAGATGATCATCATTCGTTGGAAGTTGGAAGCAATCATCAAACATATCTTGAAACAATGAATCCCAAACCATAATCCCAGTTATCCTTAGTAAGAGAAACATTGGGCGTTTGAGGAGAGTTGTATGATCATTATTCAAGCATCCATCAATATGTAGAATATGCACTCTTCCCCCCTCAAAAATTGCATCCTAAGTTGCCATTTTTGATTGAGCAAGTGAATAAGAATATGCACCAATGAACGTAGACCCACTTGATGAATGAATGAGCATATGAAAAACATGAAGCTTGTTGATGGAGAATGTAGATGAGAGTGGTCATAAACATGAAGATTTCTCTTCTTCTGAAGATAAAGCGCACTGAAGCGTACACCTTTCTTTTCTTTGAGGAACGGGGCCTGAAATGTTATCTGCAGATGCCATAGTATTGAAGAACGAGGCCTGAACTGATGTGAACAGACGTCATGCTATTCGATAAATTCATAAATTTTAGGATGTCTTCTTGTGTTATCAGAAAGACACAATCAATCACAAAGACGTCATGCTATAAGAGTGGTTTTTAGATGGTTTTTGAGTTTGAGAAAGTTTAGTGGTTTTTGCATCATTTGGATCACTTCTTGTGTTAAAGTTTGAATTTTGGGTGTACTTTTGTGTTTAGAATCATTGTAAGTGATTGGGGTTTGATTTGGTAAGCTTGAATCACTGTGGTTGAGCTTGTTTTGGATTGAAAAGTGTGTTTTTGAAGTTTTTTTTTCTTGCTAGCGACTTGGTTCTCGTAGTGTTTTTCATCGTAGCGACTTGCTTCAGTAAAAGGTAGCGAGCTGTAGTGTGAATTGTTAGCGATTTGGTCCTAGCGACATGTCTATTGAGACAAGCCGACAAATAGTACAAGTTAGTGGATTCTCCACTACGGCTAGTGACTTGGTGAGGTTAGCGACTTGCTTCAATAAAAGTTAGAGATTTACAGTGCTAGTTGTTAGCGACTTGAGCCTAGCGACTTGGATCTTAGCGAGTTGTTCTTTAGCAACTTAACTGTGCCTAGCGACTTGGTGCGTAGCGACTTGTTGACAAAATTCTTAGCGACTTGGTGTTATGTTTCTTGGTGAGTTGTCTTGTTAGCGACTTGTCTAAATAGCAATTTGGTAAATTGATGCAAGTTACTCATATCTAATATCCATCAATACAATGTCTTACATGACTGACCTGTTAATCTCCAAAGTACTTGAACTTTATGATTCCTCACATAACATTGAAACTGGTTGCCATTCTGAATGTTCTACCTTGATTGATTCAGCAATTTATGATCAATACACTTCACAATCTGAGTTAAAATCTATAACATATTGGATTTCACAAACACATCATATCATAACATAAATGGGGCGTATAGTTTAAGAGTTTAGAGAGAGAAAGTAGAAGGTGGGAGAAATTTCTAGAGAGAGAAAGTAAACAAAGAAAGAAAGATTAGATTGAGTGAAAGGTCCAACCCTCTACCTTGGGAAGGAGAGGGTATTTATAGTTACATACTACACGTCCTTCTTTGGACTATGGATCAGGCATACAGTGGGTAAAGACCCGTCCATCCTCCACGGTGTTGCACTAAACTAAATAACTAATAAATAACGTAATGTCTACGAGCTAACATATGCTAGACTAGAGTTGGGGTGACCGACTCTTCACTATGGATTTTCTAAATCCTAACAATCTCCCCCTAAGGGAGGTCACCCCATGAATTACATTTTGTTTCCTAGCAATCTATTCTTGACTTCGTTCTTGAGCTCGTAGCCTTTGATTCTTCAAGTTCCGCAATCTTTGTGCTTTAGTAGTGATTTTTCAAAGTCCGACTGCTTTGTACATTAAGTGGAGGTCTTTGAACTGATCCACGTTTTGATGATCTTCGAGCTTTCATTGAGATCATCAGCCACAGTAAATCTCTGGATCACCCTTTGTTGTGTTGTCATCATGTGAAATTGTGACTTTCGGACCGACATGCTCTCACTTTTGGATCATAACATCTTTCCATCAGAGTAGCGGAAGCTTTACTGGTTCATGATATTTGCAGCAGCGTAGCAGAAGCATAGTATAGAAATATCAGAGCCAGGTTATGTAGATAAGCACAAGTCATGATTTCTTCAATTAAGTGTGGATGCTGTGAGCATGCGGCTTTGGATTGACTCCTCAATTCTGATAAGCTGCAACCGTCCAAATGTACCTGCAAACAACAGTTAGCAATAAAACACACGAAGTGTCTTTGATCACTTTCGTTGAATTGAGGTACACGGCCCACGGTTCCCGTTGATCGCTACAAGTACGCATATGATCGATAGGATTCCTAAGAATCTCCTTGACAGGGTTTTGCAGCTGTTCTAGGTTTTCTCAAACCGGAATGTCTCTCAAAGAAGACAACACGGAGTGAGTGAACCAGCAAATTGAGATTCACTGATTGATGAAAAATTGATTTGAAAACAATCGCATATTGCTTGAAGAAAGAGTTTTGCAATACAACGAAGGTTTTATGAGAAAGATCAATTTTCAACCAAAAATACTTTTTGTATATGAAAATAATACACTCTCGATGTGCTAGAGAAAAGAAGATTTGCACATCGAACGGTTTTTCCAAAAGTACTTTTTCAATCAGAGATACTTTTTGTGTTTGAAAACATAAGTACACATTCGATGTGCTAAAGAAAAGAAGATTTGCACATCGAACGATTTTTCCAAAAGCATTCGTCAATTCCATTCCTGGACCAAGCTTGATTCAAGATTGAATCTCCCCATCGTTTCTATCCAGTTGTCACAAGCTTGATCTTACAAGAAGATCTCACATGCCACCTACCAAGAGCTTGTTTGATGTTGGCTCTAGAAGGCTTTCCATCTTCATCGTGAATATGTTTGCATATCACTCAGATGTTCTGGCAATACCACAAGGATAATGCGTAGGACTCTCAATATATACTTACTTTCCACATTGTGTGAAACAACAAGTCTTCATTAATTTTGTATCCTAATGAGATATTGAGGATGATCTCTTGGCTCTAGACTTAATTGTGCACATTTGGTTCCTACGCCGGAGACTAGGGAGAGGGTCTCCTTCTTCAATATCAACAATCTCTAAGAGAAAGTCGATAGATAATGTCGGTTCCCCGTGAGAATGAAACAAGCCCTTTTAAGAGGAACTTGAGTAGCTTGGGAAGTTTAGTGCAGTGCGTCCTTTGGGTCCATGACGTCTTGTCTTCAATACCAGTGTTACCTTAGTAACCACCATTAGCATATGCATTGAACCCGGTTACTGCCCTAAGGTTGAATTATTGGAGGGCTATTTCTTTTCACCCTTTTTCACATTCAATTCTTTTTCATTCTTCAACCCCTTCAGTGCTTACCGAGACTTCATAACTAGAACCTTGTTAGGTTTATTCCAGTACTAGCTCAGTGTCAGTCCACACTCTTCCCATATCTCACTTTTCTCCTTTTTTCATCATACCTAAGGACTTCTACACTATCTAGTGGATTGTCCCTGGGTAGATCCCTCCGGTTCTGGCGGATCGTGGGAACGAATACCTAACCACACCATCCTTATAACTCCATACATAAAGTAAAATGGTCAGTCTTTTGGTACAGTTCATTCCTTTTCGAAACCAATTGAAAAATCATTTGGAAAAATCAATCAATGTACTTGTGATATAATATCAAAGCATTTTGTACCTTAATTGTTTTGATCTTTTAGAAATGCTCCCCCTCAACATGTGCATAAGATTTTTAAATTGTTTGGCACATGGAGGCAAGAGTTCTTTGAAATAATTACTTGATCACAATTTCCGTAGAAAGAGCCATTTGATTTTCTTGGTAAATTCTTCCCCTCAATATGTGCATAGGATATTTGAAATCATTTTATCACATAGAGGAAAAAGTTCTTTTGAAGCACATTTACGATCACACAAGCCATTAAGAAACCATTCGCTCCCCCTCAATATATGCATTGATATACGAAAGAGTTTGGCACATATTAGAGAGAACTTGCACGTTGAATCAAAACGATCACATGTTATCAGATTTCATATTTAAAGCACATTTTCTCCCCCGATCAAAAATATAAAATCCTTTGAGATTTTGGATCCCAAGTGATTTAAATAGGTTTAGAAAACATGGGAGAAAAATGTGTTCAGATTAATTTTATTCTGATAGAGGAACAAATTTAGACATTTAAAGATTGTTAGTAACATGTATGATTGTTTTAAGAGATCTTTAAGTAAAATAAAACAATTTCACAATCAAACAAGAACAGAAAAAATTTCATTTTGAAAGATCTTGATTCTAAAGAAAAATCATACCATGACATAACATTAAATCTTTAGATAACCACATATAATCGTACAGATGAACTTGATAGATGAAATATCGTTTGAAAATATTTAATTTGAAATCACTTAAGATTTGACAGAATAAAGTCCGGTTGATTTCAAAACTTTGAATCCGATTTAATTTCAAAACAATATTTTTCCATTTTCAAAACAATAATTTTCAAAGTTTTAGAAAAATGGTATCATCACTGTTATCCCTGCACAAAGATACGTTAGGTGGTTGAGCTGCTTTTGTTGTTGTTGCTGGAGGTTTGGAAGAAAACCATCTGCTGAAGCAGTGAGACTTCTTACGTTGCATTTTTTCATGCCAACTGAGGTCAAATTAAGCTCCGTTTCTTCATTTGATGATGCAGAAAACTATCTGCTGATGCAGTGAGACCTCTTACGTTGCATTTTTTCATGCCAACTCTCCATAGAAGTCTAATTAAGATCCGTTTCTTCATTTGTCAACCCAAGATATAGTTACCCTTTCCTTTCGGCATCCAATCATCATTGTGGGATCCGGATCGGGAACATTCTTATAATCCATGATATATGCATACGTTAGTTGACATACAAACAGATATATGGTGGTCGACAACACCCAAACAGCAATCTACTAATAAAAGTCAATCCGACATATCAATCATATCCTAAAAGGTATGGGAATAATATGTTCATCAAACTCTAATCATCTAATCCTAACAATCATATCCTAGGCACCTAGTCTTTCAACATAGGTTAACATCATTTTCAATTAAGCATATAGGATAATTAGATAATCTCGTTAGATGATATAGATTTGAAAACATTCTCCCCCTCAATCAATGACTTATTTTTCTGAAAAGTTTAAAAGTGCTGAAGTCATTGATTGAGTTTTCAATTTTTTCGAAAATTCTGAATCTGATTGTTTTTAAAGCAGCTCATTTACCACCATTTTGTTAAAACAAATATTTTTCTGAAGAATTTTAGACGGAAAAATATTTGAGTAGGAATAGCAGTCCTTCGACATACTTTCCTCATTAAGTTTTAGGATAAGTGCACGAAATATTTGAAAAATTGGTTTAGCGCAGCACTTTCCTTTCATGAAGAACGGGTTGCTATCTGAAATAATAGCAAACCATAGTTTTAAGCACGGGTTACAGTCTGCCGTAACTGTAAGCCATATTTTGAGACATGTTTAGAAAGAAATATTTACACCTCCTGCTCGAACATCATCTAAAGTCCTGTGCCATTATTGAATGGCATTTCTAAGACCGTAGATGTTATCGATACCAGAAGACATGTCTTGAGAAAACATATTTTTGGTATTTTTCAATTTTCTGATTTTTATGGGCTTTTGTTGATTTTATATTTTTCTATTTTGTTTTTGTTGGTTTTACATATTTGTATTTTGCTTTTTGAAAATTATTTACAAAGATAGAGAAATAGTTTTAAGAAGATGATGATACGAGTACGGAGATAAGGAAATCGTTCAGCACTTTGTAGAAGATAGAAGTCATCATCTCTTAAACTTTCACCACCAAAGCATTCGAGGCTCTTGAATCGTTGCAAGAACTTGAGCCTCCAAAAAGTGAATCTTTGGTAGCTTCCCCCCAAACCGACAGACTAAGAATAAAGACCATTTCCCCAAGCAGTAGAAACGAATAAAAACGGTCTCATAGAATGAAGCTCAGCACCCCGAAGAACACGAGAACACCAAAGAAACAAGTTGAAAGATTGATCGTCTCGTGGTTATCAAACCGAATAACCGATGAAGTCCGATCATATGAACTCAAGTTGCGTCCCGATGTACACGTTACTCTTCTAGATTGACCAGTTGTCTATTCAGGGGAACAATACATCAACATCTTCATTTTACCAAGTGCATCTCCCATATAACCAATCAGCCCATAATGTACACACATACCCAACCAGAGTAGAGACAACGACATCACAGTAACTAGTTGAATCACTGATCTCCTCTGCGGATGTCAACTCTAGAATAACTGATTAAGCTCGATCATGTGAATATGTTGTGCGACCTTGATGTACACATATCTCTCTCCTGATGGTTCTCTGTTGGAATCGCTCCTAACTCGTAAATGGAACGACATTGACGGGATTACATTTCTATCTTTGTTACCTCAAACACAAGGGCTTGTTATGTCATTTAGTGATAGATGTAAGTTTTTGGGTATAAATACCCCTCCATACTTCCATGGAGGGGTGAGTCTCATTTGTGTAATTCACCTTTCCTTATCAATAAAACACCTAGTATTCTCCCTTCTCTCTTGTTTCTCTCTCTAACTTGAAGATGGGTTTCTTCCATCTTCCAAGACCTCCCGATTCACCATATCAACCATAGAAACGATCCTTACATTGGTATCAGAGAGCAAGGTCTGTTTTGTATCATTGGTTGGTTTTTGGTAATTGTTTTAGACTGTTTTGTACATTTTAGGGGTCTGAATTTTTTTTTCTGTCTATTTTATGCATAACCAGTCTTTAACATATTTTTATGTATCCTTTACATGGTCATAAACAAAAAGTCCTTGTCTTTAACTGGTCCAAACAATATTTATCTTATATGACTTTTTGTCCAATCTGTGAAAAAGTGGTAGTTTTGGTCAGATTCTTTTGTGGTCAAACGGTGCAAAACTGAAGCAGTTTTTAGGCTTTTCTGGGTCTTTTATGTACCTGAACGGAGAAATTAGTCGGAAAAACTCGCCGAAAAAAAGTCAAAGGGTCAAAACCCTAAACTTACGCATAAGGAGAATCTACAGTGAAAGTTACGCATAGCTGTGAAGTTACGCGTAAGAAATGGTTTACTCATATGCTTTACACATAAGACCAGGGTTACGCATAACTTAAGTGTTTACTCATAAGCAAAAGAGGTTACGCATAACCATGACCAGGTTTACGCCTAAGATTTTTACGCGTAAGTGATGGGTTACGCATAAGGAACTTTTGTTTTACGCATAACCCTTTTGAACCATTTTACGACTAAGACCAGAAATATGGACTTTGACCTCGACCATACCAAATACCAATACACTTTGAGAAACCAACGGTTACTTTGAACCTCAATATCTCAACTAACAAACATCAACATGGATCTCAGTTTTGTTCACATTTGTCTACAACCTTTAAGAATCTTTATGTGTGAATTAACAACCATCATAGATCCGAAAACAATCAAAACCATTGAAAGTAGAATGTTGAAAAGATCTCAGTCTTGTTTTATTTCATCAAGATCTTTATAGATCTATTGAAATTAAAACTCAACTCATCATCGATCTAATTTTTTTATGCGAACAAAAAGATAAGTATTATAACAAGAATGTTATTTACTTTCTTGGTTCGTTTTTTAGAACACACAAGTACGATTAAAACAAATCCAATAGAGTTCACCTACCTGAGTCTTTTGTTACATGATCTTGAAGCCTATCTTCGCATAAAGAACCCAAGGAGGGTCGTTATGTTTTTTTGATTCGTCTTTCTCAGACTAAAGAATAAAGAATACAGGGTTCAAATTCATTGTTGCCAAACTCTTGTTTATGGTGTTCGATTGGCAGAGGTATAATAAGAATGACGATTGTGATTTTGTTGTGGTTTTGGACTGAAAAACGTGAGAGAAAACAGATGATGGGGGCAGAGTATTATTGCTTTAGGGTTATGAGTTGTTATAATTGTGTGATAAGTGTTTTATACGGATGATTCTAGGGTTAACTAATCACAACCGGTTATTGGATTTGTTAGTGGATCAGATATGAGCTTCAATATTTTATTGGTCTGGGTTGTAGGATCCGACAAGTACTAACATGGGTTGTCTTGGGCTATCTACTAGATCTCATACAAAATGTTGGGAAGCAAGTGTGTTATCCGAATTTCTTTTAACACAATTAGGATGAAACTTAAATGTAAAATGTTAAATACATTGTGTTTAATTTCGGTATAATTCAAATAAAAGAATGGTATTTTGGTCATAAATTTTCACGGGGATACATTTTTGACAAGATCGGGAAACCATTATCAAATTCACTTAAACCGTTAATGAAGGCTAGTTTTGGGCATTTAACCGTAAGATGTGACTACGGCGATAATTCATTATTATTTATTTGAGGTTGAAGTGGGATATCACGGGTGCGTGTACTTAGTATCTTGAAGATATCGGGGTTGGTTAGATGCATGATTCTTCGAGATCCTTGTTCGAGCTTTAAGCGGTATGAATGACAAAGACTTGAGTTATCTAGTTGAACCTGATCTAAGGAGTTACGTTGTTGTGCTCACAGCTTATAACTATCACTTTTAAGGAGTTACGTTGTTGTGCTCAAGTGTCACACTAAGGTGTGGATAATTTGAGAAACTTTAAGTTTACCTTTTTTCGATGGATTTAAGAAAAAGGGTTCTTCGTCTGACAATTGTGCAAGTTTAAGTCACAAGTTCGGGTTATACTACTTCCGTCTCAAGTTTGTCATATTGGGTTTTCTCCATCAGTAGTCACTACAAAAAGCCGTCAGAATGATAATGGGGTCGGTAAAGAGTTAGCTGAGAAGAGTATACACGAGTAGAGAAGTTTTATCAGCAGCTGATTCTCACAAGATATTTATGGTACTTCACACTTGTTCGATTTATTGAACACACATGGTTTCGATGTCACCAATTTCATCATCAACATACGTGGTGTATGATTCTGATTCATTGAAAACATCGGGGGGAAGAGAGTATAGGTGTTCCTTGCTTCTTTGATGTTTTTGGATTTTTTTTCGAAAACCCGTTTCCCTTCATGAATTTCTTCATTCAGGGGGAAGAAATGAGACGATCTGGTGTTATCGTCTCACTTTCACAGAGTTATCGTGCGTGAAGTTACCTAAATATGATGTTGTGATGCCTCACACACGGTCATCTTATCGAGTAATTGCAGATTCACTGGTAACTATTATTCCGATAGACCGCAACATTTGGGGGGAAGTCGTTTCATTTTGTCTTTCGTGGTTTGTTTGGTGTGAAGCATCTATATATATGAGAAGATCTGGTTGATTTCTTGCATGTTACCCCCGAACGGATTTTCCGCAATAAGTTAGATTTACCTTGTGTGGTTTACTGCTTATCTACAAATTCCGCTGCGTACTGAAAACGTCAAAAGTTAGAGGAAATGTTCACTACATCAAAGTTTCGAATCTGCTGAAGACGGTTGTCAGTTTGGGGGGAAGCTGATTCAGAAACTTTGCCAAAAGAGTGTACGGAGAAGCTGCTAAAGACATGCGGCATGAATTGGGGGGAAGTTAATCCAATTCTTGCATATTACATCATTAACCTACAAGTGAAGATGACAGTTCTCAAGTCGAGGTACAAGAAGAAGACAAAGAGCGTAAACTGTCATCATCCTTAGCATTTGAAGAGCTTATGAAGACCTTTCTTTATTTGTTTTCTATATCTGTAGTAAATGTTGTAAGTAATCCCTTATGTCGTCCCATTGAGGGAAGATTGTTGGAATCGCTCCTAACTCGTAAATGGAACGACATTGACGGGATTACATTTCTATCTTTGTCACCTCAAACACAAGGGCTTGTTATGTCATTTAGTGATAGATGTAAGTGTTTGGGTATAAATACCCCTCCATAATTCCATGGAGGGGTGAGTCTCATTTGTGTAATTCACCTTTCCTTATCAATAAAACACCTAGTATTCTCCCTTCTCTCCTGTTTCTCTCTCTAACTTGAAGATGGGTTTCTTCCATCTTCCAAGACCTCCCGATTCACCATATCAACCATAGAAACGATCCTTACAGTTGCGATCTCATTGGAATCATCATTACATTGTGTACATGAAGCACTAACCGGAAGCACTTTATCATAAATCATATAGAAGATGTCGATAAGCAATATCATCTCACGTACCACATATTCTTCTCATATTTCTTCCTACTGAAAGCTGAGTTAACACATACCAAAAGTATCCAGAGACTACTTCCTCCCAAATTGTTGGAATAATACATCCTTCCCCCAAATAGTTAGAATAATATATCCTTCCCCCAAATAGTTGGAATAACACACCAAAGGCTATGAGTAAACACTGAGTTTCTCTACGGTTATGACATTTGTCTTTCCAGGGATTACTTCAATAGAGATGAAGTATTAGGTTCATCATGTGTACTCGTTGTGTGTTTAGATGTATGTCTCCTTCCCCCTTGCTGGTTTTGATATATCAGAATCAGCAACACATCATTCATACCAAATATTCTTGACATAGAGAAGACCAAAAATTAGCTCAAATGAATCTTGTGAGAATCAACTGCTATAGAAACTCTCTCTGACTATCATTATCAACCCATTTGTAGACAATTTGAAGTGACCACTGATGAAGAAAACCCGTTATACCAAACTTGAAACAGGAGTAGAATTCTCCGCATGTGTTCTAAGCTTGCACTTAATGATGGAAGAACGGTGTCGAGAATCTATGCATCAAGCAAATCTCTAAGTACTCACTACTCAAACAAATTATGAGACATTAACACCTCTTGAGATTATCCACATCGTCATCTGCATGTGACTGAGTAAAACAAAGTAAATCCTAATAGTGATAGTTAACCAGGTCTTCAACCATCCACCCCGACTGCTGGCAACTAGATAACCCAAGTCTTCAACTCAAATTCTTAAGCCCGAGCAAGTTATCAAATAAGAACACGCCTTTGTTGAAAGTCAACTTCAATCTCAAATAAGTGATAAATGATTAATTCCGAAGTCATTTTCTATAATGTTCATGTGGTTGATTTATAGCGTGCACAATGAGAGGAACAATAATTCGTGAATATTTGGCAAAGAAATACCAAAGAGCGGATCATTATTCAATAGTGCAACTACAACATCATGATAGTCATTATCAACGCCTTGTGAAGTAACTGGAGATAAGGTTTCTTGAGAATTCTGAGAAGTACTTCTTAGATGGTGAACCAGTTGAGTCAGTAGGAACCGGAGCATGAGCTTCAGAAACTGGATGATCAACATTCGTTGGAGATTGGAAGTACTCATCAAACATATCTTGAAAAAACAATGAATCCCAAATAGTATATCCCAGATATCCTTAGTGAGTGAAGACATTAGGCGTTGGAGAGTCTTATGACCATAACTCAAGCATCCATCAACATGTAGTATATTCCTTCTTCTCCCCCTCAAAAATTGCAAATGAAGTTTGCCATTTTTGATTGATCAAGTGAATAAGAATGTAGATCAATGAACGTAGATCCACTTGAGGATTGAATGGGCATGGAAAAACATGAAGCTTGTTGATGAAGAATGTTGATGAGAATGTTCATAAAAAATGAAGATTTCTCTTCTTCTGAAGATAAAGCGCACTAAGGCGTACTCCTTTCTTTTCTTTAAGGAACGGGGCCTGAAGTGTTATCTGCAGACGCCATAGTGTTGAAAAACGAGGCCTGAACTGATGTGAACAGACGTCATAAGAAGATTTCTCTTCTTTTGAAGATAAAGTGCACTGAAACGTACACTTTTCCTTTCTTTAGAGTACGAGGCATGAACTGTTGTGTTCATACGTCATAGCCGAAAGAATATCAAGATTGAGTTACTTGAACCCGTGAGTTATGAGATATCAATCCATTTGTATCCATACTTTAAGCCAGTCCATGTAGTGAAGGATCGAAGTATCTGCAACTGAGTAAGGACTACCTGCACTAATATTACAAACTTTATTGCATATATTTTGGTTAGTGACATTAGTATCCAAACCCTTTGGGGTTTCACAGGTAATCTTGATTTTGTCATCAGAAAACAGCTTTCCGGTAGGAATCCACCTAAGTCCAGCATCCTTAAACATTCTTCCAGACGGTAACCACTTATGGCAGGGTCTAGGATTGTTAGGCTTCTTATGCATAGTGGAAGACTTATCCTTATTCCTAGTTTCCAAAGATTTAGCAGTTGGTATCCATCTAGGCGAAGTTTTTGGTTTGTTTTGCTTCACAACATGTTGAACCTTAGTCACGTTAGTAGTCTTAGTGGATTGTACCATGGCATGTGAATTAGGAAAGTGTTTCTTATGTGGAAAAGACTCAGAATTTCTAGTTTTGTATTCTACATGCTTAACATTCTTATGCACATAACTGCTCTTAGATGCACGCCAATCCCTAGTCGTTTGAGTGTTCCTAGGTAGTGGTTTACAACTACTAGAAGTTCCTTAAACTCTCGTAGAATGCATTACCCTAGGTCGTGCACCTAAAATTCCGTCTTTTCGAATCTGTGCCTTTTTTCTAGCTTTTTCTAGATAATAGTTCTTCCACAAGTCATTTATATCATATGAATTCTGGGTTTTAATGCTTGGTTTTGACACTGTTTTCAAACTATTCCTAGAGGTCTTTGGGAGTAGAAGTAGATGCTTGTTGAAGTTTAGAGGAACTAGAAGCATAATTCTTAGGCAACTCAGGTGAGGTGACTGGTTTTGACAAAACCTGTTTCTCATCAACTTGGGAGGCAAACCGTGTTTTTGAAAATTTTGGTCTTTCGGATATAAATGCAGTAGGCTGCCTAACAAAGGACCGGTCTCTGATGGGATGAGAAACTGGTTTCCCCAAGGTTGATGGTTTTGTAAACTTAGTGTTCACACTTTTCCCTAGAGTTTTCCTAAGCTCATTTTTAGGGCAACAATAGCGAAACTCTTTTCCTGAATTTGAGCTTTGAGATCATCAATTTTTGCTATCAAAGAGTTTGTTTGTTCTATTGACTTAGTTCTAGCTTCTTTGACAGAGTCACTTAGTTCTATGTGATGCTTTCTCAAAGACTCATTTTCCTTTAGTAATTTGGCCATACAAACCGCTAATTCATCATTTTTCATTTGAATATCATCAATAGTATTAACATCAGAATTACTTGTAACCAAATTACTTTTCACATGCATATTAGAAATATGTTTCTTCAAATTGTTGATAGTTGACTCTTTTTCTTGAAGCTGAGCTTTCAAAGTGTTAATTTCAAAAAGTTCACGAAATTCAGGAAGTTCCGGATTTTTACATGGTTTGTTAAGTTGAAAACTTTCTTCTTTACTCTGTATTGCAATTTCAAGTGAAATGCAATGTTTTTCAAGTTTTGAGAATTTGTTTGAAAGTTCATCAAAAGCCTTTTTATCAACAATATCATTTGTTTTGAAATTATTAGACTCAGCCTCAACCAAGGAACGTATGATAGAATCATGTTCAGCATTAAGATCAGTTTGTTTAGGTACATTAGCAGATGCACTATGTTGAACAGTTAAGGGTACCTCATCGTATGACACCTGTTCATTTATCGGTCTGATATCTGCATCCACATCATGTGTAACAAGAGTCACTGAACTACTGGCTACATCATTCTTTGTTGTCACTGATATTCTGCATTCAACAATACCCGATTCTTCAACTGATACATTACCCAACTCATCACAACTATCACTCAACTGCATCCGACACTCATCAACTTTTTCATCTTTCTGAGTAACTTCCTTAATGTACTTTTCCACATTATCCATAAGTTGGATAAATGTATTGATGAACTCATGAATTTCCATTCCAGTATGTTTCTTGAAAGAAATTCCAGTTACATGTTGATCGAAGTCAGCGGAATATTCCCCATTGATGAATGACTGAAATTGGTTGTGGATCACCTGGAGTGCAGCATTGGAATCATCCTTTAATACCTTACTTTTGGTAAGTTGAAGCTTCAGTTGTTCTAAATTCAGCAGCAAGGTTCTTGTCAATGTAGGTAAGTCCTGGCCGAAGAGAGCACTACATGTTCGATCCCTAGTTGTGGATAAAAGCTCTATGAGGTGAGAGTGAAGTAACTGATAAGTTTCAATGTTACTTTCCATTAGCATGGCATTTTGTAGCATTGACTGGTGCCTTTCTGTCTTTTCAGAGTCTGAACCCGGAGATCTCACATCATCATTGATTGAATCCATCATCTTTAACCGGTCAGTATAACTAATATTCTCATGGTTGTCTACAGCATCATACAATTTAAGTACTTCTGAAATCACTGGGTCAGTAGTGTAAGACATGATGTTGTAGTATACACAGGATTTTACAAGTCTATGATTTAAACCGAGAAATAGAATCTTTCGCGGGATTTTACTAAAATCAAGACCAAACCGTTAAGCAATGACCAATGGAACGCGTTAAGATGACTGATGGATCAACACGATGATAGATAATTGTGTGTTAGGACTTATGATTGTTTGTAGGATTAGCAAAGATGTTTTTTAGTTGAGATTTGGATTGGTTGTTGCACGATTTTACGGAGAAATTTAGGTCTAAAAACATAAAAACCTCAATAACTTCTGTTCAGAGTGGATCTAGGCCTCGAAGGTTGACCTAAATAAACTTTAGTTAGTTCTTTGTGCCATTCTCCTCGTTCTCACGGTCGTTTTGATGGGTAGAACGCTGAAAACGGAGTTACGGATCAAAAGTTATGGCCGTTTGAAGTTTTGTCCGGAAAAGTCAACAAAACGCTTGCATTAATTCACCAAGTCGCTAAGATCAAGTCGCTAGACACAAGTAGCTATGAACCAAGTTGCTAAGTCACCAAGTCGCTAAGTAGCAACTCGCTAAACCTCAAGTTGCTATGAATGAAGTCGCTAAGCTCAAGTCGCTAATTCCCAAGTCGCTAGACACAGTTAAGTTGCTAAAGAACAACTCGCTAAGATCCAAGTCGCTAGTATCAAGTCGCTAACAATTTACACTACAACTCGCTAACAATTTCTGAAGCAAGTCGCTAACCTTACCAAGTCGCTAACCTTACCAAGTCGCTAGCCGTAGTAGAGAATCCACTAACTTGTACTATTTGTCGGCTTGTCTCAATAGACAAGTCGCTAGGACCAAATCGCTAACAATTAACACTACAACTCGCTACCTTTTACTGAAGCAAGTCGCTACGATGAAAAACACAACGAGAACCAAGTCGCTAGCAAGAAAAAACTTCAAAAACACACTTTTCAATCCAAAACAAGCTCAACCACAGTGATTCAAGCTTTCCAGATCAAACCCCAAGCACTTACAATGATTCTAAACACAAAAGTACACTCAAAATTCAAACTTTAACACAAGAAATGATCCAAATGATGCAAAAACCACTAAACTTTTTCAAACTCAAAAACCATCTAAAACAACTAGAAATCCAAGGATATGAACGAGAGATGATCAAACCATGGCTCTTGATACCATTTGTAACATATTGGATTTCACAAACACATCATATCATAATATAAATGGGGCGTATGGTTTAAGAGTTTAGAGAGAGAAAGTAGAAGGTGGGAGCCTTTCTAGAGAGAGAAAGTAAAAAAAGAAAGAAAGATTAGATTGAGTGAAAGGTCCAACCCTCTACCTTGGGAGGTAGAGGGTATTTATAGTTACATACTACACGTCCTCCTTCGGACTATGGATCAGGCATACAGTGTGTAAAGACCCGTCCATCCTCCATGGTGTTGCACTAAACTAAATAACTAATAAATAACGTAATGTCTACGAGCTAACATATGCTAGAATATAGTTGGGGTGACCGATTCTTCACTATGGATTTTCTAAATCCTAACAAAATCTAATGAGTCACACCTGGTATTGACAAATGATGCAAGGCAGATGGAATGCAACATTGAGTCCTTTCAACTACTTCATCAGCACCTCACACATCTATTATCCACAACTAGGCATCGAACATGCAGTGCTCTCTTTCATCAGGACTTATCCACATTAACAAAAACTGTGTTCTTTGAACTTAGAACAACTGAAACTTCAAATTACCAAAAAGAATGTATTAATGGAAGACTCAAATGTTGCACTTCAAGTAATCTATAACCAATTTCAGCCATTTATTAATGGGGAATATTCCGCAGACTTCGATCAACATGTGACTGGAATTTCATTCAAGAAACATACTGGAATGGAAATTCATGAGTACATCAACACACTTATTCAACTTATGGAGAATGTGGAAATGTACATTAGGGAAGTTGCTCAAGAGAATATTCAGTTGAATGTGTTGAATGAGTGTCAGATAAAATCAAGTGAAGGCTTTGATATGACGGGCAATGGATCAATTGAAAAAATGGATGATGCCGAATGCAGAATTTCAGTTGCAACAAAGGATGATGAAGCCAACTGCTTGAACTCAAAACTCAAATTTAGAAAAGCTTGAAACAGCTTACATGACAACTCCTGGTATGCATATGGTGAATATTTATGAGGTACCCTTAACTGATCAACATAATTCATGTGCTAATATACCTGATCTGTTTGATTCTAACTCTGAACATAATATTGTTAATTCTATCTTGGTTGAGCCTGAATCTAAAACTTTTAAAACTAATGACATGATTGAAAAGGGGGTTTATGATGAACTTTCAAACAAATACTCAATTCTTGAAAAACATTGTATTTCTTTGGAAATTGAAATACAACAAAGGGAAGAAAGTTTTTATGCTGAAAAATCTTGCATTAATCAGGAATTTCCAGAATTTCCAGAATTTTTTGAAATTAACCACTTAAAAACCCAGATTCAGGACAAAGATTCAACCATATGCAATCTAAAATTACAAATCTCAGATGTGCATAAGAGTGATCATCATGAGATGAGTGATACGCTTAAATCTAGGAATGCCGAACTGGCTCTATGTGTGTCCAATCTATTAAGGGAAAACGAGTCCTTAAGAAAGAACTTAGAGGAGACCAATTCCAAGTTAATAAATCAAACTAACACCTTGTTGACAGACATTGATGCCCTCAAAGCCCAAATTCAGGATAACAGCTTCACTATTGTTGCATTAAAAAATGAGCTTAGGAAATCTATTGGAAATAGGGTGAACTCTAAGTCTACAAAACCATCAACCTTGGGAAAGCCAATTGTTCAGAACAACTCTAAACATATTGTAGTTAGGCAGCCAAATGCTTTTAGAACTGAAAGATCTAAATCATCAAAATCTAAGCTTGCCTCCCAAGTTGATGCGAATATTGTTTTGTCAAAACCGGTCTCTTCACTATTTCATTCCGATAAGATGAATAACAAACCTCAGCTTAATGCATAAAGTCCTAAGATCATGAATTCTAGGAGGTCATCCAGTTCTCATAAGAAGCATCAATTGGCTGATCAATCCCCTAAGAAACAAACTAATTACAGAAGGACCAATTGTCAAAACAGGGAAGTGCACACATCCAAATCTACTAGCAGCTGTTTCAAATGGATTCCCACTGGCAGATTATTTAAGTTTAAAGGATCCAAACGGACTTACATACCTAGATCTTGCCTTAGGTGGATGCCCACAGGAAAACTCTTCAAGAATATTGAACCTAAAGGGATCTCTATTAATGACACGCCTAGGTCAAAGTGTGAAACATCTAATAGTGTGATTATTCATGTCACTAACTCATCCATTTGCAATACTACATGTGCTTCTAGTGCAATGTGTCCTCAGTCTTTTTCAGGTACAATGCTCAATTCAATCGGAAACATCATGACTTGGTTTCCATCAGAAATGAATATTGCTCACTCAGGAGTTATAGCTTGCCAGACTTGATGTACATCGTACTTTGACTCCTATTCGACTTGAATCAGGACTCGCTCTTATTAATCTGTGTATAAATTAGTTTAAAAAAAATAAAAAAGAAAAAAAAATTTCAAATCATTATATTTACAAATATTTCTTTCAAATCATTTGTTAATTCATAATTTAATTCATTTCCCACAATCTAGTAAAAGATATATCTCTTGTTATCGATAACATCTATGGTCCTAAAAATGTCATTCAATAATGACACGGGCTCATAGATGAAGTTCGAACAAAAGATATACTCTTGTTTCATAATGGGTGGGTTAAATTCAATCAATGTTCATTGGTGACATTGATTGAGGGGGAGAATTTTACAAGTTATCTCAGTTGTCTCTGCACCATTGTTGGACACGTATTGTGCCCAGATGCATGTCTTTGTCTTGTCTTGTTTTCGTGGTGTCTTCTGTGATTGGTTGCTTATCTGTTTCATGGTTTCCATTGTGTTTGTTTGCTTATCTTATTATGATTATCTAATTATGCTATCTGTGTTAGTTTGCAATCTGATAAGTTCATGGACTGAATGTGTTACCTTTAACAGAGTTAGCAACTTAACATGTTAAATTTGGGTTAGCGACTTGTTATGTAAAGTCTAAGCAACTTGTTAATACACTTTGCTAGCAAGTTCTAAAATCTCACAAAACTACAGGGACTTAAAGTGACAACTTGGTATTATTGAAAAAAAAATCTGTAACTATACCCTAGCGACTTATCGTTTACTTTTCATAATTTCAAAAATCAAAAAGGTTTTCGTGTGTTTTATTTTCTCTCGTGACAAATCTCTCTTAGCAAATTGATTGTGGTACATGTTTTATCTATCCTTCTCCATTCCTTATATGTAATATACTTATGCGCATATCCTAACACAGATCCTTTATCAGATCTCACTCGTGCTGATTGATCATTCTTCATTCCACTCGCTTAGGTGTGTTAAAGGATTCATCCATTGAAACAAATATTTCATGTGTTAATGGGTTTTGTGCAGAATGGGATTCACTTGGACTATAGTTGTTTATGTTGTTATGAGTTGTAATGAGTGTTTAAGCGATTCGTTAATATGGTTGTATGTAGGTTATGTTTCTTGTGTTTCTGTTATTGTTTGGTGGTATGGGTTGCATCTTAGTGAGTTTAATGGATTTAAATGGTTGCATTTGTTGATTTAAGTGTGGTGTTAGTCGTTTATTCGAAATGTTCTTGGTAGCGACTTATCTTTGTTCTTCGTAGCAACTTACTTTATTAATATATATAGCGACTTGGCCTTGTTGTTTTTTATGGCGACTTGTAGTTACAAGTTAGCAACTTAGTAACTTTGAATGTAGCGACTTGGCCTTGACAGTTTTGATAGCGACATGTCTTTACAAGTTAGCGACTTGTTGGTTCAATTTTCAAGTGGCGACTTGCTTCGTTTAATTTTTTAAGGCAACTTGCTATTATAATCTCATGTTAGCGACTTGATTCAGGATTTCCTGTAGCGACTTGTATTGACAACTTACTCTTAGCGACTTGCTATAACATTTTTTTTTGTTCAAGCAATTTGTATCTGGTTTCTCTTGTAGGAACTTGATATGACAACTTTTTTAAACAACCGGTTATAACATTTTCATAATAGTATCTTGTCTCATGAAATTGTTTCATAGCAACTGTGGTTTTAAATAATTTGATTCAAAAATGACTTGTCTCTCAAAAACTGTGTCAAAAGGAGTTGTTACCTTGAAAACTTTCTAATGCCACTCAATCTATTTCAATCTGCTTATGGGAACTCTGTCGAATTTGCTACTTGTTGTGTCTATGTCATGAGGTTGCATTCAATATTGCTTAACTAACCATATCTAAACTAACATGCTATCAATCATTTTTGTTGTATGTGTGTATGTTTAGATCTTCAATGGCAAACACAACCTCATCTCAGATTCTTTCATCTTCTGCTCCACCCAAAGTTCTTACAGACAACGAAATCACTTAAAGTGTCAATTGATATCCTCAAAAACACAAATTTCTTCAGTGCCCTAAGCAAGCAATGCACAATTCCCACCATTTACCTACAACAATTTTAGAACACCATTAAATAGGACAAAATCACGGCTCAGTATTCCTGCAAGCTTGATGATAAGGAATATGTGATCAATTCTGACATACTCAGTAAGGCTCTAGGAATCACTCCATGTGACCCATCTATGCAATGAGTCCCCCCTCCTGGTGCGGAAGAGCTAATAGTCTTTCTAATTGGATTGGGCTATCAAGTTGGTATAACGAGGGCTTCTGACATCATCACCGGACACATGTATCAACCCTGGAGAGCAATGACAACAGTTCTCAATTTATGCTTATCTGGCAAAACATCAGGATTCGATAAAGTGAGGATTCCCATCTTGCAAATCCTATGGGGTATCGTCAATGGGGCGAATGTTAATGTCTCAGAACGTATTTGGGAAGAATTCTCATTGTCAATGAACACATTTATCTCCGATAGAACAAACTTTCAGAATAAAGCTAAAGGGACGAAAGAAAGTTAACAAACTTGTGATTCCTAGCATCAGATTTTCAAAGCTTGTTATCCAGTACTTGCAACAGACTCATAACTTCAACCCTAGGAGTGAATCAACCCTTCATAATGCTAAGGATGAATTTGTTCTGGGCAACCTCAAATATATTTCTAGTGGTGTCAATAAATAAATCTTTGGACTGCCAATTCCTGATACTCTTCTCAATGAAGATATTAAGAAGACGGATCACTTCAAACTGTACAAGAAAAGGGCTTCCAGATCCAGTGTTAATGTTGATGTCTCTCCCACTCCACCACAACCCAAAACTGCTAAGTCTACTTCTGGCTCTAAGACATCATATGCTGCCCTTCCAAAAAGGAGACGTGAAAGGTCACAACCTACTGACACCACAACCCAGAAGCAGAAAAGAAAGAAAAAGGAAGCGGAAAAGGGAAGCGTTGAGGAAACTGAGGTTTCGAGGGGTAATATGAGTTTGGTTAATGAAGATGAGGCTAATTTGCAGCAAGGAATTAAACAAAGTATTGAAAGCCTAAACATGAGACCACCAGTTGGAGGTGTCGTGTTAAGAGAACCTGAACCAGAGCCACGCCAATCAACTCGAATCACTCAAGACAAAGGGAAAGGGATTGTCTCTGCAGAAGCTGAACAAGCTGCTCACATGCTTCTGACCTTCTCGTCTTTACCTTCACAAACCATCTCCTCTTGACCATTAAGAACTACCACTCAATTTGAGCTAAAGAAAAGAAGCATTGAGACATCTTTAGCTCAAGGACAAACTGGAATGGAAAAGGAGGTATTCGAAACACAAGACGAAACTCTTGCATCAAGTGGTACCCTATCTGATCAGAATGATGATGATGTATTGCTAAAAGGCTCAAAGGAGAACATTGAGTCAAGATCTGATGAAACCAGGCATTTGGAGGAACCGAACATGTCAAATGATTCTCTATCCTCATTGAAGAATCTTGATACATACTTCTCTTTCGGTGATCAGTTCATTAATGAAAAACCCACAGACACTGAGCCATTTAAGCAAGACAATGATAAACAGGAAGCAGAGTCCATGTTTACAGTCAACATACTACAAGACACGTCAACTATTCCTCATATGTCTGCACCTTCTCTTGCAACCGCACTTCCACCTCCCAAACCTGCTCAAACAATCGCATTTCTACCACCTGAACCTGCTAAAGATCTATCCCTTGAACCAGTGGTTACAGTTACTGACATGGAAACTCCACCAGCTTCACCACCTCAAATACTTACATCAGATCAATTGCTCGACAAAGCCGTGAAAAGAATTGAAGCTCTTGAAAGACAACTACCAAAATATTTTAATGCCCTCGAGAATAGTGTCTATAGGTTGGAGCACCTTAACTTTGATCAAGGGGTTGCAGACGCCATTGAAGGCGAAGTTAGGGATGCTGTAGAATGGGCAATGGAAGCTCCTCTGCTTCAACGGTTCAAAGACCTACCCATTACAGATATGAGAGTTGTGCTTTCATATATCATGTATGATGCTAACGAACATAAACATGAGGTCCATAAGAAGCTATTTGAGGCTCTCGGAGAATCAATTAAGCACGAAAATCATGTACAGTATCTTAAGGACATTGGAGAAAGAGAATCTAAGAAGAAAAGGAGGACCTTGGTGTTGGAGACATTGTGTAAAGGTCCTAAAGATCCTCCTCCTCCTCCATCACCTCCAACTGGGGGTGCTAGAACCTCTGGAACTGGTGGATCTTCTAATACAACCTCTGCACCTCCACCACAACCACCATCATCAAAGCCAAAACCTTCCAATCAATCTAGTCCATCCGGAGATCAGGGTACTCACAAGAAATCTGCAGCTTGGACCACGTTTGATTCACGGTTCACACCCACAGTCTCTTCAATTCCTGATGCTCAAGTGCTTTATGAAGAATCATATGTCATGGCAGAGTCAGAATCCGATGATGATGATGCATCCACCAAACATATCCCCATGCCATCTGAAGATGATTGGTTTAATTCATACGTATCAGGTGAACGCTCTAATATCTCTAGAGTTGCACCCACAAAAGACACAGTTCAAAGCTGGCTTGCCGAAGAGAGACCTCAATCTCCAGAACCTTCATGGTCCATCACAGAGTCTGTCACGATGATCCCTAACAACAACTAGGCTTCAACAATCTCTACCAATTATGAAACCCTAGATGAAGACTCTCTCCTTCATATCACTGAAGATATGGGAAGCTTCATTAAGTGGTTTTGTGAATAGAAGGGAATCTCGTCCATCAGTCCAAAGGATCTTGAAGGACCAGCTTTTGAAATTGTCAAGGTGTTTCACTCAGATGCCAATCACCTCCAATACCAGATAGAAGAATGCCATAAGATGCTGAGTGATCAAGTCAGTGAGCAGATCAGTCGTTTTGATGTGAACAAACCTCTTCCTCTCGGTGGTGAACCTGGGCATATGAGCATTCAGTCTGAATTCTTCTTCAATCATGACCTGGTCTATCTATGTGCTCGTTCTACTGATTGAAGACTATCTATGTGCTTGTTCTTCTTCAATCATGACCTGATCTATCAAAGTTGATCTGAAGCCGTGGAACAAAACAAAATTCTGGTCTGATGAGGATTTAAAGAGGTATGAAGATTTCATTGCTGCAATCAGATGAATATTAAAGACTAGAATGATCTATCGCAGCCTTGAAAGTTTTGTGGGCGGTAGACTTCGTGCAGGTCACTATAAGCTGGTTCAAAGAATTGAATGAAGACATCTTCCGGAAGCAGTTTCGGTTTTGTACTTTTGATTTGTAAAATGTGGTGTATGTACTATGAACAACTAAAATGTATGTAATAGTGTTAGGTTATGTATTGTGGTTTCCCTTTTGTCTAAAAAGGGAACCTCAGTGTTTTCCACTTCAGATCATATAAAACCGGACACATTTTTCTCCAACAAATGTTTCGTTTCATTCATATTTAAATCACTTGAGATCCAAAATCTCAAAGGATTTGAAATTTTTGATCGGGGGAGAAAATGTGATATAAATATGAAAATGTGATAAAAGATGACCATTTTTGTCTCAAAGTGCATACTGTTCTCTAATATGTGCTAAACTATTTTCTAATCCCGAAGCATATATTAAGGGGGAGCATTTCATAACAAATACAAATCATCAAGGTACAAAGATTTTCATGTTTTTACATAAGGTACCTTGATTATGTGTTAAATGGTTTCTAAGTATTTGGTAATCGTGGTTGTATCTCAAAAAAAAATCTCTTTCCTCTATGTGATGAAATGATTTCAAATATCCCATGCACATATTGAGGGGGAGAATTTTCTAACGAAAATCAAATGGCTATTTCTAAGGAAATTGTGATCAAATAATTTATCTCTAAGAACTCTTGCCTCCATGTGCTAAACAATTTCAATATCATATGCACATGTTGAGGGGGAGAATTTCTAAATGATCAAAACTATTAAGGTGCAAAATGCTTTGATCTCGTATCACAAGTACCTTGATTGATTTTTCCAAATGATTTTTCAATTGGTTTCAAGAAAGAATGAACTGTACCAAAATACCGACCATTTTACTTTATGCATGGTGTTATAAGGATGGTTAGGTTAGGTATTCATTCCCACGATCCCGCCAGAGCCGGAGGGATCTACCCAGGGACAATCCACTAGTTAGTGTAGAGTCCTCATGTATGATGAAAAAAGGAGAAAAGTGAGATATAGGAAGAGTGCGGACTGAGACAGAGCTAGTACTGGAATATACCCAACAAGGTTCTAGTAATGAAGTCTCGGTAAGCACTGAAGGGTTGAAGAATGAAAAAGAAATGAATGTGAAAAGGGTGAAAAGAAATAGCCCTCCAATAATTCAACCTTAGGGCAGAAACTGGGTTCAATTCATATGCTACTGGTGGTTACCAAGGTAACATCGGTATTGAAGACAAGACGTCATGGACCCAGTGACGCACTACATCTTCCCAAGCCACTCAAGTTCCTCTTAAAAGGACTTGTTTTATTCTCACAGGGAACCGACATTATCTATCGACTTTCTCTTAGAGTTTGTTGATATTGAAGAAGGAGACCCTCTCCCTAGTCTCTGAAATTGGATCCAAATATGCACAATTGAGTCTAGAGCCACGAGATCATCATCTAAATCTCTTTAGGACACTTTCAATGAATACCCTCTGTTTCACACAATGTGGAAAGAGAGATTATATCTTTAGAGTCCTACGCATTATCCATGTGGTATTTCCAGAACATTTGAGTGATATGCAAACATATTCACAATGAAGATGGAAAGCCTTCTGGAGCCAACATCAAACAAGCTCCTGGTAGGTGGCATGTGAGATCTATCCAATAGATCAACCATGTGACAACTAAACAGAAACGATGGGGTGATTCATATTTATGAATCAATCCTGGTTCAGGTTATGGATTGACGGATACCTTTGAAAAACCGGTCGTTGTGCTCTAAAATTCTTGTCTTTAGCACATCGACTGTGTACTAATATTTCAAAATAAAAGGTGTTTATGATTGATAATTGATTTTCATTAAAACCTTCGTTGTATTGCAAAAACAATTTCTATTGAGCAGTACACGATTGTTTTTCAAATCTCTTTTGATCAATCAGTGAATCTCAATTCGTTGGTTCACTCACTCTGTGTTGTCTTCTTTGAGACGTTCCGGTTTGAGAACAGCTAGAGCAGATGCGAAACCCTGTCAAGGAAATTCTTCGGAATTATACGATCACAGGCGACTTGTCTGATCAACGGGGAATTGTGGGCCATGTACCTCAATTCAACGAAAGTGATCAAAGACACTTTCGTGTGTTTTATTGCTAACTATTGTATGCAGGTACGCCTGACGTTTGCAGCTGATCAGAATGAACCGGTCAATCCATAGCCGCATGCTCACACAACACATTTACTTCTAAAGAAATCATGATTAGTGCATCAATGACTCTGATATTTTCACTCGATGCTTCTGCTACGCTGCTGCCAATATCATGAATCAACGAAAGCTTCCGCTACTCCGATGAGAATAAATCATGATCCAGAATGTGAGCATGTCGGTCCAAATGTCACAACATCATATGCTGGCAACACAACAATGAGTGATGCTGAGAATAACTTTGGCTAATGATCTCTTATAAAGCTCAAAGGTCATCAATGTGGTTTAGCTCTATAACCTCCACGATATATACATTGTAGTTGGACAATGATGATTTCACCACGGAAGCACAAAGGTCGAACATTTTGATGAGTTGATGTCTACGAGCTCAAGATTAAAGATTTAATAGAATGCTAGGATTCACAATGTAATTCTTGGGGTGACCTCCCTTAGGGGGAGATTGTTAGGAATTGGAAATTCTATTGTGAAGCATCGGTCACCCCAAGTATGATCTAGCTTAAGTTAGCTCGTAGACATATCGTTTATTATGTTAGTTGTTAGTCAGTTATTAGAATAGTTTAGTCTAGTGCAACACCGTGGAGGAAGGACGGGTCTTTACCCATTGTATGTCTGATCCACAGCCCGTAGGAGGGCGTAGTAGTTTGTATAAATAGCCCTCTCCCCCTAAGGGAGAGGGTTGGATGTTCATTTGGAATCTAACCTTCCATGAGTTTCACTTCCTAGAATATCCCACTTTCTCTCTCTAAATTATCTAATTATACCCTTTAATTGTGAAATTTGGGCTTTCAACTTTCTGATCGTGTTACAATGAACTTGAATCTGTTCGTCACGTTGGTTTATCTGAAAAACTGCATCAAACTCAAGAAAATTTGAGGATGTCTTGATGTTTGAGGTTTTGGCATTTTCTTTAAGATGTTGGTATTTTAATTGCAAATCAAAATGTTCAACTTCTAGTTTAGAAAGATGCTTTATTAAATTATCGTGATCATCCTGATCAAT
The DNA here is from genome assembly GCA_910596185.1 of Chrysanthemum makinoi. Taxonomy (NCBI): domain Eukaryota; kingdom Viridiplantae; phylum Streptophyta; class Magnoliopsida; order Asterales; family Asteraceae; genus Chrysanthemum; species Chrysanthemum makinoi. Next base: position 250,465,185 of record OU343219.1, on the reverse strand, counting down.
TTTCTCATTTAGTTCAGAGTTTTTCTTTTTAAGCTCAATGACACGATCATGGGAAACTTTCAAAGCAACAGATAATTCATGAAATCGAGAAGCTGTAATTGAATGCTTCGTAACAGTATAAAACACATCTTGAGCAACACAACTCGAAATCAAGTTCTCATTTAAGATATGCAAGTTTTTTCTTTCAACTTCATTATATTTAAGTTCCTATTCATAATCATTGACCTCAACTATCATCGCATCAAATTCCTTCTCCATTTCTTTAATATCGGATTTTATTCCTTTTTGAAGACTTTCAAATTGACCTTTTAATTGATTAAAGAAAGGCATGACCTCAGTTAAATAACATTCTTTAGTTTGCTCAAAACCCCTTTCCCCCTCAGTTATCCCTGTAGGTGTGATTCTCTTCTTACACGTTTTTTCAAAATCAATGAATAGTTGATAAACAACATATAAATTAATTAAGGTTTTGCTATTCATGGCAATGGATCTAGGAATTAAATGCATTGGTGTATTTGGAGGATACACAGTTGCACGGGGCAATTTCCTACAAGGGGCGTTCTTTTCAACAATATTTTCTGCTTTTTGCATATCCATATCTTTCTTCCCAGAAATTTGTTCTGGGGTTAATTGAGTCTGAGGCTTGAACTTGTTTAAGGATATCCAATTTTCCTTAGTGTAATCATGAGGTTTAATCGTTATGTTGTTCTTTTTACACTCTGGATCATCAAGCTTCTTATTCATTTTCTCCCTAGTGACTTCATCTGATTTCTTATCTTCCTCAGTGCACTCAACGCAACTAGGTTTCTGCCTAGGCTTATGAATTTCATTACCATCATAGAGTACCTTATTAGCAGATCTAGCCTTTTTATGACCTCTGGATTTGGTTCTTCAACAATGGGAATACTATGCTTATCGCTTAAGACTCTATGCTTAGTGATCAAGTGAGCAGTCTGAATGGTATTCCCTTGTACGTACAACTTATTTTCAAGCTTGTTTTTCAAAGTTTTTAGATTGGAAAAATCATTCAAAAGTTTTGATTCCTTAGCATTAAATTCTTGCTTAAGCATTTTCACATTTTCTTGAAGTTCTTGTTTTTGCTTAGCAGTTTTAGAAAGTTTTTCTTGTAAGGAGTTTAACTCTTGTTTTAATACTTCTTCTCTAAAATTAATTTTTCTAATAATTATACGCATTTGGTCATCCATTTCCTGCTCACGGGTAGTTAACTCAAACTTAGCCCGTTGTTCATAAATAGCTACTTGTTCTTTATAGGCATTCAGCTCAGATATAACAGAATCATCAGGGGCACATGCAGTGAATTCGTCAAAAACATAGTCATCATTGACTGTAGAAGATACATCACTTGGTACACTCTCACTTTCACTTTGCTTCACATATTGATCATATGGGACAATATTGCTATTACCCTTATCATCAATATCTGATTCATAAGTTTCAAGAGATTGTACTTCATTATGCTTCTTTTGCTCATCAACATCATCGTATAGTTTTAATACCTCTGAGATGATTGATTCTTTGTATTGGCCAGCCTATTGTGGTGAGGAGACTTTTGGAGAGACCATAGGTGAGATGCAAGCCATGAAGATTGTTTGGGCAGTAGGTTCATCATCGACATCAGAGTCAAATGCATCACAGTCACCTACTTGAAATGCATTTTGATGATTGTTACCTAACTCCTGAATTGGCTGTTCATCAACATCAGCAACATAGGTTCTGGCATTTCCTTCAGCAAGAAACAACAATTCCTCTTCATCCAAAGCTGCTCCATTATCTTGAGCTTGCACAAGCAACATCTTGTCTCTGAAGTACTCTGCATTCTGTGGACGTTTTGGATATGTGCAGTTCCTAGAAATATGTCCCTCACCACCACAGTTGTAGCACTTGATCGGCTTTGCTTGTCCTTGATTTCCATTCCTTCCTCGATTCTGATTTGCAACATAACCTCTACCAACTCCACCTCTTCCCTGTTCATACTGTCTTTCTTGAACTGGTTGCACCACAACCCTCCCATCTCTGACAGTAGCTTGATTATGTGGATTGGATGCAGTTCTGAGGTTATTTTTGGTGTGTGGGAGAATATTCATGTTTTTACTAACCATAAGAGACAGTTGATTGATGAAGTTTTCCATGAATGTGTTTGAATCTGGAGGCTTATATGCAGGATCAGGAATGAGCTTGTAATTACCATTACCCGTGGGTATGACTTGTGAAGCTTTGGTGGTAATTCCAACATTGGTGTAAAAGGCTGTTGAATCATTTGATGAGCTTGATTCACCCTGAGCTTTGAACTGATCAAGAATCCTTTTTTCAAACATAGCATGCCACTCATTCTGAAGAAGGAAGGCATACAGTTGCTCATAGTTTGTATTCTTCAATCCTTTGGTTAGCTTCACAGAAGTGACAAACTTGTGCCATTCGGGATTCATGTTGTTCACAAACTTTGAGTTCAACTGAATATTTGGCATGGTCATCTTGATATTCCTCATGTCATTCACAAGCTTATGGAATCTCACATAATATTCATAGACACTTTCTTCAGGATTCATCTTAAAGTAATCAAATTCATCATACAGCTGTGATTCTCTGTCTTCCTTAGTTAATTCAGACCCTGAGAGAAGTATCTTGACATTATCCCACACAGCCTTTGCTTCGGTGTTGTGATTGATAAGCTTGTAGATGTCTTTTGGAAGACCTTGAAGTATAATGTTTGAAGCCCTGATATCAGCATCGAATATCTTTTTCTCCTTATCACTGAGCTCATCATACTGCTTTGGTCTGTCCATTCCAAATATCATTGTTCCATCTGCAGCAGTATCAATTATGTCTCTTGTAGTTTCAATCTGATACGGTCCTTCATCAATAGACTTGAGAATGTTGACTCCGTTTTCCTTTCCAAGACAGTACAATCTGATTCGTTGAGCCCAAGAGTCGTAGTCAGTTCTGTCAAGCATGGGTGGACGAGTATCTGAACCAGCTACTTGAACATCCTCAGCTACAGTAGAGATGATTGTGGGCACGTTGGTAGACATGTTTATAGATTTAACGGGATTTTATAACTCAATGATTAAACCGGGAAATAGATTCTTTCACGGGATTTTACTAAATCAAGAGAAAACTGTATTATAAACAAAATTTCATCCAAGTCGCTAAGAATCCTTGAACCAAGTTGCTAAGCACCAAGTCGCTAAGTACCAAGTCGCTATAATTACTTGAACCAAGTCGCTAATCACCAAGTCGCTAAGACCTAATTCGCTAGACACAAGTCGCTACAGCACCAAGTCGCTAAACACAAGTCAAGTTGCTAAAGAACAACTCGCTAAGATCCAAGTCGCTATAATGCCAAGTCGCTAAGAGACAGTCAAGTTGCTAAAGAACAACTCGCTAAGATCCAAGTCGTTAACACCAAGTCGCTGAGAAATCAAAGTACAAGTCGCTACCAAACTTGAAAGCAAGTCGCTAACTTCACTAAGTCGCTAGCCGTAGTGGAAAATCCACTAACTTGTACTATTTGTCGGCTTGTCTCAATAGACAAGTTGCTAGGACCAAATCGCTAACAATTAACACTGTAAATCGCTAACTTTTTCTGAAGCAAGTCGCTATGATGAAAAATACTACGAGACCCAAGTCGCTACCAAGAAAAACTTCAAAAACACACTTTTCAATCCAAAACAAGCTCAACCACTGTGATTCAAGCTTACCAAATCAAAACCCAATCACTTACAATGATTCTAAACACAAAAGTACACCCAAAATTCAAACTTTAACACAAGAAATGATCCAAATAATGCAAAAACCACTAAACTTTGTCAAACTCAAAAACCATCTAAAAACCACTAGAAATCCAAGGATATGAAAGAGATGATCAAACCATGGCTCTGATACCATTTGTAACATATTGGATTTCATAAACACACTAAACCACAAGATCAAATAGGTGTATAAGAGGTTTTAGAGAGAGAAAGTTAGAGGTTGGGAACTTTAGTGAGAGAAAGAAAAATCTTATTATGAGCTCCAACTCTCTACCTTGGGAGGTAGAGAGTATTTATAGTACTTACACAAATCGCCACCTACGGGCTGTGGATCAGGCATACAGTGGGTAAAGACCCGTCCGTCCTCCACGGTGTTACTTAACTAAATACTACTTAACATTAAATAACCTACGACTACGAGCTTTCTGATGATTACATATACTTGAGGTGACCGACACTTTAATAACCGGATTTACTAAATCCTAACATCATACCCTTACACTTTCGAAAATGGCCACATTAGCCCTTAGACTTTGCATGCACGTTTATATAAGTTTTAAATCAGTCCCTTTAACTTTTAGAAAGTTACGGTTTCAACCCAAGGACAACAATATTTGCAAATTAAGTCCGAATTACATTTTTAGAAAACGAAACTTTGCAAAACTATCACAAAATTATTTCTAACTTATTTTTAGTGCTTATTGGCTTATTCTCATTCTATTGGGCCGAGTAAGGTTTTAATTGGACATGGTTTGGGCTTAATGGGCTTGACAGTTGGGCTTTAGGCCCGTATGGTGTCGCGTAAGAGTTTAAGTGTGTATTAGAGGTTCTAAGGATTTGTGATGCATTTTCGACATGTAATACAAGTTTTAACATGTAACTAGTGAGTGGCTATGTGTTGAGAGTTGCTTATTCCAAGTTACATGATATAACCTAATGTAAAAAGGGTGCGTTTAACGTGTTTAATGTGTGATACGTGTTCGTGTGCTATGAAAATGAATGAAACAAGGTAGAAGAAATATTGAAATAGTTTTAGAAAACTTACTACACTCGTCAAGAGTGGAGATGAAACAATGAGTTGAGCGAATGAGAATGATGTCGAGACCCCTTGTTCTCCTTATAACAATATTCGACTAAGTGTTTACCCAAGTTTTCTTAAACCTTACTTCTATCCGATTTCCTTTTCTTCCCTTGGACACCCACTGTGGACGATTTATGATGTAGTGAGAGGGTAAGTTTTGAGAGTTTGTTTGGTTGTGAGATTTAGTCTAAGTATGTGTGACTTCTAAGTCTATAAGGATTGTTTATAAAGAGAGAATGTGTAAGGGTTTCCTAATATTTTAGAGCATAGATCCTTCCTAGTATCAATATAATACAAGTTTGGTTGTGTAGATGTTTGGGAGGCATGGTGAAACTGGTGCCTCTTGAGGGCATGCTTAGCTCAAGTCCCATCTTGTTTTAGCAAGTAAACACAATATCCATTGGTCTTAAAAGTCTTACTAGGTCAAAGGGGCGTCTAGGTATTATTTAATTGAGGATTATAGGCTAATTGGACATGTTTTGTCTCCCTTTATCACACACACACGCAAGGCTTTTAGGGACAAGAAGGGGGATGAATTTGGTCTAATCCTTGTTGCTTGGTTTTGGTTCCTCTTGTTGGTTCTCGACCGGTTACACAACCAAAACAAAAGTGTAGTATCAAAATTTCTTAACTTGGTAACTTGGGTGTGTTGGGCTAGCAGAGAGGCCCAAGGATTTATGGGTGTCCGGGCTTGGTTTACTGGATCAAACGCAAAGGCAAAGCCCAAGGGAAAAATCAAATGTGTTGGGCTCGAGTTGGGTAACGAGGCCTAAAGGGAAGTGCACTTGATCAGGGTGGTATTAGAGGCCCAAAAAGTTTCTAAGCCCAATATGATTTTAATATATTTTTATTAAAATTTATTTCATATTTTTATAAATTTTTACATATATATTTTGTATTTTAAGATTAACGGGATCGTGGGGAATTTTGTTCTGATCACAACGATATATTTATGAACGCTCAAGCTGCGTTGATCATGCATATGCCAAATGATATGCAAATGTGATGTTTAGAAAATTTCATGATGATATAAATCATGCTTAATTTCTAATTATGGTCTTAAGTTCAATGAAATTTCCCGGGAGCTTACAGTACCTACCCCTTAAGAGAACCGCGTCCCGTAGTTTAACTCGCAAAGGTTGTCATGGGTGATTAGATGAACAGGTGGGGATACTTGGAACTCATTACATCCTCGCGCTCCCACGTGAATTCTGCACCTCGTTTCTTGTGATTCCATCGAACTTTAGCGATAGACATGCGGCTTTGCTTAAGCCTCTTCACTTACCTGTCCATGATCTCAACGGGTTCTTCTACAAAGCTAAGTTTATCATTGAGATGTATGTCCTTTAGGGGTACGACTAGAGTTTCATCCGATAGACACTTCTTAAGATTTGAGACACGGAATCTTAAGCTAAATCTATGATTATAAATCATTTATAGCTCAATTGAGGTTCAAACATCACTAATTACACATTTGGGGGTAGGGGGTCATGGGGATACACGGGTTAGGTCGCATACAGCTAAGTCAAATACTCGCCCTCCCCTCCTTGGCATGTTTACCTAATCACATGTAATGTAACTATATGATAGGTCAAAAGTAAGACCCATTGGATATATATGGGTCATATCGGGGATTTCATGTAAAGCCTAATTGTATAACAATTATCCAACGGGTCTAGCGGGTCAGTGAAAACTAAAATGTCCCTTTTCGCTTTTTCATTTTTTACTCAGGTAACTTTTTTGTAAAAACAGGTGGGTCAACCCGAAAGTAGACCCGCTGAGAAGTTACCTGACCAAACCCGCCCGGTTTGCCACTTATTGTTACGCCCCTTTCCCGACTAGATTTTTTTTCTTTTTTACACTTGATGGTATTAGTCTAAAATAGACCCTTTTATACTCTGAAAAAGACTCATTCCCTGCAGACCCTTGGAATAGACCCATTTACATCTATTATGGACCCAATTTCTAAGTACTCTAAAATTGACTCATTTACTTCTAAAATGGACCCATTTTCTGAAGAATCCTTTAAAGGTTAGTATTAGTCTAAACCAAACCCATTTATAGTCTAAAGTAGTTCCATTTTTCTTGCACTCTAAAAAAGACCCATTTGCATCTAAAACGGGCCCATTTCCTGCACACTAAAAATAACTCATTTGCAGTCTGAAATAGACCCATTTCATGCACACTAAAAATAACTCATTTGCAGTCTGAAATAGACCTATTTATCTCTAAAATGGACCCATTTTCTGCATATCCATTTTATGCACTTTTGACCCATTTTCAATACATACAACCTTTACCACTTCCGAATTACTTCAAACCTTTCAAAAAGCATTAACTTAAAATATTAAATCATGTTCATAATCATTAACCCATTTACATCTCGAAATGGGTATAAATACACATTATTCCAAACACCTATTTAAACATGACCATAAACACTAAGACCATGTTATAACATACCGTTTGACCATTTAAACCATAACAATAACATACCATTGCCAACCGAGTACTATAACGACCATGACATACACTTGAAACATGAAGACACGTTTATAAACCATTAAATGACCCAGACTCATGGTGGTACAACATCGACATTGAGCTCGGTATACTACCTAGCTCTTACTTTCTTATCAATCTTCTAAACTTTCGCATAATCCAACCTTAACCCTTAGTTCCAAGCATTTCCTTTCCTTCACATTTAAACCTACAAAACATTAACATCTTAAACCGTAAGCACAAGGCTTAGTAAGTAAAGCGGATATAACATAATATCATAAATCATTCATACATTACATATCATCAACCATCAGTCCATTATAATCATTAAACATTAACACATACCTTAAATCACTTAAGCACCAACATGTCTTATAGGTCAAAGCATCAACATACCTTAAACCTATTTCATCATTATCTAAACTCTTCATGACTAGTTATGCCAAACTAGTCTCTAACACACTTCCACATAAGCACATACATTCATAACCTTAACACATAATACATAACACATAATATGATGAAATCAATATAACATCATCTTATAACCGGTTTACTTACCTTGATTCTAAGCTAATGAAACCAAGCACATCATTATCAACATCATCATTCTCCACTCTTGTAATCTAAGCTGATTCACTAAAGGCATAAACACATAATTAATCAACTATGTCATGGTCATAATAACCATAACCCCTTTTTAACCATTACTAATTATCACATAATCATATGATGATTATATGATAACTAATCCCACTAAATTATTAACTTAACTTCAACAATACTTAACCCATATTCATCATAACTTCTTAATTTAGTTTATAAACATCATTTACCCAATTCCCCCAATCAGGGTTCATAAACCCTAACCTTCCAATCATCAATTAAACACAATTAATGATTACTCACCTTGCAAGGATCCTCTCTATGACTTCACATTAAGGTAAACACCCTTAATTCAACACCAATTGGCCTACAAGACCAACCATATGTTTCCCTCCTTTTTCACTTCACGACACACACACACTTACACATTTTATTTCTGGAAAATGAATGAAGTTGATAGAGTTATCCAGAATATGTAGAGGATAAGTTTGGCTAATTAGCACTTTAGGTCCCTAAAGTCCCTTTTCTTCCATTTTAGCCACAATATACTTTATACCACTTTTTAGCACTTGGCAACTTAGGCCCCTTAAGTACATTTTCCTTATAAATGTGGCACGTCATATTTTCTATAACCATTTACATAACATTTAATACTTGTAGTTTGACTATCGGGGTTGACTAACCAATCCCATAAGTCCTTTTAACTTATAAAAGTCATGGTCAACCATTCAAATGGCATTCTTGTAATAAATTGATAAGGCCCAGTTTCAGGGTGTTACACTTATACTAATATCTATCTTGGTCAGAGTGACAGTTGCTCACTTGTTAGATTGTTATAACTGAAATGGCAACTCTATGAAGACCGGTTTTGTAACTATGGAGTTATATTTCTTTGTTTTGTTTCGGGACCCCTTGTGTTCTTATAATTAGCCGGCTTTGCTTGAATTATGGATTCGTCCAAACTTAAAAGTATCCTTCTGTTTTATCTAAACATTTGACGTGAATTTTATACTAGGCGCAAAGTGAAAATTGTTGTACAAAAAAGGGAGTTTGATCCTGGTAATGGACCGGTGGGTAGTGAAAATAGATTAAGCAGCTTGCCAGATGAGCTTATTCATCAAATTCTCTCTTTGATTGATACCAAGTATGCTGTTCAAACGTCTATGCTGTCTTCGAGATGGAAGCTTCTCTGGACATCAGTGCCTTGTCTCAACTTTGCAAGCCATGAGTTTGGGCCCTTACCCAAGTTTTCGAAATTTGTGACCCATGTTTTGTCTCATCGTAACCATCAAATCGACGTTTCTTCAGAAAAGCTAGATTTCCATGGAGCAGCTAGTCAGGTTTTTGTGAGAAAGATAGCAAATTACGCGCTTTCTCACAATATCCAAGAACTAACTGTGACTAGTTGGCCCAAAAAAGACCATAAATTCCCTCCTTCCCTCTTTAGCTCACAGACTCTTAAACACTTCACCTTTAGCAGTTCATTTCATTTTCAATGTTTAACACCTAAAACACCTTGGGATTTTCCTGCTTTAACGACTTTGCATCTCAGTAAAATCACATTGTGTGACGATAACTGTAAACCTTTTGATCTTTTCTCCAAGTGTGTGAACTTAAGGAACCTCACTTTAGAAACTTTTTTTATTAGCTGCACATGTGGAAGTATTTGATATTATTTCCCCTAGACTTTCAAATCTCAAGCTTCTCCATGGAAGACGGCTAAAAGCTATTAATCTGGTAGCACCTCAACTTGATAGTCTCACCATAATCAATTGCTCAATCAGTTACTTGAATTTACCACCCAGAATTTCATCTTTGTGCTATAAAGATCGTAATCCTCCGGAGTGGTTTAAAGATAGTTGTCATTCTGTAAACAAAGTGACTGTGAGTTTGTCCTATCATGCTGCACTAAGGCCATATAATGAGGAAGATTTTTCTAAGACTATTAACATGCTTCAAGAGCTCGGTAGTGCCAAATTTCTCACGCTTCGCATGGAAATCATTGAGGTATGTTGATAAAATAGTCCTTATAAATCTGTGTAATCGCAGATTAACAGATCATCATCTTCGAGTACCAATCCGATGCCATGAAACAGAACCGCCTAACCAGGTAGTCATTTCTGGCTTTCGTATCTCCACATGCTCAACTTGAACTTCATAACAATTCGCTTTTGTTAATGTATGCAAAACATTATGGATGATTTGGAAGTATTCCCAACTGGTTTTCGCCAATTTGATTTTACTCTGGAGTCTCGACACCGAGGTTCAAATATCTACTTGTTAGAAATCTAACCTTTTAACAAGTATAATGCATTTTTCAGAGCTGCTGAAGATTGGGTCAACACATCGGGTTCATACAAGTTTTCATGCAATGGCTAGAGTTATTACCGTCGGATTCGGGTTTCATTTGATCTGTTTACTTGGCAAATGACTTCTATTGGATCTGTTTTAGTTTGGTTTTGTACGGGGTTTCCTTTTGAACTTCAACTTCTGGTTACTATATGCTTATTACTAGTAATTATTTTCTGGTCCAATGTACTTTTTTTTTAAGATAGTCCAATGTACTTCATGACTATATTTAATTCCAAGCATCTTTGAATCTCAATTCTCAATATTCACATTTTCAACTCCGAGCTTATACAAGCTTGAATTTGGATATCATTGACATATTCTCTACATGGACATTTTGCCACTTATTTTAACTCTCTAATTTATTCTTGATTGGTACCAAAATGTTAAACGATCACTACTTAGCAGTTAGCGTATGTTTGGGGAAAAAAAAATAGATGTTGATGGTGTTGGGGCATGTTTGTTTAGTTTTTTTATTAAGTCCTGTTAAATTAAAGTGTCTTTCTAGATATATGTTGTCTGTTTGTAGATGGATAAATGATTGTTTGTTTTGTGTCTTTGAATAAAGTGTCTGAATTAGAAAAAATTACTGTTATACCTTTTTATTTGAAATAAAGTTAAGAAGCGGAAGGGTAAATATGTAAAATTATGATAAAAAAGATGGACTTAATTTGTAGACCCTCATTTCAATGGCCTTTTCTAGAAGGTCACATGTTAGTTTTAAGCACTAAACAAACATTCATTTGATGACTTAATTAACTTACATAATTTTCAATTAAGACACATTAAGTTGTTATCAAACACTACCTTGGTGTTGATGCCGAAAAGGATTAAAATTGTAGTATTTTTTTTGCAGTATTCTTTGGTATTATTGCTGAAAAAAATTAAAATTAGTTAATTTGTGAAAAACAATCTCCATAATATTTTAAAAGTTGGTTTTAAAAACTTATTTTTCTAAAATAATTTACAATGTTAGTTTGTCAAACAAAAATTATTTTTTAACCAAAGCTTATTTTTCTAAAAAAATAATCTTAGGTCTCCATAATCTTTCATAATCTCGCGTGCCAAAAATACCCTTATCAAACTACTAACCGATTAAGTTTAGCTCAATACTCAGTTATACTTTTGAGTGTAAAAGCGTTTTTCAGGCCATAGTTTCTTCTCCTTTTCATTAGTCATCACTTTAATAAATAAATAAAAAATAATGCCACAGTTTCTTCTCCTTTTCATTAGTCATCACTTTAGTAAAAAAGTAAAAGATACTCCTTCCGTCTTAAATTTTAAGTCCTATTTGACTTTTTGATTCGAACTTTTACCTTAAATAATTTTGTTTGTATTTTAAAACACTTGATGAAAATTATACCAAATGAAAACACATTTAAACAACAATCTATTTATATATTTTGCATAAAGTATTATATAATACAAACAAAATTATTTAACGTCAAAGTTTGATTTAGAAAGTCAAATTGGACTTATAATTTGGGACGGATGTAGTAATGTTTAACTTAACCTTAAAGGTTATGTTTAAGAAATAATGATGTGCATAAATTGTTTGTACTTTCAAAATAACTGTTCACTTTTTGAATTTAACTACTTTCAACCAATTAAATGTACTACCATTTATTACATATTTTTATACGTTAAACATAGCCCTAACGGCTACAAATAGCTTGGCTACAATTTTTGTAGCCAATTGGCTACAATCCTTCATAGAAAATACACTAGAAATGATTCAGAGACTCACAGAAAAAAATCAAGACTCACAAAAATAATCAGAGACCCACCATTTTTAGAATAAAATTATAACCAATTTGCTACAATTAATTGTAGCTAATATATTCCCTTAATTAGAACTTAAACTATTATCCAAAAACTTATTAACCTTTCGAGTATGATTCAAGGTCTTGTTTTAAAACATGTAACATATTGTTGTGGCCTGATTTCAATACCCTTGGACCTCTCGAAGATTAGTTGAACTAAAAGATTAACCTAATGATGTATTTAAACAGTTGAATATGTCCACATAACATATTTACTAAAAGGGGCATTTTCATATCTACCCAACAAAAACATAAAAATTTCATATTTACCCAAATGATGCTTTAAAAGCATTGTACAATATGCATTGAATGGTTGTATTTTAAGTATATTTGAAATTAATGTTGAAAAGAGGGGGAGATATGAAATTATCCCTTACTAAAATCACTGAGAAGTGGAAAGATGTATATCATTACATATCTCTATCGTTAAATAAAAAGGTTTTACTGTATTGTTTTATTGGGGACTTTGTATGTTTCAAATTATTTTTTGAGGTCATCGAAATTGACTTTTGGCCCGTGTAAGAACTTGTGAGAAACCTGTTAAGCCATATTATATATATATACTAAACCTACGTCGTCATAGCTAAATATATAGTTTTTAAAAAAATTATGTGGAGTTGATATAAGTGTGTGAGTATATTTTCTAATAGGATTGTTTTAAGTTATTAAGATTTTAGTAATAATAGATTCAAGCATTACAAAAGCAGCGGTATTATGTGTAGTTTATAGGTATAAGCGTTTTGTCGATAATTTAAGCGTGATAACTATTTTTTACATGTGTAGCGTTTATCATTTGGTGTGAAAATTGTAACTTTCAATTGGATCTACGCTAAAGATAACAATACTATTTATTTTTGTGATTTTAATAAACCATATTAACTTTTAGCGACTATTCTATATGCTAGTCAAAATGCAAGGTCTCTCATTTAAAAATTTGTTTCTTTGTCCATAAAAAAGCGTCGATTTAAACGAATCAAACCGATAGGTTGGGTCAAAAATGAACTTTCAACGGGTCATTCGGTTTCAATTGATTGTTTTAATTTGGTAGACAATGGGTGTCAATGTAATAAATAAATTTGTTTTAAACGGAATTTTCATTTTATAACTTGAGGGGCTTTTCATTTCTTTGCCAAATATTAAGCAAAAACAGCCAAAAAGGGTTACCCTTTTTTTTCACAGTAAGTCCCTAAGGACTAGCGTTGCAATAGGCCGCCAATTTAGGGGTGAAAGCGAAAATATTCTTGCTACGGTCGTAGCGATGCACCTTTCTGAAAACATCCAGTTTTAAATAGTGTGTGCACTGTTCATTCGCATTTTACACTTTTAGTCCCTCAAATTAGCTTCAAATCGTACCGTTAGTCCCCCGTTATCGACCTTTTGCAAATTTCGTCCTTAATAACAAAAATATATATATATATACGGTCAAAAAAAAAAAAAAAAAACTTTAGCAACTTCATTCCCGTAAATAAAATAATCAAGGGCAACGCACTCCCGCCGCAACGCGCGGGTTAACCCGCTAGTTATGACCTAATTATAGAAAACTGTCACGTCATTATATTTTGATAAAAATTTGATTTTCACTTTCTTTTTTGGTCTTGAAAACAATTATGAAGATGCCGTGAAGTACGTGGATGCCACAACTGTAGTTATGTTTAGGGGTGTTAATCGGGTCGGGTTGGTCGGGTTCAGGTCAAACGGGTCGGGTCCAAGTCGGGTCGAGGCTAAAAATAATATACCCGAACCCGACCCTATTTGAACTCGGGTTAGTCGGGTCAAGTCGGATCGGGTCAGGTCGGGTTCGGGTATGTGCCATTTACAAATTCATATAATTTAATTTCTAAAATAACACATGTATAAATGACACATTTTTTTGGTTGCATTTGTTTGTTACATATTTTTTTTGATACAACTGTTTTTCTTGTTCCCTATAAAATGAAAACAAACACACACACACGCTCTAACCCGCTTATCTCTTTTCTTTAAAAACATGAACTTCTCTATAGCTGTTTATTCAGTTCGAATTAAGTTAATCAATATATAATTAGAGTTTTAATTTTTAAGTGGATCCGTTATTATGATATTTTTTTTCTTCACCCCCACAACATTCCATATACATGTGCTCTATCAATATATTTCACCCACAAAATTTAAAACTATATTTCATTGTCAAATATAAGGTTTTAATTCATATATGTGTAATGCATGCATATTCAACGTTCATATAAATGCCTTTAAACATATTTTAAAACAACATTAATTAGACTTTTAAAGAATACATTCAACAATTAAAATTAAATAAAGATTTACAAAAGTTATAAAAAAAATAAAAAATAAAAAATAAAAAATAAATAAAAAAAATTGCTAACTCGTGTTAGTCGGGTTGACCCGAACACGAATAAGCAAAGTATTTGAACCCGATACCCAACCCTAGTTCGTACTCGGGTTAAACGGGTTGACCCGATTGACCCGAGTTAGACTTTGGACCCGAGTAACCCGACCCGATTATCTTTAGTCGGGTTCGGGTCCGGGTCGGGTCGGGTCGGGATTTTTGACACCCCTAGTTATGTACACGGCTAATTTTGATTCGCACACATATCAATATGGTGATTAGACAATTATACCCCCAAGATACCTAATCTAAAGTTTTGACTTTGTTGACTCACACTATAATTTACTCCTGCTATGCACAACGTCAATTGTCTATTCATTCATTAACTCAACTAAACCTTGTTCCTGCCCCTTGTATGCCCGGCTAAGTGTTTTAACTGACACTTCAATATCTTGTCACCGTCGTCGACTAGTTTCTGCAGGTTACTTCAGTACTTGTAGATGATATGTTATCTTTACTATCTCAATTAATAATGATGGCTTTATCATATTATCCTTTCTTTTCTTGTGGTTTCAAGTTGGTTGACTCCCGACACACTCACACGATGTGATTTCAGCAAGAAAGATTTTGAAACCCACCTATAGTTGATGAAAGTGGCGTGTCCATTTCATCAGATGTAAATTAAATACAAAACCTTTGTGATTCTGGTGGATTCGGTAAGGTAAATTGGGTTAACGACACTTATGATCATTCATGACTTCTTGTTGTCTAATGTGAATAGAAGTACAAAACAAATTATTTCCCGTTAGAGAACCAAATGACGAAAGAAATCTGGTATAGCTGTATCTAATCAACTTTGGGTTTACCGCAATTCTATTCCACCGGTGCCGATAAAAGTGATGGCGCCGGAAATGGAGAAAAAATGGGAGATCGAGTTCTCGATGGTGTGGTGATTTTGTTAGAATGGGTTTTGAATATGAAAATTAATTGGATACAATTAATTAGGGGTATATTAGTCTTTTTACATTAAATCTCAGTGTAAAAATTAAAAACCTCCGTGTAATTGCCATTGCGTCACATGGCTTCACAAGTACTAATTTCCTCCGTGCTCATATTCAATGAGCAGGACAATGAGCTCTTGCTGCTCCGCCCGCAACACTTGTTGCCTCCCCTCCAAATCCTCGATAAGCTCTCTGGCAGCGCGAATGCGCGCTTCTTTCAAGGCAGGATCCAGTGTTCTAACATTCCTCAAAAAGAGGTTTAGCACTCTACGACTCTCTTGAATAAGATTTTGTAGTTGCCCCATTTCGGCACCAATTGCAGAGTGGGTAATCAATATTACATTATAAAGCATTCGGGTCTTTTGAAGTTTTAAAATTTTAAAACAAAAAACATTAATATTAAAAAAACTAAAAATTAATATAAAATCTAAAAATTTAAGTCTTATTTAAATCATATGGTAACCGTTTCAATAATGATATATTTTTTGATAAAATTATTTATAAGAAAAGTTATCTAAACTTGCAACCACCAATTTAATCATAAAATTTGAAAAATAAAAGTGCTAACGATTTGCACTATTATTAATTTAGACGTTCTACTTTTAAGAAACATATATCTACTACATTATAAAGTACTAGTTGGATACCTGCACACAACGGCGGCGATAAATATAGTTATATAATAAATATAGTAAATGAATTGCTAACCCAACTCTCCTCGCAATTCCCTACCCGCTTAGTGAATTCATTTCACAACACTCCAAATGTATATGTGTTAGTTGTATATGTTTGTTTGGGTTTTCCGTATCTTTCCCGTGACATCATTATTCCCGCATATAAAAAGACCTTCACAATCTCTTTCCCGTCAAACACTTTCCCAAAAATAAATGATTTTCATAAATAAAGTTTGTATTGATTGAAATAAATGTTAAAGTTATAAAAATTTGAATCAAAATAAAATAAACCTACCAAAAATGTAAAAACTAAAAACTCATAAAAATATATCAAAATGGATGTTGAATTAAAGAGCACAAAATTTTAAAAAATATGGTGAAATTAGATTATAAAAAAATTAGACGAATTAAAATATATTTAAATTTAAAAATATAGGTGATTAATTAGTTAAAAAGTCACATGTGTCACCCCATTATTGGAGCTCTTTATTTTAGTTTGTTAGAGCTCATCCATTTTTGTTATTTTTTTGTTAGAGAAGTGACACATGTCACTCAATGATTAGAGCTCCTCATCTTAATTTTTTGTGGAGCCCACAACTTAAATGATTTATATAGTAGTATAGAAGTATAGATTTGAGACATGCTAAATAAGGAAACTTAAAATAAAAACATTTGCTCGCCACAAAAACAGCCACCAGTTACCCGCCACTACATTGAGCGGGTATCCTTCTAGTTTTATAAAATTGTATAGAGTCCCAGCCAAGGTTACAAAATAGCGCGAGGCGTGGCGTGGCGGCATGACCAAGCCTCACGCCTTTGCTGCTAAGACGAATCTTTTGCGTTTATAAAGCGTGATATAAAGCGGCATAAAATATAAAAATATGCTATATATTTATATCATATTCATATATATCGAGTTTACGAAAACACGTGGTATAAGACGACGTGACGTAACGGCATTACCAAGCTTCACGTTTTTACGTGTCCTTTGCGGAGCCTTTTGCGACCATGGTCCCAGCCCAATTATGTAGTGTCCAACAACACTACTCAAACGCGGTTGAAAAAAAAAATAAAAAATAAAATAGAACCAGTACTGTATTGGCGCCAATGTAATAATATTGGGGGTTAGGGTTCAGACTTCAGACACACAGTCTAATCAACAACCAAACTCACACGTACATTTCTCTCAACCGCTTATCTTGGATTAGTTTCTTTACATCTTGTTGATTATATTAGTTTTTTTAAATGCTTTTAGTTGTGTCAATTTTTTATTCTAATTTTCATTTGATGTGCTGTATCTGTATGTTAATTATTGATTGTTGTGGTCAAATTTATATGTCTAATTTAACTGGTTGTGGGTTTTGTTTACACAAATACCACGTTATTTAGCTACCTATTCCAAGAATAAAACCGATCACATTATCTCTTTGTTACCAAATCAGCGCATCAGTTTAAAGTATCTATGCTAAAACGAGACAAAAAAAAGTTTAATTACAAAATTGGAACGATGACGAACGTATGTTGCTATTTGTTAACATACTGAAAACGTTATTTGAACGTGTTTTTCATAGAAGTTTTGTCTTGAAAAGAGTCGCGTTTTTCCACAACTAAAAGCATTTAAAAAAACTAATAAAATAAGTGCCATAGTCTGTCCCAACGCGATGATAATGCCAAAGTCTGTCCCAACGCGAAGCGGATTGCCAAGTTTAGGGACCAACCATGTATTTTAGTCTAAGAAAATAAGTGCCATACTTCACAAGCTTTAGATTGTGTGTACTCTTACGTTTTAGATTTTATAGTGTTGTCATGTAAAGTATCAGTTTAAATGAGTTGAATTGAGTCGAATTTTGGCAGGCTCGACTCGACTTGACTTGACAAAACTATGTCCGACACGAGCTCGGCTTAATTGTTCGACGAGCCTTCATGAGGGATGCTCGAGCTTAGTTCGAGAAAGTTTGAATTCGGCTCGAACTCGGTTCGAAAAGCTCAATTTGTTTGTATTGACGTGTTTCCCAAATCAACTAAAATTAGAATATATAAGATAAAATTTGAATTTGGTTTAGTTCGGCTAAAAAAACTCAATATATTCATGAACAAGCATTTACAATTAGAGTATATTCATATAAACTTTTTAACTCGAAAACCTCAACAATAACTCGAGTAGACTCTATGTAAGCTTGAGTTCGACTCGTTAAACATTTAAACGTATTTTCTGGGCTCGACCTCAAACAAAAAACAAAGGGGAATTTGAAGAAAAACATATTTCAATGATTAACAAAACACTTTTATTACTTCAGAAACAATATTACAAATCAAATCTTCTATTCTCAAATAGAATCAACCAACAACCAGTATTTGATCTCAATCAAATAACAATGAATCAGTAACAACAAGTAACAAAGTATTTTGATCAAGGAAATCAAAATACAAACTAGGGTTTTGTTATTTAGTGAGAGAGTCGTAATTTGTAGAGAGAGAGATAGCTGAGATCAGAGATAATGAGAGAAGATACAAGTCTTCTCTTTATATAGCCTCAAATATTTCATATAGACCCTTCAAATTTTAATCTTAATAAAACTCTCCCAAAGTATACTTCCAGTCTAAAGCCATTTACACTTCTAGTCCCTCCAGAGTTATATCTTCAACTTCTAACCATAAAACTCTTCTCAGCATATAATAATGAAAAAACACAAAGAAGAACAACAAGAATATCACTATCAGATTAGAACATAAGTATCTAGATCATAATTCTCAACACCCCCCTTTAATCTGATAAGTGATAGATATCAAACATCCCAAGATTTTTAACTAAAAAATCATGTTGTAATGTATCCAACCCCTTAGTAAGGATATCTGCAATTTGATTTGCAGAATCCACTTTCACAGTTTTAACAACACCATTTAAAATCTTTTCTCTAACAAAATGTAAATCAATCTCAAGATGTTTTGTTCTTTCATGAAAAATAGGGTTGGCTGCTATTTTTATAGCAGATTCTTGTCACAGTGAAGAGGAACAGGCAAAAGACCAGAAATTTTAAGATCTTTTAAAATTTTTAGAACCCAGATTACTTCACTAGTAACTGAAGCAAGAGATCTGTACTCTGCTTCAGTAGAGCTTTTAGAGAGAGTAGGTTGTTTTTTACTTTTCCAAGATACTAGAGACCCATTCAAAAAAATATACAATAACCAGTAACAGATCTCCTTGTTACAATACATTTAGCCCAATCAGCATCAGAATAAGCAAGAAGAGGCATACCAGAATTTTTAATAATATAAATACCCAAACCTGGAGCTCCTTTAAGATACTTAAGTATCTTTAAAGCTATTCTGAGATGAGACTTAAGTGGAGAATGCATGAACTGACTTAAACAATGAACAGCATATGAAATATCAGGTCTAGTATTAGTCAAGTAAATAAGTTTTCCTATAAGCTTCTGATAATCAGTAATATTATCAAGTAAAGGATCATTATCAGTAGCCTCATTAGATATAACCAATTTAGACTGCAAAGGAGTTTTAGAAGGTTTATAGCCAAGCATACCATACTCACTTAACAAATCTAAACAGTACTTTCTTTGATTTAAACAAATTCCTTTATCAGTATCAGCAACTTCAATACCAAGAAAATATTGCAACTTTCCTAGATCCTTAATCATGAACTTAGTTTTAAGGAACGTTTTGAAACTGTTAATTTCATCAACATTATTTCCAGTAACAATAATATCATCAACATAAACAAGCAATGCAATAAACACATCATCTTTAGATTTTGTATATAAAGAATAATCACTTTTACTTTGCACAAAACCATTTTCAATAAGAGCAGATGTTAGTTTAGCATTCCATTGTCTAGGAGCTTGTTTTAAACCATATAAAGACTTTTAAAGTCTACAAACTCTATTATCACCTTCAGGAAAGAATCCCTCAGGTAACTTCATATAAACAGTTTCCTCAAGATCACCATATAAAAAAGCAGTATTAACATCAAGTTGAAAAATAGGCCAGTTATATTGTACAGCAATATTAAGCAAGCATCTGACTGTAACCATTTTTACAACAGGAGAGAAAGTTTCTTCATAATCAATACCTTCCTTTTGATTATACCCTTTAGCAACAACTCTAGCTTTATATCTATCTATTTCTCCATCAGACTTATACTTAATTTTGAATACCCATTTACTTCCTATAGCTTTTCTACCAGGAGGTAAAACAGTAACTTCAAAAGTATCATTTCTATATAAAGCCTCAATCTCATTATTCATAGCATCAGTCCAATAGATAGATTTAACAGCCTCAAAATAATTTCTTGGTTCATGACTTTTGTTCAATTGAACAGTAAAATAATAATTTCTGGTATTAAGTTTAGAATAGTTAACAAACTTTTCAATTCCATACTTAACTTTAGATTCAACCACAAAATCATTATAATTCTTAGGAAAAATAGAAGGTCTAGAAGACCTTCACAAAGGTACTTCTGCCTGAACTGGAGAATTTGAATCAAGATTCAAATTACCCTCAGAAATATTATTATCATCAAGTGTAGTTACCACCTCATCCTCATCAGCAAAAACACTATTGTCACTGTTATCAGTAACATGGTCTCTACCAGATGGAGGAGAGCAGCCACCTTCACTTTGTGACTCAATATCACTATTCAGATTTGTAACCACCGGTAAAACAAATTCACCTTTATACTAATAGTAATTCATTTTTTTCTACGTACATTTTTTTTCCTACGACTAGATAATACACCGCACTCACAAACTGCTCACTCTCACAATTAATGCCTTTGATATGTACACATTTAAGTGACAATGGAAATCTCACTTTTATGTCATACTTGAAACTTCCCGACATGGTCACCATGTCAGTTATGCCTCATAACATACGGGATGTCCGATATAAAGTAATCCTTATATAATTGGTGTTATTTTCAATACAATATCACAAGTAAATTAGGGTTCTTAAAAGTTTTATAACAATTTCGATACTACATTATAAACCCTAATGTACAAAACATTAAACTTAATATTACAAGTTTAAGATATAAAACCCTAACTCTAAGGCATTTCCCGGTTAAAACCCTAATATGCAAATCTTATGATTTTATGTAAATAAAATCACAAACTAAAATTTAAGATATAAATGAAACATTTACCAAATTCCAAGGTACAAGTTTATTAAACCAATGTACAAGTCATTGATGCATAAAGGTGTTCAATTAACTAAAAACTTCATTATAAACCTTAGTGTACTAAATTTTAAGCACATTGTACAAACCTTTCAAGCACATATATATTTTATTTTTAGGTACAACTAAACAATGCTAATGTACAAATATTAAAGCACCAAACCTAAGCCTTTATTATTATTTATTTACATGTAAATCACTTAAACAAGTATTTGTTTAAATAAACTAGCAACCTAACTAGATACTTATACCATTTACACGTATTGTACAAAAATGCAAGCCCTAGTTACAACCCTATGATGCCTAATGCCCCCCCTCCCCCCCCCCCTATTTACCTAGTTAAAAATGAACTAATCTAGTTACCATATACTTACTAAGTAATACATGTTTAAACCATAGCCATAAACCAAGTACTTGCACATAAATTTTACATATCACTCTTTACCTTGATATTTTTACCCTAGTCAAAGTTTGTGGGTAAAACTCTTGGTTAGAGTTTTACCACACACACCATGTCTCCTTGCAATCACATGGTACTTCCATGTGTATAGCTACACATCACCTTGTCTCCTCTATTGCAAGACAAGGTGACTTAGTCTCTTAAGAATTCATGCACCTTCACCCTATATATATATAACGCCCCATATATGTTTCTTTTGAGTCCCATGCAAACACACACATGATACCCCACTACCCACATATCACACGCCCCATATAACCCCTCTAATACTCACAAACAATCTGAAATTAGGACTCTAGTTAGTGTTAAGGAAGGATAAACTAGAGCTTGAAAGGTGTGAAGAATACTTGGTAACATTAGCAGCTAGTAGGAGTTTATTTGAGACACGCAACTCACAAGCTTGTAAGTACACTCACACCCTTTTCTTTAGTCATTTTAAACATGCAATAAAACATATAAGCAACTATGGATTAGTGTTATGTGGAAAAACAAAGTAAAAACCATGTTTTATGTTCTTTCTGTAAACTTTCTGTAATTGTAAGCACACATAGATAAGCACCTAAATGTAATGAGTTTTACTTAAATGTTAGAACATGTTAGGAGTCTATTTAACAAGCAAAATAAACATCTAATCTAATTACCAACACCCTATAGGTCTATACTAAATAAAATGCATGTTTTACTTTTCCCCTACTGAAAGTTGCGCCAAAACAGGCCTCACCCCCTACTTGCCCCGCGTTTATCTACTTCATGCTAGAGGTATTAGGGTCAAACAAGGTACCGTTGTAAAGACCACCTGGGATACTACAAAACGCCCCCATGACCCGGTTAAAAAGCCTAGTCGATATCTTTAAAAACAGCCATCATTTTGGGCAAAAGTCATAAACACCAAAAAGTCTTTTACAACAAATATATGGGAAAACATGGGATTTTTGATAAATTTGGTTAGGAACTGTATTAGAAACATTAGAAATGGGTAAAACAATATTTCACAAAGTCGCATGCAAAAGATATAGCTTAAAACTGAAATTTTTATAAAACGCGTCGTGGCCAAGTGGCCATATTCGTGGACTTGTATTTTTCTAACCAAAGACGACTAGGACATGAGGCTTATGCCATTTAAGAGAGCTTACAGCATAGTGTATAAAGGGTTAAATTCGATGTAGAGACACTAGCTTGCCTCGTGTAAAACATGCCCTCTTTTAGCCCCGTTATTGCCCAAAAACAACAAAAAGCACATAACCCCCCTACTTTGTAAAGTCATTGCGACTAAACCGTAAGAGTTTAAGACCTCTAGTTTGAACCATTAGAAAGACCACCAGAAAAACTCTTGAAAGGAACAAGAACGTAGTAAAATCCTATTAAGGCCTCGTTTTTATTCACCCGTACTTTTACCCATTTAAGCCAAAAACTAGTTAATTTCACTTATAAAATTTTAAGCATGAAAGTTGTAATTTTTGTAAAATAAAGTTCCTTTGGACTAAAAACGTAATTTCTGTGAAGTTAACTATATAAAGGCTAATTTTGTCAATAATTCATAGATGAGGGTTAAAGCGTCATTTTTGAAAGTACAAGGGTAAAAACTGTAAATATTTAAAATTGTAAAATATAACATTTTGGAAACATAAATAATTTAACAACTTTGGTTTTAATAAAAACTTATTAATAATCATTCGAACCATAAGAATAAGTATGATAAGTATATTTAATTTTTGAAGAGACTTCATGTTATATAAGGAACATTATCGTCGCATAAACTTTAACATGAATACTAAATACATGATATACCAAATCAGGTCAAGAGTCGGAGCAGTTTGTTAATATTATCTAAGTTGTTTTCCATCCAGACTACAATAACACCGAGGTGAGTTCATAGTCCCACTCTTACTTATTTGTTTTCTAAACTCGTGGGGAGATACATGCTACTAAAACCGAACACGAGTATTTTCGTATGCTATCCGATTGATATTGCCTAAATACCTCATTGCCACTAAAAGCCCCTCAAATCATGAACCATTAATCACTTACGAGTGAACGCGAATATCGTGAATAGATCTATTGGCAGTTGACGCCCCATTTGTGTTAGCCGGATAGGTAACCAAATGCACTATATTTGAGAATACTAGGAGAATGGCAAACTCCTACGGAGGGCATTGTTGCTCACATTATCATTATGATCTTTACATCTTACGTCATTATTATGACGCGTTCGTGTTAAGGTTTGCGTGTCATGAGACTTAGGGCAATATAATGTACTGCAATATTACTGATTTTACTACTGCTTATCTTGTGTTCAACTTATTACTAAATAAACACTATAGATTCACTCAACCTTTGTGTTGACTTTTTAGCATGTTTTATCTCAGGAAACTAGAGCACGACCTGGCACGGAGTGGCAATGGACTTTCTTTTATAAAGGCGTCCATTTTTGTTATCATTCACAAGAATAAAACTATGTATTTCCGTATTTCCTTTGGGACCTTTATTATGTAAACTCTGATTTAAATAAATGAATGATAACTGTTTTATCTAAAACGTCTCTTTTGAGCCGTTTATCTATTATTATGACTGTGCTCCATGAAGTAATACCCCAACCTTAATTCCGCTGCCGTATATCGAATTTGTGTTCAGATTGGCATCGAGCCATAGTTATAGAGAGCGGAATACAAAACCGAAACTATAACTTTTTTTTCACACTCAAATAAAGTCCTCCGGCATGTTTATACCGATTATATATATATATATATATATATATATATATATATATATATATATAGTTATTGTGAGATCAAGCTTAAAGTTGTAAAAGTAAGACCCAATCTAGACCGTTGGATCTTTTTATTTGTGTTGAATGAGATTATCATTAAATGAGTGACATTATAGTAATTAAATAGAGTTTTAAGGGTATTTTGGACAAATCCAAATCCAAATGTGGTCAATATTTTTCAAATTTTCTATTTTTTATACAAAAATCTCCCAACATTTTTATAGATTTAAACATGAAAATATTAAATGTGTCACAAAAAAAAGCTAAAAATTATTGAAACAACCCTATTGATACTATTCTTGTATCCATTCATTTTATCCGTTCATTTTACGAATAACTATATAGCCCTATTGATAAAATATCGATTATTTGGATCTCTAACAAATCATATATACTATCTTCAAAACAAATAAGTCCCATCTCATAAACTACTATCCATTAATAAATCTTGTACATAGAAGCAAGTAGATCGAAACCGAAAATAGTGTATTCCTATACATACACCGGATATATTGTGTACCAAATCGTACATACACAATATACATGTGCCAAAATCGTAAATACGATATACAGGATATACATAATAAACCATACTTTCGGACACAGATATATTGTGTACCATAAATATACATATCTAAACTATGATAAGGATCTAACAATTGTGTTTCCATTATCTTGTATACAATCTGTTATACCCTAAGTCAACAAATCCGGGGAACCATGGTATTGATACATTTATTTTCTTGTATAACAAATTATTTGCATTATCGTGATACATAGTAATATATGATATATACATATTATAATTGAAAGAGATGTTATTAAGTAGGGTTAGTAAAATAAAATGTGCAAAATATAAGTGTCAAAACCCGATTATGACATGTGGTTTTTATTTTTATGATTTAGTGGATCAAATATATAATAAAAAATAATTAAAAGTTAAATGAAAGGGTTAAGATCTATAATTGATGTTACCATAATCCATTAAACGACTAAAAGCAGGTAAGTACTTTGATTTGTTGGTTTTATTTTTAGGATTTAGTATAACAAATATATAGGTAAAAGTTATTAAAAGTTAAATTAAACGGTTAAGAAGTATAATTGATGTTACCATAATCAATAAAACAGCTTAAAGTAGGTAACTACTTTCTAACATTTTGTTCTAAACAATATTAATCATGAATATCTTTTACATTATTAAAATTTATTATTATTATTATTATTTTGTTTTTGTTAATTATGTTAATTTAGTTATTGTATATAGGTGCTTCCAGCTATTATTTTACCAAATTTAGATGATGTTGACGAATTTGAATTATCTATGAATGGATTTATGGTTTTGTTTTATGTTTGTTGTGATGAGAATGTGTATGTATTGTCAGGTTACAAGTAGAGTTTTTTTGTTGGAGAAAAAGTTTGTGGTTATATGGTTTTGATAATGATGATATAATCTTTACATAGGTGGTATTCAAAACGGAAACTTCTTTAAGAATACTCCAACTACCATTTACTTAGTTAGAGTAGTGTTAGTGTTTTTGTTTAGAGTTACTAAATTTTATTGTTTAAATTTGATATCATTAATTTCTTAGTTTACATTATAATTATATTCTAGTGTGTTACGTGTTTTAATTATTTTTTTATGACGTAGTTAGTATTTATATAAGGTTTTATTGTCAATAAGTTTTTAAACGAAATTTTATAAACCAAGATACACGATTAAGATTGCTCGGGTATGTATTTTTAGAATTCTCGTAATCTTACGATGTTTTTTTTAATAAAATTTTTAAATCCTAGCAGTGGTGAGTTATTAAAGCAAAACCCTTAATGGAATTTTTGGTTGAACACGCAACATTTAGTGGGAAATATGTATTTCAAAGAAATTAAATCTTTGTAATTATGCAATAATTAAATATATATATATTTTTTAAAAACATAAATTATAATAAATAAAGTTTTTGTTTCGGGTAAAATGGGATCACTTGGTAAAATAATATATTGTTATAATTTCATTTGCGAAGAAATCGTTGCGATTACTACTTAGTGATTAACCAAGTCTAATATGGTGTTAGTAATATAAAATGACTACATCCAAATTAAAGTTCAGACGTTGATGACATATGGTTATAGTGATGATGACATTCAATAGTTTAATGCACTTCTCATAAACATGGTGGCATATGGTTATAGAGGGGGCGAGCTTATAAGCTAACACGCATAAGCACCTCTACATGAGCTAACCCTAAACACCCCATAAAATATGCTCTCCACACAAATTTAAATTGATTAATCTCGACTTGCAGGTGAAAGTTTTTTAGGTAATGAATCTTGTTGGTGATCTTAAAGGAAAGGTTGATGTGATGGTAGATGATATGATTGTCACCGCTGGTGAGTCATCAAAAAAACCGGTACCAAAATTTATAGAGTTAATCGTGTCCTAATCTGAGTCTGCATCTAATTAGCCGTCATTTCCAAATGACAAATGAATGTATAAAGTTAATTATGTCGTAATTTGAACCTTTGCACTTATAAATGGCAAATCTGTTGGTGATGTGCGAGAGAAGTTTGTGAAATTTTCACCTATAAATGGCAAATTTGAATAAGGGGTGCTTGGTTGCTGCTGTCAAAAAGGGTGTTTGGCGTTGTTTCATTTTGCTGATCATTACACATAAATTAGAGAATAGCAACGGACTACAAAAGGGTACCAAAAAAACATATAAATTAAGATTTTTACAATAATAAGAGATAGCTAATGATAATGTTGTATTATACATTTTTTAGATAGTTGCATTATCACACAGGCTTTGGTAAAGTTCACATTCCATTCACTGATGGATGTCCACGAGGTTGAACTTTTCTAAGAACTTGATCCAACACGGCTGCCTGTAATTCAAATCACTTGCAAATCGAGATTGGGTTTGGTAAAAATAAGTGAATGAATAAAAATCAAAATTTGGGTTTTAAAGGTAGATGCCGTTGGTTGAACATCTACTTCAGTGAGGCAGACGTACACTAAGAAAAGCTAATTTTTGCTACTGTGACATGATATAAAGGTATTCTACCTTTAAAAAGAAAAACATAGTTAATGAGTTAATGTATTTTTTTTAAAAAAAAAGAAAAACATAGTTAATGTATCAACTCTTTTTCTTCAGACTTCATAGTCACATCAAGCTTTGCCAACATGGGCCATAATTTGTCTTTATTGTCCTTCATGCAAGTGTTGATAATCTGCTTGACTGGTTCATAACAAAACTGAAAAAACCCACGTTTACAAGTAGCAGCTCCGGTGTTTTGTTTGGTCCACTTTTTTGTTTTCAGGTCAAAAAAGTTCTCACCCCAGAGTCGTTCCATCATCTTAGACTCGTCAACACCAAACTTGCCAGCATACATTTTTGCGAAATTGGTCAAAGTAAAAGCTCAACCATGCAACCTAGCCGAAAAGGCAACAGTACCTTACTCGGGGTAAACCATGACATCGCCAAGAAGTGGGTCCTCATAAGTAGCCATAATTATATTAGAAGTGGATGGTAGAAGACTGTTGCAAAAAGAAGAACCCATCTTATATCTAGTTCACTTGTTGACAATTGGAAATTTATGTAGCTTAGCCAAAATTCAAACTGATAAAAACTTGCCATCTTATATCTAGTTCACTTGCTTTTCATTTTTCTTGTTTTTCTTGTTCTTCTTTTTCTTATGTTTGATTGGCTTCACTTTAATTTCTTCTTCTTCTTCTTCACTTGGACCCTGGCACATTCATAACTATTTTAAATATCGAACTTGACAATAAAAAAGAGTATCAATAGGCTGGATTATCAAAGCACCTCGGAATCCCCATACGCTAGACAGAAAATGTTGTTCTTTATATCTTGTGGTATTAAAGACGTGATCCAAAAAAGGTATCTTGTATACAGATTCAATACAGTATCTAGAGTATATGCGTTCACCAAGAAAGGATTTAACAGTGCTATGGATTCATTGACCTAGTCTCAAGGGCTAACTTGTATCCACTTATGATCAACCGGTGCAAGTGAAACTAAAAAGTGTAAGATGTACCAATATTCTATAAGTTTTCGTCTGCATACTTATATGTTCAGGGTGTCGCGTTCATACATTGTACCCTTCATAACAGATATTCACCTGATATAAGTTCTATTTTAACTTAAACATTCACAGAAATCTATTCTATCGGCCTATCCTAATGTTCATCCCTACTAATCAGAGACAATACTACGTCACTCATTACTACCTTGAGAAAAATCTACTTTAAGGTGGATAGACAGATCATCAACTTTGCGCCACAGAACGTTATGGTAAGCAAATCTGAAGTGGTAATCACAGAGCAAGGTAACAAAACGACCTAGCTTTCAGCACCTATCCTTTATCATTTAGAATTCAACATAAGGCCTCAAAATGGTAGCGAATTTAATGTGTGCGTATGTGTGTTAATATAAAGGTGAAAGGAAGAAGATCATTACTTGCTCTAACAGTCTCTTTGGCATTTTTAACAGCTAATTCGACAAGTTTGGGATTAATAGACGACAACCCGCTAGGTTCCTGCGACTTCCGTTCCAGAAACTTGGCTAATGCAGCAGCTTTGTTTGTCTTCATTGGTCCTCCTGGATGTGCCAATATGCAAATATACATATTTTAAATAATAATTAAATCTTTTTATCAAAAGGCAACAACAGACCTTCGTTTTTAAAGGTGTTTAGTATTGCGTTTTTTTTAACTGTATCGCATATAACAAATTGTGTTTTCAAGGTGATTAAAGCCAAATAATCAGTTTCGGGATGCTTATAAAAACTACTTATGCACCACATATATATGTATCCTGAAATATATACAAGTCAAACGTGTTAAAAGTAAATTTGGCATGTTGAGTCTATCATCATAACTAAAAAGGAATGTACCATTCCAAATGCTCTTCTGGTGATTCATTGTCTCTTAGAGTCTAAAGATGCGTGATACTTCTGTTTAAGTACTGAAGTCCTCCACAAACAATACATTTCACAACTTCGGCCTTTAATTGACTTTAAGAATGGTTGAACCATGCATATCTCCACGAATGTCCTTTGACTTTTGACATACTCTAGCATATTCCATTATTTAAGAAACAAAATGTGTTGCAAGATAAATAAGATGAATCTTTTAATGATGAAAGTGCATATTGCTTACCTAGAAGAAAAGACCCATGTAAAGTTAGCTCCAAATTTCCATTTTTGCATGATATTGGGTCATGTACGGTAATTAACTTTCTAGCATCAGGAAAGGTCCCATGAACCTGAACATAATTCAATAAAAAGTTACTGTTAAATCCTATACTTTCAAGGTCGAATTATCAAGAAAAATATATTAAATTTAGTTAAATACTATTCAGTACCTTCGAATTAAGAAATGTCAAATTCAAAAAACCTTACTTCAATCGCAAATACCCAAAAAATTGAGCTTGTCAAACTGAGTTTATCGCTTATTTAAGAGCATACCTCATATGCCCAGAAAGGTGAGCTCTTGAGTTCTCCAAATTAACTGAGAGTGCTTATGTTGATACATATCTTTAGTTAAGAAATGACCCTTTGGGTAGAGATATATGTTATGCTAAACAACAAGTTCAATTGGACATGTTTCCTGTTGTCTCGCCCAACATCCAAACGTACACTCCAATCATGCTTATCATGCTCCAACTAACGTGGCTGGCCCAAATTAGGCAGTTGCAAAAAATTAAATCATCATATTAAAAAGAATGAATTTAACATATAGATTAATGCATGGTGAAATTATATTATAGCTAAATATGGAAGCATGAACATATACTTACAGTTATTTCTGATATGGTCCAGCTTTGCTCATTACATGTTCGTTAAAAAATTACTCGGCCACGTTGCTGGCTCGATCAACGACATCTTCCAGTTGGTAAAAATCTTAGCAATCTCAACACTTGAATATTTAATATTCGTACCCATACAAAAAACAAATTATCTCAACCATTATCTGAACCACCCATTATGCTATTTCTAAATACCAACAAAAAGTATAATATGAGAAATGCGGACCATTTACTTTTTAATATCAGCTCCTTGACATAGAAAGTAGAACCATTGCTCGTTATCCTCAGGTACTTCCCTCCTGTGCAATACTATTGCTCTCGCACTTTTTGAAGACGTGCGAGTACCCTTAAGCTGAAGCCGAATTACTATTATCCCATTCACGAATCACGGGAACACAGTGATGTGATTACAACCTAATTTTTACCATATGTTCAGTATGAATAATATAAAATGCATAAGAATTTGGAACACTTACAAAAATCCTCTGGAGTTTCCTCTATCATGCACACAGTTGCTGACAACGTAACCTTTACTTTCGTTTTGGAGTGGTGGATGTGTTAATCATCTCAAATAATAAAGGAAATTATAAACAATCATACAATTCTGATCCAACGTTAACTATATGATTGTGTAGCATTAAGAAACGGATGTTCAGAACTCAAACCTTCACCATATATAATGAATCCGAGAGCAGCACATAGGGATGTAACTGCATAAACAGTAAAGCTATTTGCTTAAATAATGACAGTGATGCCAAATGCAAAGGTAAAAATATAATAGATGACGCAATGTTTCGAAGACTCGCAATTGCCTGAATGTCTTAGTAACCACAACGGAAATTGATCATTGTTAAAAAATCATTGCCACATGCTTCAAGAACCGTATTTGACTGCACTCACAATGGTGGCATAAGCTTAATCATGATGATACAAGGATATATGCAACATACATGAGAAGTTTGAACAAACTGTCAATACAATGAAAAACCTCCATGGATACCAAACAAACAATGATAAAAGACAGTCATTTAAGTATTAAATTCAAATGATAAAAGACAGTCATTTAAGTATTGTGTAAAGAATTTACTTACAGAACTTCCATCTTCATGTTGAAACGACATGATGAGCGTCTTCCTGAAGCTCTCCAACTGCATTAGTTAGAAAAATAAGATTCAGGTGAGGAGTTGGGGATGTTTGGCATTAAAATTTAAAGTATCATGTGATAAATAAGTTGTAAAAGATAGTGTTTGGATTGCTTTGTTTTAGGGTGTGATGATCAGGTGCACCGAGTCCCTTCACCATCAAAGCATACCTATATGTCTCTTGACTGTGCAAGACCTTCATGAGATTTGTCACAAACGGATCCAGCTTGCAGTGAGCTGTACGTAGTGGTCCCAAGCTGTCATAGTAGGTAAGTAGAAAATGATATAATAGCTTCAATATATAATACAATAAAAATGTAGTTTGATTTAAAGTTGCATCAAGTTCTTGCTCACCAGAACACTTTATTAAAATATGTTCCCTTCCAACCGCATCCAAGTCATCGATAAAGACAACAGATGGAGCCTGTGGGAATCCATCATAAATATGATATAAGTTTGAAAAAGTGCAAACTTGAAGTGCAAGTGAAACCAAAAGAAATTCTTACACTATCTCTAGCTTCTTGAAAGGGTGCTCTAACACGTGATGAAGCAACCCTAACGTATATTTTCACAAACAGGGATAATCATACCCATCTTTTAATAACCACTTACTTGGTTAATCCAAAACGATAATCATACCTTACAAAGATAATTTATGAGTCATTTATTTTGATCCTTTTACGTGTCTTTTATTGTATAACCCAATGGTAGATCTTGAAACAAATCTAAATATTTAATAGATTGAGTCAATGGACAAAGAGTTTAAAGACAAACAACCACAATCTCTTTTGGAAGACATAAAACACCTTAACTTTCTAGTGTCTTTTTTATAAGCTATTGTTTTAGATGACAAGTAAAAGCACAATACTGGACCTTGGTTCATTCAGCACAATAACTTTCAATATATTTGTATCGTTTTTTCAAATCATTCAAATATTTATTTAACAATAATTTTGCTCACAAGTCCTATCAAACAATTAACAATATGTTAGTATGCTACTAAACCTATGTCAGCCTCTTTTTGTTGTGCCATTATTTCCTATCCCACAATTAGGGGTGTCAACAAACCCAAATCCGAATAAGCATATTTGGGTCGGGTTACTTGGATCAATAATTTTATTTAGCTTATTCGAGTCGACCCGAGTAACACAAATATTAGATAGGGTCGGGCTAGGGTTGAATATGTTTGACTAACTCGGGGTCGGGTTGACTCGATTGACCCGAATAAATTTTTTATTTATTCATTTATTTTAATTTTATAATTTATCTATTTAAATTAGTAAAAATAGGCACTTGATTACATTTTACTCATATTCGGGTTGTTCCAAACCTGAATGGAACCGACCCGAAATGACTTGAACCCGAACAACCCGAATAGGATCAGGTTCGCGTATGATATTTTTAGCATTGACCCGACCTGAATTGACCCAAACCCAACCAACCTGAGTACCTGACCCATTAATACCCCTACCTACAATGATTACCCAACGTAAACTTTTAGCATGTTTTTAAAGTGAGTTTCTAGTATACATTTCACATATCTTCCTATACTATAATAACCCAAAAAACAAACGAATAATATACTACTATGAAAGCTACATCTAGGCATTTATTTGGTAAGCACCTTTACATATTTCATAGTCAAAGTCCATATTGTAAAAGACGATTAATTCTGAACCTGTATCCCAAGCATGTTTCTACTCATATATCAATTTTAATGACTTGATTCATAGACCTTGTTAAAGTAAAGACAACACAATTTATAATGGTTCAATAGAGACATCGGGTTTCCAAATGATTTCGGCACCTACGCGATTATCATTACAACTAACGTAATGCTTACCTTCAATCTTGATCGGTATAAGCATCTCCTCTAAATTGTGCTAGGATCGCTGCCCAATCTTCTCTCAATCTTGCTATAGGGCATTTGACCTTTTGTGGTTTGTGCATATCAATCAAAGGAATATTAGTAGGGTATTATCAGAATATTGAAAGATAAAAATCTGGCTATACGTCTGGCGACTTACAGAGAGAGGAATCTGCTATGGAAAGCATTTGATTGTGCCAAATAAGCTTTCATATCTTGCATTCCAGCTTGAAAAACACAACGGAATTAGTCGTGATTGAAAGGTAAAAGGTCAAAACAAACATGAAAAATAAAGATGCACAGAATGATGCTAAAAGAACTGCACCAAGCACCAACTGATGCAATGAAGCTTTAGAGTCCGGTGATGGTAGTGTCTTAGAACTTATATTAACGGGGCCCAGTACTATCCCATCAATGATAAAACTTTGAATGAGAGTAAGAAATTCATCTAGATCACATACGTTTGTAAACATGGTTCTAATTTCCTCATCAGATATCATTGCAAATAGTAAATATGAGTAAATTATTGAACTCACAGATAATTGTGCAGAAAAGACATATATACTGTTAAAAAAGGTCTGATCATTTAAATTGTTGAATTTAGTCGAAGCAATAGTCGAGAAGCTCAGAACAAAGAGAAGAAGCACAGACCTTTTCCCTAAAGAGTAAACATCAAATTATAATCCCTAAGTAACAAAGTAAGATGACACAGAACAGATAACCACATATTTTAAAGGCTTAAATGCATAAAATGGTAACCTACTTTCAGTTTTTAATCATTTACAACAGAGTTCAAACTTCATTATATGATATACAATGTACACAAGACTTTTTAAAGAAGGGGAAATATGACATTTCCGTATTTAGGTTGGAAACATATGGAATTTCTCCTTCTTTAAAAATCCATGTCATAAAGTGTTTACTTTGAATTTTTTTTCTCTTATCCAACTCAGTGGATTTTGTCGTATAGAATTTCCTTTAGATGCAACCTTAGCCTCTCCCGAATCAGTATATTCATCGTCAATGAATTTAGCCGAGGCTGTTGTCACTTCATCTCAAGGATTCACCTTGTTCTTCAGAAACATCAAATGATGTTGTCATGGGGTGTTTGGATGGCTGCTTCAAGGTTTTTGTTTTGTTGCTGTTAGGGGGTGTTTGGATGGCTACTAAGCGGTTGTTTTGTTGTTGTCGGGGGTGTTGGAATGGCTGATGTAAGTGTGTTTGGATGGTTGCTGTAAAGGTGTGTTTAAATAGCTATTGTGATCGAGGTGGTGTTTGGTTGCTGCTTTAAGTGGTCTAATTGGTGACTGCAACAAACAAAACCATAGCTTAGTTATAAGCATTTAGTAGTTCTTTTTAGTATAAAGCATCGATCTTGTTCAAGACATGCTAACTGAGAGTGATAGCTAGGTATAAAGGTGGAATGTTTGATACAATAACCTACGAAAAGGTTAAAATTTGGGTTGTGTATGATCTCAAATGGTTGCTGGTTAAATCAGTAGAAGTTTATATTGTTTTTGTAATCATATTTTTTTTATAAAACTACTTAGGGGTGAAAAAGTGTTTAGTCTCAACATGTGTCGACCCAAACTAAAATGACCCGTAACCTCTAGTTAGACAAACATGTACCAGCAGATATATACAAAAGTCCCATTAAACAATTTTCTAAATCTACCACAAACAAAGTACAATTGGCTAATTAATTTACCTGGACACATATCAGGAATAATACATGTAAGCTTGGCTATAATTTTGACGAGTAAAGATGATTTTTGATGTCCATATGGGGTCTGTAGAATCAAACTCCAAATTAGCATCCTCTTCAATGGGATTACGGTCAGAGGAACACCACTTGCGCAAGAATCAAAACTATATGTATGATTTGTCAATTTGTTGTTCTTTATGTCTGCATACCTGTTAAAAACATAAACATAGAATTTGAAAGCCATAATGAATATATTTGTATACCTTGTCTCGCAAGGAGCGGTCTGCATCGAATTTTAGCTTTGTCAAGCAAATTAACCAAGTTAACCACTTCAGTACTAAAATTTCAGAATCTCAAAATCATCACCTTGAATAAGACCAAATCCTACGTGACATAAAGGGCATTTAGAATGATCATTTCTGATCCACCCTGTACGTTTAGCATCCCAGGGGGAAAATTGTTGAGCTCAAAAAGTATTCAATTTATTTCGTTAGCAGCCCAGGGGAAAAATCTGAGGGAAAATTGTTGAGCTCAAAAAGTATTCAATTTGTCAAGCATAATTGTTGATCCACCCTGTACGTTTAGCAGCCCAGGGGGAAAATCTGAGGGGAAAGGGTATTTTAAAAGGAACTTATGTTCATCTTATATCTGTTAAACTATTTTGCGTATATTCTGATAACGTGACATGTCAGATAACAGAAAAGTTTTAATGCTATCAAAGATTTAACCACGGCATATGCAGCACACACGAGGCTATATCAATAAACACGAATGGAGCATCGTCTGATAAGAATAAAGCTGCAAGACACGAGAACACTTCATTAGCATTGTTGAAATTGATTAAAAAAATAACATAACCTCGAAATATAGTCATCTGGTAAGGGAATGAATATCAGAGGAGAAATAATACTGGAAAGGGAACATAGGCCGGTAATTCATCCTTGAGCCTTCTCCTACAAAGATCAAAACAAATGTTTGTTGGACATGTCAATGTATCAAAACTCTAAGCACTTTTTTAAGCGAAGAGGCCTTACCAAAGTTCCACCAAACATGTACATTCATATCATCTCCTAATATTTCTAGTATAGATTATATTCAATCTGCAACAAATGGAATGACAGAACATACTTGTAGATCCTATATATAAAGTAAGCAATACCTTTTTCATTGATGAGATTGAGAACTTTGTGGTGGTCTTCTCAAATTTTTCTATCCACATTTTGCTTGTCAAAACCAAGCTCCATCAATGAAAATCAACAATTTTCCAAATGGTTACTGTAAATGTAAAGACAGTAGTTTGAATATCAAAAATTGAAAATTTGCCATAGACCATTCGAGTGGTCACAACATAAATGACTCAAACAATAGGCAAATAACTGAATATTCCTGCATCAAAGACTGAAACAACATGCAAATATATTCATTCTATATAGCCAAAAAAACATCAAGTTGTAATGATCTAATGTTAACTGAGCAATACCTTCATTGAATCTGAATGTATCCGACCTAGTTTAGATCTGTGTTACAAATGTGATTTGTGATATATTATCAAATCTGAGGCACTGAATATATAGATGCAAATTAGGTCTACCTGCAAAATTATAACATAGAAAAAATAAACAAAACAAAGCACGCATCGACCCAACGTACCTGCAAAATTATTATGAGCTCTAAAGAGACTTGCATGTTGTTTTAAGAATCATCACAGCAACATGCGTTAAAAGAAGATGACTAACCTTCAAAGAATACATCTAAGCTGCAAAAAGTTGCAAAGAAACCAGCATACGCATATACACAACAATGAAGTTTCATCATTAGGTTTTTGAGTCAATCAAACAAAAACCATAAAACGTGATACAAAGATTCATATTATATCCAAAAGGACACACGAAACGTTATGATATCAAAAATTCTTGATAAAAAAACATCATAACAACTATGATGTTATACAGCAGCTAAGCTGATGTTTTGTTTTTTTGGTCGAGCAATGAAGTAGAGAGGGGGCGGCAAAGATGAAAACGTTTATATCATCATCATCATCATCATCGATCTTTGCTGGTTCTCAGTTTAGAGTGGGGAAGAGGAGAAGAAAAATAAAGTGGCGGTTTTGTGGTTCATAGACTGAGAAATAGATTAATTAGGTTAAAAATAAAATGGCCAATAATTAGTTGCCTATGTTTATAGATTTGGACTTGCAAAATATAATAAAAAAATGTGTTGGTCTAGTGGTTATCATGTGTGTAATTGTTACAAACACCCCAAGTTCGATTCTCACTAATTTCGTTTTTAATCATCCGAATTTTTATACATTTAATCTATGCTTACTTTATATATAATGTATTATATATATATATATATATATATATATATATATATAATTGGGATCAAATGAGATCATCCTTAAAATTATAAAAATAAGACCCATTCATGAACCAATTAAATGTTGACAAGTGGAATTTGAGTATTAAAAAGAATGAAAATTAAATGTATAACCAAAAGGGTATTATAGGTATTTTGATTGCACATGTATTCTCGTAACTCCTCAAACTATATTTTTATTCTCTCCTCAAATTAAAGCTGTCACATCTCTTTCATCCCTCTCATCTCCATATCTCCTCCCTCCCATCTCCACACTCCAACCCTCCGACCTTAACCCTAGCCGGCAATTAAACCAAACAACTGAATAACCTCATCCATTTTTTTTCATAATTTAAAAGACACATATTTTTTTTCTTTATCAAATCACTGCCGCCATCAGATCCTATTCTAGCCATCGCTAACAACAAAAAGAACAACCATGCTAGATCTATGACCATGGTGGATCTGTGTTCACGGTTTGAATAACATTGCCGCTGCTACCATGGTTTTAATAACCTTGCCGCTGCTACCATGGTTTGAATAACATTGCCGCTACCCAAGATATGTTTGTGGTATGACCATGGTGGACCAGTTTCGATGACCATGGTGGACCAGTTTCGCTGCTACCTTGGATCTATGACCATGGTGGACCAGTTTCGATCTGTTTCTATTTTAGTTTGTGGTATGTGGGTTTGATGTCGTGGCATCAACCAGCCAATATATGATGTTCTTGGTATGTGTTAACAACCGGCAATAACAATCTTGTGGTTTCATTTTAGTTTTTCAGTTATGAGCCGTCGGTACACTGGATACATTCTGGCATGTGTCGCTGGTACACTAGATACATCAGTACATCGGATACATCGCCGGCACACCGGATACATGGTGGGCTAGTGCGGCTGCTATAGTAGCAGGCATATATGTTTGTGGTTTCGATGGCCCAACGGAAATATTATGGGTACGAGTCTGTGGTGTTTGTGGTTTCGATGTCGCGGGATTTTGTGGTTTATATTTTAAGATCGTGATGTTTTGTGGTTGGTGTTTGTGGTGTACCTGTGATGTTTTGTTTGCTATATATGTGATGTTTTTTTATTTTAGGGGGATTTACATACATCCCCATATCAACCAATATTTACATATTTCCCCAAACACAAGTTTTTAATGCATGATGTACAATGCTCCTAAAGCAAGGTTTGGGGAAATATGTAAATATTGGTTGAAATATGGGGATGTATGTAAATGCCCCTTTATTTTATTATATCAGTGATACATTGTAGTTGCGGATAGTGTATTATTGAAGCCTCTGTATCAATAATTTTGGTAATATTAAAGAGTATTCTCATTTTAATAAATGTATAGTTGTGTACTTGTTGTATGAGTTGTGCATTTGATGTATCAAATAATTTGTCAAATTTTATCACGAGATGTATTATTAATTTTGAAGTTGTGTACTTGATGTATCAAGTAAAAGATGTGGACCAGATTTTTGTATTAAAATATAGCTAAAAATTTGAAAAAAAATTAACTATATTTGGATTTGAATTCCTCAAAATACTCTTGAAATCATATTTAATTACAATAATGTCACTCATTTAACGTTAATATCATCCGACACAAATATAATAATCCAACGGTCCATAATGGGTCTTACTTTTAAAATTTTAAGATTGATCTCACGTTAACTCTCCCATATATATATATATATATATATATATATATATATATATATATATATATATATATATATATATATATATATATATATATATATATATATATATATATATATATATATATATATATATATATATGATGAGGTATTTATAATTATCGGGTTGTTACAGAGTTATGTCTTTCTCTACCCCCTCTAGTCCTAGTTTACCGAGTACGCACTGAGGAAACCTACCCTACTACGGATTCACCAAGCCACTCACCAAAGACCGGAGATGCCGCATTGGATATGGAGTCTGATCCTTCCGAGGAACCATTTGAGGAGTTCGCAGTAGTACCTGATATTGATCCAGTATCTAGGCACACTACGGAGTCGGAGGACGTTCCGGTGGTACCTGATATCGCTCCATTTCCTGATGACCCGTACGAGGTTGCTAGGAGGGGACATGGCACGTTTGCTGAGATTGAGCCATCTGACCCAAATCCCCCATCCTCTGAGTCACTGCCTGCATCACCCTCACTAATTAGACAGAGGAGATTTCGAGTGCTAGAGCCTTACGAACCCGAACCATTCATGGAGGCATACCTTTATCATCCTTATGGTACAACCTATTTAAACACACCTCGAAAAAGGGTACACCCTGTTCGATCATGTGTCCACATGTCATCAACAACACCTTCAAACCCAGCACCACCGTCAAACACACCACAGGACCGCCCTAGGAGAACCTTTGAGAGAGCACGGAAAAGGATAATTCCTGTGCCTCCACCACACACATACATGTTACCTACACCACTTTCCACATCTACACCAGCCCCACCATCACCACATTTAGATGATATTGCTGAGAACGAAATATCACCACAGGAGGAAACTGATCAGCCCATAGCTACAGATGTCACCTCTCCAACTCAGTCAGAGGACCTTGAAGAGGAGGCGAGTGCTATAATTGCCCGGTACAATG
This sequence comes from Chrysanthemum makinoi, assembly GCA_910596185.1. Classification (NCBI taxonomy): domain Eukaryota; kingdom Viridiplantae; phylum Streptophyta; class Magnoliopsida; order Asterales; family Asteraceae; genus Chrysanthemum; species Chrysanthemum makinoi. The sequence continues at coordinate 250,425,103 of OU343219.1, read as the reverse complement.
CCTTACGATCACCAACTCCTGACTACCCTACGCCACCACGGGTATTCGAGACGGGAGAAAGTTCGCAAGCTGCAATGGACCGACCGCCTACTCTTCCTACGCTTATGGCACGTATGGAAAGACACGAGGAACAAATTGATAATGCTTTAGGACATCTTGATGAGTTACCACTTGAACGTATAGAAGGAATTGAAGAGGAAGTAGAGGATTTAATCACTAAGCAAGCAACCACGGGGAAAAAGTTAGACACCTTGACAGCAGATTTGCAAGCAACTCGTGAAAAGGTGCATAGTCTGGAGCAACAGCATGGACAGATAAGTCAAGACCTCCCTTTGTTATATCATAATGATCTGATGATGTCAAATATAATGGCAATTCAAAGTGATGATATCATGAAGATTTACTCCAGCATTACTACCCTAGAGATAATGGTGGAAGATACTCAGGTCCGACAGTGGGAGTATATACAGAATCTTCACAACAAAATCAAAGAACTTGAGAGCCGTCTCGGAGGAACATCTGGAAACCACTAGACTAAACCTTTTACCTATTAGCTTTTGTATTATGTCTTAGCCATGAGTATGTAGCATAAATAAAGATACTTGTATCCTTTTTGTTGTACAAATTTTACAAGTTACTTATGGCTATATGTGGTTGTAATATTATGCTATGTTATGGTATCGATAAAGGTTTATTATGGAAAAATGATTTGTTGTGGTTATTTTGTTATGACTTCTATACACTTATCTTGTAATTTGTTATAACATAACATGATCATTCTAAATATATTTTTCTTATGGCATTAATAGAAATATGGCGCGAACAAGAAATAATGCCGAAACAGAAACACCAGAACCCGCTATGTCTCAAGCTGAAATCCAACAACTAGTTGCAGACAGCGTTGCTGCAGCTCTTGAGAGGCAAGCGGCAGCATTGGCCCGCACTGGAAATACTAACAGGCCTAATGGAGGAAGCGAGACAGATGTAATTCGCAAGTGTACTTACAAAGATTTCATGAACTGTAAACCCACCTTTTTCAAAGGAACCGAAGGAGCAACTGAGTTGGCTCGTTGGTTTGAGCGAACAGAGACGGTATTTATGAGAAGCGGTTGTTCTGATGACTGCAAGGTCACTTTTGCTACAGGAACTTTATTGGATGATGCCTTATCTTGGTGGAATGTCTCTGCTCAAACTATGGGTATTGGAGCGGCCTATCAACTCTCGTGGGCTGACTTCAAGACAAAGATGCTAAAGAAGTACTGCCCCCGCACTGAGATTAAGAAGTTGGAAGATGAGTTCCACCAACTGGTGGTGAAAGGAACTGATCTCAAGACTTATAACCGAAGGTTTCAGGAACTGGCAATGCTATGCCCAACTGTAGTGCCTGATCTTGAGAAGACATTGGAGAAGTACACTGAAGGCTTACCCCACAGTATTGAGGGGAATGTCACCTCATCAAAACCCCAGTCACTAGAGGAGGCAATTTCCATTGCCCAAACACTAATGGATCGGGAAGTCAAGAGTGGTTTCACTCAGGGAAGTAATGATCACAAAAGAAAGCTTGATGACAAAAGGACAACCCATCATCACAACAACTACCCTAACCATAACACCTACAACAACAAAAACAACAATCACCATTACTATCAGAATCGAAACAACCATAACCAACAATAGAACCGAAGGCATGAAGTTGCCAAAGCTTATGCAGCCGCACCTGCTGGAGGCGGTGGCTACGCTGGAAATCTGCCACTATGCAACCAATGCAAAATGCACCACAATGGACCATGCTTTGTTAAGTGTGGAAAGTGCCACAAAACCGGCCACAAAACCAAAGACTGCAGGGCCACAGGTGCTAATTTGCAACCTGTAGAAGTGATATGCCACGGGTGTGGTGAGAAAGGACATTACAAGAATCGATGTCCCAAACAGAATGGCAACCAGAACAACACGGCCCGTGCAAGAGCTTACGTGCTAGGAGATGCAAACCCTCAAAGACAACCCGGATGTGGTCATGGGTACGTTTTCTCTCAATCAACATTTAGCTAAAGTATTATTTGATACTGGCGCTGATAAAAGCTTTATATCCATCACTTTTGCTCCTTTACTTAAACTCACCCCAACTGCCCTAGATAACACCTATGAAATAGAACTAGCTAATGGAAAGTTAGTAAGCACTAATACTATAATCCAGGGTTGCACTCTAACTTTACTAAACCAACCTTTCAACATAGACCTTATGCCTATTGAACTCGGTAGTTTCGATGTTGTTATTGGTATGGATTGGTTGTCTAAGAACCATGCGAGAATAATATGTGACGAAAAGGTGGTTCACATCCCTTACAAGGGGGAAACGTTAATTATTCGGGGTGATCGAAGTAGGACTAAATTAAGTATTATCTCACGCCTTAAAACCCTGAAGTATATCGACAAAGGTTGTCACGCGTTCTTAGCTCAAGTGACGGAGAAAAAGACGGAAGAAAAACAGCTTGAAGATGTACCAATAGTAAGGGATTTCCCGAAAGTTTTCCCGGAAGAATTGCCTGGATTACCACCTGTTCGTCAGGTAGAATTCCAGATTGATTTAGTTCCAGGAGCAACACCAGTAGCACGAGCACCCTACCGTTTGGCTCCGTCTGAAATGCAGGAGCTATCCAACCAGCTGCAGGAGTTATTAGATAGGGGTTTCATTCGACCAAGCTCTTCACCTTGGGGAGCTCCGGTCCTATTTGTCAAAAAGAAGGATGGATCTTTACGGATGTGTATTGATTACCAAGAGTTGAATAAACTTACGGTAAAGAACCGATACCCGTTACCAAGGATTGACGACTTGTTCGACCAATTACAAGGATCGAGTGTTTATTCAAAGATTGATTTGAGATCGGGTTATCATCAATTACGAGTAAGGGAAGAAGATATTCCTAAAACGGCGTTCAGGACAAGATACGGTCATTACGAATTCCAGGTGATGCCATTTGGGTTGACCAATGCACCAGCTGTGTTTATGGATCTCATGAACAGAGTATGCAAACCTTATCTGGACAAATTCGTAATAGTGTTCATTGACGATATTCTCATTTACTCCCGCAATGAAGAAGAGCATGGAGAGCATTTGAGAATTATCTTGGAGCTACTCAAGAAAGAGCAACTGTACGCAAAGTTCTCCAAGTGTGATTTTTGGATTCACACTGTACAATTTCTTGGGCACGTAATCGATCAGCATGGAATTCACGTAGATCCTTCCAAAATAGAGGCAGTCAAAAATTGGCCAACACCTACCACACCTACGGAGATACGACAATTTTTAGGACTTGCTGGATATTACCGGAGATTCATAGAAGGATTTTCGAAGATTGCCAAATCTTTGACTGAACTAACCCAAAAGAACAAGAAGTTCATCTGGGGAAAAGATCAGGAAGAAGCATTTCAACTACTAAAGCAAAAGCTTTGTGAAGCTCCAATTCTAGCACTACCTGAAGGGAGTAGCGATTTCGTTGTTTACTGCGACGCATCACATCAAGGTCTAGGCGCCGTATTAATGCAAAGAGAGAAGGTAATCGCTTATGCATCTCGACAGCTTAAATCGCATGAGAAGAATTACACAACGCATGATCTGGAATTGGGAGCAGTAGTATTTGCTCTTAAAATCTAGAGGCATTATTTGTACGGCACAAAGTGTATTGTGTTCACTGATCACAAGAGTCTTCAGCATATTCTTGATCAGAAAGAATTGAACATGAGGCAACGACGTTGGTTGGAGTTGCTAAGTGACTACGATTGTGAAATTCGTTACCATCCTGGAAAAGCAAATGTGGTAGCAGATGCTTTGAGCAGGAAAGAACGGATTAAGCCTCTTCGAGTCAGAGCCTTAGTCATGACCATTAATCTGAATTTACCATCTCAGATTCTCCAGGCGCAGTCTGAGGCAATGAAAGAAGAGAATATTCAGGCTGAAAATTTGCGAGGTATGGACAAGATGTTTGAAAGTCGTACCGATGGAACTCGTTGCATAAAGAACAGAAGTTGGGTTCCACATTATGGTGATTTACGAAACGTGATTATGCATGAGTCACACAAATCGAAGTACTCCATTCACCCGGGGTCTGAGAAGATGTATCAAGACCTTAAAAAGTACTATTGGTGGCCGAACATGAAGGCTGACATTGCTGAATATGTTAGTAAATGTTTGACATGTTCACGAGTTAAGGGAGAACATCAAAAGCCGTCTGGCTTGTTGATTCAACCAGAGATTCCTGTGTGGAAGTGGGAGAGAATAACAATGGATTTTATCACCAAGTTGCCTAAGACGTCCAGTGGGTATGATACAATTTGGGTTATCATCGATCGTCTCACGAAATCAGCTCACTTCTTGCCAATCAAGGAGACTGATGAAATGGAAACTCTCGCAAAGTTGTATCTGAAGGAGATAGTTTCACGACACAGAGTGCCAATTTCCATTATCTCGGATCGTGACGCTCGTTTCACATCCCGATTTTGGCAATCACTCCAAAAGGCTCTAGGTACTAACTTAGACATGAGTACTGCTTACCACCCTCAAACTGACGGACAAAGCGAAAGAACCATTCAAACGTTGGAAGATATGCTCAGGGCGTGTGTAATAGATTTTGGTAAAGGATGGGATAGACACTTGCCTTTGGCGGAATTCTCATATAACAACAGCTATCATGCCAGCATCAAGGCAGCACCATTCGAAGCACTTTATGGGCGGAAGTGTCGATCACCCGTGTGTTGGGCCGAGGTAGGAGAAGCTCAACTCACTGGTCCTGAAATCATCCAGGAAACCACCGATAAGATAGTACAAATTAGGAAACATCTACAAGCTGCACGAGATAGGCAAAAGAGTTACGCTGACGTAAGGCGAAAGCCTATGGAATTTGAAGTGGGTGATAGGGTTATGCTAAAAGTATCACCATGGAAAGGTACGGTTAGGTTCGGAAAATGGGGAAAATTAAATCCTAGATACATAGGACCATTCAAGATTCTGGAAAGGATCGGTCCTGTAGCCTATAAACTAGAGCTTCCTATAGAGCTCAGTAACATACACCCTACTTTCCACGTTTCCAACCTAAAGAAGTGTTTGTCGGATGAAACACTTGTCATTCCAATGAAAGAACTCCAGCTCAACGACAAGCTAAATTTTGTGGAAGAACCTGTGGAGATAATGGATAGGGAGGTTAAGCAATTGAAACGAAGCCGAATTCCTATCATTAAGGTGAGATGGAATTCTAAAGTGGGACCAGAATTTACTTGGGAACGGGAAGATCAATTCCGTCAGAAGTACCCACACCTATTCTCCAACACCGCAACCAACACCGAGTGAATCTCGAGGACGAGATTCCATTTAAGGAAGGGAGACTGTAACCATCGGTAAAAAAAATTCACCTTTATACTAATAGTAATTCATTTTTTTCTACGTACATTTTTTTTCCTACGACTAGATAATACACCGCACTCACAAACTGCTCACTCTCACAATTAATGCCTTTGATATGTACACATTTAAGTGACAATGGAAATATCACTTTTATGTCATACTTGAAACTTCCCGACATGGTCACCATGTCAGTTATGCCTCATAACATACGGGATGTCCGATATAAAGTAATCCTTATATAATTGGTGTTATTTTCAATACAATATCACAAGTAAATTAGGGTTCTTAAAAGTTTTATAACAATTTCGATACTACATTATAAACCCTAATGTACAAAACATTAAACTTAATATTACAAGTTTAAGATATAAAACCCTAACTCTAAGGCATTTCCCGGTTAAAACCCTAATATGCAAATCTTATGATTTTATGTAAATAAAATCACAAACTAAAATTTAAGATATAAATGAAACATTTACCAAATTCCAAGGTACAAGTTTATTAAACCAATGTACAAGTCATTGATGCATAAAGGTGTTCAATTAACTAAAAACTTCATTATAAACCTTAGTGTACTAAATTTTAAGCACATTGTACAAACCTTTCAAGCACATATATATTTTATTTTTAGGTACAACTAAACAATGCTAATGTACAAATATTAAATCACCAAACCTAAGCCTTTATTATTATTTATTTACATGTAAATCACTTAAACAAGTATTTGTTTAAATAAACTAGCAACCTAACTAGATACTTATACCATTTACACCTATTGTACAAAAATGCAAGCCCTAGTTACAACCCTATGATGCCTAACGCCCCCTTATTTACCTAGTTAAAAATGAACTAATCTAGTTACCATATACTTACTAAGTAATACATGTTTAAACCATAGCCATAAACCAAGTACTTGCACATAAATTTTACATATCACTCTTTACCATGATATTTTTACCCTAGTCAAAGTTTGTGGGTAAAACTCTTGGTTAGAGTTTTACCACACACACCATGTCTCCTTGCAATCACATGATACTTCCATGTGTATAGCTACACATCACCTTGTCTCCTCTATTGCAAGACAAGGTGACTTAGTCTTTTAAGAATTCATGCACCTTCACCCTATATATATAACGCCCCATATATGTTTCTTTTGAGTCCCATGCAAACACACACATGATACCCCACTACTCACATATCACACGCCCCATATAACCCCTCTAATACTCACAAACAATCTGAAATTAGGACTCTAGTTAGTGTTAAGGAAGGATAAACTAGAGCTTGAAAGGTGTGAAGAATACTTGGTAACATTAGCAGCTAGTAGGAGTTTATTTGAGACACGCAACTCACAAGCTTGTAAGTACACTCACACCCTTTTCTTTAGTCATTTTAAACATGCAATAAAACATATAAGCAACTATGGATTAGTGTTATGTGGAAAAACAAAGTAAAAACCATGTTTTATGTTCTTTCTGTAAACTTTCTGTAATTGTAAGCACACATAGATAAACACCTAAATGTAATGCGTTTTACTTAAATGTTAGAACATGTTAGGAGTCTATTTAAAAAGCAAAATAAACATCTAATCTAATTACCAACACCTTATAGGTCTATACTAAATAAAATGCATGTTTTACTTTTCCCCTACTGAAAGTTGCGTCAAAACAGGCCTTACCCCCTACTTGCCCCGCGTTTATCTACTTCATGCTAGAGGTATTAGGGTCAAACAAGGTACCGTTGTAAAGACCACCTGGGATACTACAAAACGCCCCCATGACCCGGTTAAAAAGCCTAGTCGATATCTTTAAAAACAGCCATCATTTTGGGCAAAAGTCATAAACACCAAAAAGTCTTTTACAACAAATATATGGGAAAACATGGGATTTTTGATAAATTTGGTTAGGAACTGTATTAGAAACATTAGAAATGGGTAAAACAATATTTCACAAAGTCGCATGCAAAAGATATAGCTTAAAACTGAAATTTTTATAAAACGCGTCGTGGCCAAGTGGCCATATTCGTGGACTTGTATTTTTCTAACCAAAGACGACTAGGACATGAGGCTTATGCCATTTAAGAGAGCTTACAGCATAGTGTATAAAGGGTTAAATGTGATGCGGAGACACTAGCTTGCCTTGTGTAAAACATTCCCTCTTTTAGCCCCGTTATTGCCCAAAAACAACAAAAAGCACATAACCCCCCTACTTTGTAAAGTCATTGCGACTAAACCGTAAGAGTTTAAGACCTCTAGTTTGAACCATTATAAAGAACACCAGAAAAACTCTTGAAAGGAACAAGAACGTAGTAAAAACCTATTAAGGCCTCGTTTTTATTCACCCGTACTTTTACCCATTTAAGCAAAAAACTAGTTAATTTCACTTATAAAATTTTAAGCATGAAAGTAGTAATTTTTGTAAAATAAAGTTCCTTTGGACTAAAAACGTAATTTATATGAAGTTAAATATATAAGGGCTAATTTTGTCAATAATCCATAGATGAGGGTTTAAAGCATCATTTTTGAAAGTACAAGGGTAAAAACTGTAAATATTTAAAATTGTAAAATATAACGTTTTGGAAACATAAATAATTTAACAACTTTGGTTTTAATAAAAACTTATTAATAATCATTCGAGCCATAAGAATAAGTATGATAAGTATATTTAATTTTTGAAGAGACTTCATGTTATATAAGGAACATTATCGTCGCATAAACTTTAACATGAATACTAAATACATGATATACCAAATCAGGTCAAGAGTCGGAGCAGTTTGTTAATATTATCTAAGTTGTTTTCCATCCAGACTACAATAACACCGAGGTGAGTTCATAGTCCCACTCTTACTTATTTGTTTTCTAAACTCGTGGGGAGATACATGCTACTAAAACCGAACACGAGTATTTTCTGTATGCTATCCTGATTGATATTGCCTAAGTACCTACTGTTGCCACTAAAAGCCCCTCAAATCATGAACCATTAATCACTTACGAGTGAACGCGAATATCGTGAATAGATCTATTGGCAGTTGACGCCCCATTTGTGTTAGCCGGATAGGTAACCAAATGCACTATATTTGAGAATACTAGGAGAATGGCAAACTCCTACGGAGGGCATTGTTGCTCACATTATCATTATGATGTTTACATCTTACGTCATTATTATGACGCGTTCGTGTTAAGGTTTGCGTGTCATGAGACTTAAGGCAATATACTGTACTGAAATATTACTGATTTTACTACTGCTTATCTTGTGTTCAACTTATTACTAAATAAACACTATAGATTCACTCAACCTTTGTGTTGACTTTTTAGCATGTTTTATCTCAGGAAACTAGAGCACGACCTGGCACGGAGTGGCAATGGACTTTCTTTTATAAAGGCGTCCATTTTTGTTATCATTCACAAGAATAAAACTATGTATTTCCGTATTTCCATTGGGACCTTTATTATGTAAACTCTAATTTAAATAAATGAATGATAACTGTTTTATCTAAAACGTCTCTTTTGAGCCGTTTATCTATTATTATGACTGTGCTCCATGAAGTAATACCCCAACCTTAATTCCGCTGCGTATATCAAATTTGGGGGTGTTACAAGATTAGGGTCTACTCTCTCTTCATCATTGGGTAGTTCAGGGGTTTCATTATCAAAAAAGTTCAATTGATTTAAGTCTTGAAAAACATTTTCAGAATTAGAACTGTTCTTATCAGCAGTTGAGTCTTTAAAAGAAAAAATAGACTCAAAAAATTTAACATCTCTAGAAAAAATGAACTGATGCTTATCAAGACTATATAACCTATATCCCTTTTTAGAATTAGCATACCCCATCATAACACATTTCTCAGATCTACTACCAAGTTTATCATTGTTATTAACAATAGTAGCAAAAGACAAACAACCAAACATTCTTAAATTACAGAGAGTAGGCTTTTGGTTATATATCATCTCAAAAGGAGATTTTCCATTAAGCACAGAAGAAGGCAATCTGTTAATAAGAAAAGTAGCAGTAAGAATACACTCAGTCCAAAACTTAAGTGGAATTCCCCCCTGAAACATAAGGGATCTAGCAACATTCAAAAGATGCCTATGTTTCCTTTTAGCAATACCATTTTGCTGTGGAGTGTATGCACAAGAAGTCTGATGGGTAATACCTTTTTCATCACATAACTTTGAGAAAGAATGATTAACAAATTCAGTACCATTATCACTTCTAAAACTCTTAATTTTTCTATCAAACTGAGTTTCAATCATGTTATAAAAGATAGTGATATAATGAATAGTTTCATCCTTAGTTTTAAGTAAATATACCCATACAGCCCTAGTGTAATCATCCACAACAGTCAAAAAATACTTGTAACCTTCCTTACTAGCAACCTTATAAGGTCCCCATAAATCTAAATGAACAAGTTCACCCAAAACAGTAGAAGTATGATCACTTAAAGGAAAAGGTTCCCTAGTTTGCTTAGCTCTTTGACAAATTTCACAAAATAAGTTTTGTTTCTTTGAAGCAAGCTTCAGATCAGTTTTTAAAACACTTAGAACAGGGTCTGCAGGGTGACCAAGCCTGCAGTGCCAATCATAGTAAGAAAGTGAATTATTACTTTGAAAAGAGGTACCTCCAGAATTGAAATAATATAAACCACCACACTGATTACCAGTCCCCAGAACATTTCCTAGATTCAAATCCATATTGGCCTGCACACTATTCCCCTTAACAGAGTTGTCTTTGATGAGAGAGATAAGAGTAGTAAGTTGTTCATCTGTAAAACCAGAAGATGAACTAGACCCCACAGAATTATTATTAGAAAATCTTTTTTGAGAAGTCTGAGGTCTGTTATTGTTACCCTTTTTTCCAAAATTTGGAGGATACCCAATCAATTTAAAACATCTGTCCTGAGTATGTCCATTAAAACCACAGTGATCACAAACAAGAGCAGAACCAATGTTTCTTCTATTATCATATACTTTATTAAAATTTGCAATAGGTGGATTAGCCTGAGTATTCTGATTAATAGTTCTAACATTCTGGCTAGTAGAATTATCACCCTGAGTATTCACAACTCTAGTAGCAAAAGCAGAATTATGATTCCTACTAGAACTACCAGACACAACATTCCTATGGTTTTCTTCACTACTGATAATAGCATAAGCACCTTTAACATCAGGCAAAGGATCTCTAGAAAGAATGTTACTTCTTATTTGCATGTAAGAATCATCCAGACCCATTAAGAATTGCATAAGTTTCATAAGTTGGTTATGCTTTTTAAAATCAACAACAGCATGACAAGTGCATCTAGGTAATTGAACCATAGCATCAAATTGTTTCCACAAACTACTTAGCTTATTAAAATATTCAGAAATAGTAGTGCCATTCTGAGTTAAAGAGTGAATTTTATGATGCAGATTAAAAGTAACAGAACCATTGATAAGGTTTTAAAAGGTACCATTTTGAGGGGTCGTTTTAATCCTTATTTGATCACTTTTGTATCCGTTATTGCTTAATATCGTTCCTTTTCACTTTTTAGGTCTCTTGAAGGCAAAATGCTGGAATGGCACTTATTTGGACGAAAAGGCGCGAATATATGAAGAAAATGGCCAAAGTCAAAATCGAGACACTCACAGCTGCTGAAAATAGAAGGCGACGGCGTCAGGTGCTAATTGCGACGCCGTCCGAAGATTTTTGTGACGGTTCAGAACCCAAAACTCGTATTTTCAAGTGACGACGTCTAGTTGTAAAAGAGTAGGCTGTCGCTACTCAGACGGCCTAGATGCAATCCAGACGACGTTAGAAGCTGAAGAGGACGGCGTCACGGACATAAGGTGACGCCGTCGCAAGGTTAACGTGGCCAAGACGAAACCCTAATGACGGCGACACGATGGCGTCACAAGCATAAGGTGACGCCGTCACAAGCTGATCAAGTCACAGCATGCGCGCGAAGTAGTTGATATTGTTTTGGCCATAACTTTTGCATACGAACTCGGATTTAGGTGGTTCAAAAGCCCACGCGACCGGAACGAGAAAATCTACAATTTGCTGAAAAAATGGTCGTGACGCCGTCACTCTATAAGTGTGACGCCGTCACCCTTTGCCGACAGAAAATCTGCCTATAAATATAACATTATAACTTCACTTTTTGAAAGCCCTAAACCCTAAGTCCGATTCCAGGGTTTAGGTAGGTGTTTTTCCAGCAACTTAAAGGGTTTCAAACGCTCCATAAACATCGTGTAATGATTTGTTTGTTAATCCAATCCTATGGTATGTCTTCAATTATTACAATTGTTGCTTGCTCTTCATTAATTATGCTTGGCTAATTCACCTAGTGTTTGCTTATGATTGTATGAAACTTGTATATAATTAATTAGATCTTATTGATTTCTTAGTGATGCTTGTGTCTATCTTCATCATTAGGGTGTGACAATTTCAATGAGTCTAATTGGTTTAGTTTATAATTCTTGCATCCTACTGTCTCTTGTTTGATTGGTTGTCTCTTATCTTAATTGTTAATGATCTAGTAATGCGATAGGTCATTCGTTGTGTACTTAATGCTTGATTCATCTTTGTGAACCTTAGAATATGATTACCTGAGTAGTTGTAGGCTAAATTATCCAAAGAGTGCCTTAGAGTAAGAGTTTATCATCCCTAGTGGGTTTTGTAGACGAGACCCTTTGGTAAGTTCAAAGAGTTAGGGATTAATGCATACCCTACGACTTTAGACACACAACGCGTTAAGAATAAGGACGTGACAATTCAACCATCAATAGGACGTGACAATTCAGTAGGTAGAATTGGATAGCTAGCAAGGAGTAATACATCATAAGTAGATACGCTTCACGTTCCTGGTAAACCCCTAAGTTAGTTAGTATCTTTTGGAATAGTTGACTAGCAACTAATTCCACCCTCCCCTCCAAAACCGAGATTCATAAAATATAAAAATACAAAAATAATCATCCCTCACCTTTAGACTTAAATCGACATACACTTCAGCCTAACGACACTATTCCCCTAGAGAACGATATCAATACCCGTGGCTTACCCTAATTACTACACTACAACGATTAGGTTCACTGCCTAGGGTGTTATAAAACTTGCTCGAAGAAAAGGAAGTTTCCTTGACCCAGAACGACGCGTGTAGCGTTATCAAGTTTTTGGCGCCGCTGCCGGAGAATAGTTATTGTTTAGGCTTGATTTCTATCTCGTTTAGGTCTACTCACAAGATTCCTATCAAGTGAGATTTTTTCTTTTTATTAGCTTCCTTGTAGTCTATCCCCCTTCTTTGTGCCTTTGTTCGTAAAACTTTTCCATTGACTCTTCCGTTCACCATTATGGAGAACGCGAATCCACTATATCCGCGATTAGGTTTTTTCATAAATAATTATGATATTCCTAGAGCGGATTATTCAAGATGGTGGGAAGAAAGTAACCAAGTCCATAAACCTTTTGAGGGTTTCACCATTCCATCAAGCCCACAAAATACCTCATCTAGTGAAACCTATGCTTCGTTTGAGCCTTCACCTAGGATAGACTTTCGTGAACAACCTCCGTGTTTAGAAACTATTTTTAGTGAGGCCTTTAGGAGAACTGACCAAATTTGTGAAAACATCATGGTAAGCAACCAAGCATTAAACCATAAGTTGGATCAATTACTAGATTTGGTTTCATCACGACCTAAGGAAACATTACATGACGAGCATATAGATGATGTAGATGTGATTGAGGATAAGGTGAGAAGTCTAGACCCACAAGGTATCCCACAAGTCCCACCATCATTTAAGGCATACACACCGCACGTGACTTACCCGGAAGTAGTAGGAGAGACTTTAGGAATCCCAATGGAGGTAGAACATTTGAACCAAACGCAACTGGAGAATATAGGTTTGAATACTTGTAGACTCAGTCTTACTCTTAGTTCTAGGGAATTTCCTAGTGTTGATGAACCGGAACCTCAATCTTTACTTCCATCCTTAGATAAACGAGGAACCGACCCACCCATCAACCAATTTAGTCCGGGTAGTTTTAGGATGAAGGAAGCCATTCACACACCCCCTTCACCTCACGTGGCATATTTCCACCCTAAGGGTGTGTATCGCTACTATCACCCGCACTTAAACTTAAGTGTAGGGAAAACTTCCACTTTATCTCATTAAATAAGGGTAGAGTCAAGCTCGTGACTCGAAAAAAAACAAGCGCTTCTTGGGAGGCAACCCATGTGTATTTGTTTTTCATTTTCATTTGTGTGTCGTATATCTTTTATTAATTGTCTATTCTCATGTTTAATTTTGTAAAAATGCTTTATTTTGTTTTTAACCTCGTCTTAATTGCATATAAAGGTATTTTACATAAGGGATAAGTGTAGGGAGGATTACACACGTTTTCAAAAGAAACGTAAACATGAGAATTACAATTATTTAAAAGATATACATGTGTGTTTGTTCGAGTCAAATGCTTGTATCGAGTCATAATGGATGTTTTGTAGGAAATTTTTCCAGATTTTAAAGATAAAAATGTTCCAAAATTTTTTCCAGAAAATCGCAAACCAGTTTCTGTCAGGATCTCAACCTGACGGCGTCAGGAGGAGCAGAACCTTGACTGACTTTTCTCGTTTTCTGAGCTACTTATAAAATTTTGGAATTTTCCAGGTCTTAATTTTCTAGAAAATCTGCAAACATCCATTCCACAAGCATTATATCTTATTTAAGTCTGGAATTACATCTTGTTGTGATTTTCTTTGTTCGGTTTGATGCGTTGGGTTGTTTGTTTTCTTCAAGTGTGCGGGTTTAATTTATCAAGAAGAAGTTACATAAGATTGGAAGGAGCTTTTCACGCAATAATTCTTCTTGAAAAGGATTTAACCACCACTTTACACGGATCCTACCAAGCTAATCAGGGGAGTATTAGTTTCTTTCGTTTTTAATTACCTTCCATTATCATAACTTTGATACTTTCGGGGAACATTGGGGACAATGTTCAGTTTAAGTGTAGGGAGGGAAAATAAAACGGGAACTTTGAAACTATGCTTATCCTTGACTATTTGCTTTGTCTAATTGCATTTGTGTAATAAACCATGAGAAAATGTCGGTTATGGTAATTTTGGCACCAAATTTAAAATTTTTCATGACATATAGGAGTGGGCCATTAGTCTTAACAAAAGCGTCTCATGGATAGGAAGTTATATGACTAGCACAAAAACCCTTTACCACTCAAATTCCACCAAAATGTGAGGATCGCCCTTAGATTAGTAGGAATTAAAGCATTCATCTTTAATGCTTAGAGTGTGAACCGGTAGTATATTAGATTCTAGAACTTGTTTTGTGATGCATTCCGAGATCGCAAGTGAGGCTACACTTGTGTAGTTAGGAATAACTAAATGATAAGAGGCATTAGGATAACCCTTGTTTGATACCTGTAATATAATTACTTCTTCCACATCGGTTGAGTAATTCCCCCACACCCTTTGCGTTGTACTCATCTTTAGTACACGATACCCCTAGTTAACCCCTCAGAGCCTATCCTTTTCGCAGTTCTCGTGATGTTTCGGTTTTTCCGGAATATCAATGAAGAGCATTGTTTACACCCCACCCCCAAATATACACCCAAATCGCCTTAGCCTACCCCTTATGCACTCACTTTTAGTGCAAATGTTGTTATCACCCTAAACCCTTAGTTCAATTATCTGGTTGCTTGCATAAGTTGCTAAGTCGAGTCATATCCTTTGTATACAGTTTTGGGATGATTGGGATTCATGGGAAAAGTTAAAGTTTATGAAATGACGGGAAGGGAACGTTAAATTCAAATTCCCTTTGTTTGCGTAATAATGTACCCCAAGTGTTTTGATCTTTTCAATTCAGGTCATATTAGTGTTAGAGTAATAAAAACTCAAGTGTAGGGATGTGCTATAAATCCCTATTATTTTGATGTTATCGTAGAGGATGGTAGAGTAAAAGTGTATGAAAAAAAAAAAAAAAAAAAAAAAAAAAAAAAAAAAAAAAAGGAGAAAAAAAAAAAAAAAAAAAAAAAAAAAAAACGGGCTACCATCCTACATCTATCTTTTAAATTTATGTTTGTTTATTTCCGTTACCTAGAGTTTTAGAGTGTCGAGTCTTGGCTTAGCAACGCCATTCTTCGTATGCATTTAACATAGAGATTTTTGACTTGCCACC
Source organism: Chrysanthemum makinoi (assembly GCA_910596185.1). Lineage (NCBI taxonomy): Eukaryota > Viridiplantae > Streptophyta > Magnoliopsida > Asterales > Asteraceae > Chrysanthemum > Chrysanthemum makinoi. The sequence continues at coordinate 250,409,549 of OU343219.1, read as the reverse complement.
ACTAAATAGCCTATCCCACCAAACCCTTGTTTCCCTACCGTAAGCCTAACATTACAACCCTTTAAAAGACCTCTTTGATAGTCTTCCCTAGGTGCTTACGTCAAAGCGATGGAGGTTTGATCTATTCTCAAGCCTATGGTAATCTATGTACTAGGACCGGTTAATGAGTGTTTATCTTCCATTTCCTATTTGTTATATTTCATATATACACCCGAGAGAGATGTGAGTATACAAACACCCCATGTGAGGTGCTAGTATGTAATTTCCGTGCTTGTTATGACTTTTGCGGGGCTTATATGTGTTGTGGACCGTTTTGAATTAATGCTTCATGACCCCTAACTTATAAATTAGTTGGTTAAAAGCACATTTGCTTGAGGACAAGCAAATAACAAGTGTAGGGATATTTGATAAGGTTTTAAAATGTACCATTTTGAGGGGTCGTTTTAATCCTTATTTGATCACTTTTGTATCCGTTATTGCTTAATATCGTTCCTTTTCACTTTTTAGGTCTCTTGAAGGCAAAATCTTTGGAATGGCACTTATTGGGACGAAAAGGCGCGAATATATGAAGAAAATGGCCAAAGTCAAAATCGAGACACTCACAGCTGCTGAAAATAGAAGGCGACGGCGTCAGGTGCTAATTGCGACGCCGTCCGAAGATTCTTGTGACGGTTCAGTTGTAAAACTCGTATTTTCAAGTGACGACGTCTAGTTGTAAAAGAGTAGGTCGTCGCTACTCAGACGGCCTAGATGCAATCCAGACGACGTTAGAAGCTGAAGAGGACGGCGTCACGGACATAAGGTGACGCCGTCGCAAGGTTAACGTGGCCAAGACGAAACCCTAATGACGGCGACACGACGGCGTCACAAGCATAAGGTGACGCCGTCACAAGCTGATCAAGTCACAACATGCGCGCGAAGTAGTTGATATTGTTTTGGCCATAACTTTTGCATACGAACTCGGATTTAGGTGGTTCAAAAGCCCACGCGACCGGAACGAGAAAATCTAAAATTTGCTGAAAAAATGGTCGTGACGCCGTCACTCTATAAGTGTGACGCCGTCACTCTTTGCCGACAAAAAATCTGCCTATAAATATAACATTATAACTTCACTTTTTGAAAGCCCTAAACCCTAAGTCCGATTCCAGGGTTTAGGTAGGTGTTTTTCCAGCAACTTAAAGGGTTTCAAACACTCCATAAACATCGTGTAATGATTTGTTTGTTAATCCAATCCTATGGTATGTCTTCAATTATTACAATTGTTGCTTGCTCTTCATTAATTATGCTTGGCTAATTCACCTAGTGTTTGCTTATGATTGTATGAAACTTGTATATAATTAATTAGATCTTATTGATTTCTTAGTGATGCTTGTGTCTATCTTCATCATTAGGGTGTGACAATTTCAATGAGTCTAATTGGTTTAGTTTATAATTCTTGCATCCTACTGTCTCTTGTTTGATTGGTTGTCTCTTATCTTAATTGTTAATGATCTAGTAATGCGATAGGTCATTCGTTGTGTACTTAATGCTTGATTCATCTTTGTGAACCTTATAATATGATTACCTGAGTAGTTGTAGGCTAAATTATCCAAAGAGTGCCTTAGAGTAAGAGTTTATCATCCCTAGTGGGTTTTGTAGACGAGACCCTTTGGTAAGTTCAAAGAGTTAGGGATTAATGCATACCCTACGACTTTAGACACACAACGCGTTAAGAATAAGGACGTGACAATTCAACCATCAATAGGACGTGACAATTCAGTAGGTAGAATTGGATAGCTAGCAAGGAGTAATACATCATAAGTAGATACGCTTCACGTTCCTGGTAAACCCCTAAGTTAGTTAGTATCTTTTGGAATAGTTGACTAGCAACTAATTCCACCCTCCCCTCCAAAACCGAGATTCATAAAATATAAAAATACAAAAATAATCATCCCTCACCTTTAGACTTAAATCGACATACACTTCAGCCTAACGACACTATTCCCCTAGAGAACGATATCAATACCCGTGGCTTACCCTAATTACTACACTACAACGATTAGGTTCACTGCCTAGGGTGTTATAAAACTTGCTCGAAGAAAAGGAAGTTTCCTTGACCCCGAACGACGCGTGTAGCGTTATCAACCATCAATCCTGTCAAAGGTATCTTTTAACTCATTCCAGACACTAGAAGCACTTTTGGAAAAATTTTGACCAAGAAACAACTCTTCAGAGATGGAATTTAAAATCCATCCCAACACAATAGCATTAACCCTATCCCATTGTCTTCCCAAAACTTCATCAACATTAGACCTTCTATAAGTGCCATCAATAAAACCAGTTTTATTTTTTCCTTCTAAGGCTAACATCATAGCACAAGACCAGACATTATAATTCACAGTCCCTTTTAGTTTTATTGAAACCACAGTCAAAGGAGCTGAATCATTAGGGTGTAAATGTAAAGGATGACTCAAATCCAATTTACTTATAAAAGTGACAGGGTTTTCAGGTTTATACTCATCATCAGTATAACCATGAACAGAATTATGAACATACATGATTCAAGAACAGATAATCAAACACACAGGAAAGGTAAAGAAAGAAGTTCCCAGGCTTTCCTTGCCACTAGAGTGGTAGGTTAAGGGCACACACAAGCACACAAGAACAAAAAAAAATCCAAATACTAAAAAACACAATCAATCTAATCTCAACCAATCACAACTGCAATCAATCCCAAATCCTATCCTCCAGCAATCTAGACAGAAAAATAAGAACATAAATTAAAGAGAGAGTGTGAGAGGTTTTACAGAGCACGCAATAATAATCAGCAGCGGAATAACAGACCTACTATACTCTAGATTCAATTAGTCTAGAGATATAACAGATATAAAGCAAGAACCCAGAACCAAGAACCAACAAACCCTAATTTTTCAAAATTAAGGAAAATCACCAGAACCACTTCCAATCTTTACCAAACACCAGATCTTATCGATTAACCACACTTAATCGACACCAGAAGCCTTCAATCACAAAAGCCCCAAAAATAAACCAAACCCTAATTTTTCAGAAATTAGGGGTTTTCCAGAATCCTTCAAGATTAACTAAATTTACCACAAGATCTATCAATTAACACAAGTTAATTGACCAAGAACCAATTAATATAAAAAAACCCAATTTTACCAAGAACCCTAATTTTAAAAAACGTTTTTCAGAGAACCTGGCTCTGATACCATGAAGAAAAACATATTTCAATGATTAACAAATCACTTTTATTACTTCAGAAACAATATTACAAATCAAATCTTCTATTCTCAAATAGAATCAACCAACAACCAGTATTTGATCTCAATCAAATAACAATGAATCAGTAACAACAAGTAACAAAGTATTTTGATCAAGGAAATCAAAATACAAACTAGGGTTTTGTTATTTAGTGAGAGAGTCGTAATTTGTAGAGAGAGAGATAGCTGGGATGAGAGATAATGAGAGAAGATACAAGTCTTCTCTTTATATAGCCTCAAATATTTCATATAGACCCTTCAATCTTTAATCTTAATAAAACTCTCCCCAAGTATACTTCCAGTCTAAAGCCATTTACACTTCTAGTCCCTCCAGAGTTATATCTTCAACTTCTAACCATAAAACTCTTCTCAGCATATAATACTGAAAAAACACAAAGAAGAACAACAAGAATATCACTATCTGATTAGAACAAAAGTATCTAGATCATAATTCTCAACAGAATTTTACAAAAACTATAGGTACCAATAATGCAACTTTGCTATATATATAAACCAAGGGAATTTATTCAGAACTCACAAAACCCTCAATCGGAAAACAATGGATCCCTATAACTCCTTATCATCGTCAGCAGCAATCGCACAACAAACATGGGAGCTCGAAAACAACATCGTAACAATGGAGACACCGCACTCATCAGAATCCGACAGTATCTTCTACTACGACGAAGCCGCACAAACCAAGTTCCAGCAAGAAAAACCATGGACAAACGACCCGCATTACTTCAAGAAAGTAAAGGTGTCAGCTTTAGCTTTGTTAAAGATGGTGGTTCATGCAAGATCAGGTGGGACAATTGAAGTGATGGGATTAATGCAAGGGAAAACTGATGGTGATTCGATTATTGTTATGGATGCTTTTGCTTTGCCTGTTGAAGGGACTGAAACTAGAGTTAATGCTCAAGCTGATGCTTATGAGTATATGGTTGAATATTCTCAGACTAATAAACAGGTTAAACCCTAACCCTAATTATTCTTGATTTTCTTGATTGGTTTGTGTTTTTTGGGTTTATTGGTGGGTTTTTGGCCTTAAACTTTTGTTTTGGTTGATTTTTTATGTGTTAGGTTTTTAAGGTAATCGGTAGATTTTGCGAGTATGTGGTTTGAGTGTTTTGTGACTAATGAGTAGGTTAGGACTGATTATGTGGTTAGTTTCGCTTGTTCGAGCCGTGGATGATGATTTTTCTAGTGTTTGGCTATAGTGAATTTAGTTCTTTTGGGTAAAAGGGCTTCACCCTGGTAAAATTAGTGAATTTAGTTCTGATTATGAGTACGAGTTTTTTTGTAAAGGCTAATTCCAAAATCCTTGAATCTTGTTATATGTATAAGGAATATAAATATTGTGATTTGTTATGTTAGGATTTTGTTATTTGTTTGTTGTTATTTTGTATTTTCGTTAATTGTTTGCCGTTAATTTGTTAGTTTTTTAGTTTTAAAACCCTTTGTGAGTATTATGTGTTAAAACCCTTTGCGAGTATTTTGTGAGTAATAAGTTGGATGGTTCTGATTATATGGGTGAGTTACGCTTTTGAGTTGTGGATGAAGGGTTTCTAGTGTTTGGGTTGAAAATTGATTATCATCATTTAGTTATTTGGGCGTTAAGTTATTGGTTTATGAGCAGTTGTGATGATATTGGTTATGGTTATATTCTTTTAGGTGTTTTTTTACGTGTAAATCCTTGGATAGTCAGAGTTTGTGACACCCTGTCAACCTAAGCCTGTCAACCTAAGCCTAGAATCCATATGTGTTTTGAGTATATGGTTGAGTATTTTCTGACTAATGACTAGGTTAATTCTGATTATGTGGGTGTGTTTGTGTTTTAGAGTTGTGGAGGATGAGTTTCTATAGTGAATTTGGTTCTGATTATGCAGGGGTTAAGTTATTGGTTTAGGAGTGGTTGTTATGAAACTGGTTTTGGTTATCTGATTGTTTTGGTGTCAATTTAAGTGTAAACTCTTATATGGTAGAGTTTGTCAGACACTTGAATAACTGATTATCTTGTTATGGGGGTGTGTTTGCGTTTGAGAGTCGTGGGTGATGAGTTTCTAGTGTTTAGGTATAGTTCTGATTATGAGGGGGTTTAAAAATCAGTTTTGGAGTAGATTAACAAAACAATTTCTGGCATAAGGTCTCGTTTTACGTTTCTTATGAAAGAATGGAAACACATCAATACTGTATCTCTTTCAGCTTGTGTTGTTATGGTTGTTATGTGAGGGGTTGTTTGGGATTGCTTATCTTAAAGAAATTAAATACCCTAAAATAACATCCAAAACATTCAAAATTGTTTATCTGTTTTAGAAGTAAGCAGATGAGCACTTCAATAAGCAATACCAAACACCCCCTGTTTCTGAATATGTCATATTAGATGATTACTTTTTGACGTAATGCTAAACACCAGTATAGTTATGTGACTAATCTAATTGGTATGCTATATTGTAGGCTGGAAGGTTGGAAAATGTTGTTGGGTGGTACCATTCTCATCCTGGTTATGGATGTTGGTTGTCTGGAATTGATGTTTCTACTCAAATGCTGAACCAGCAGTATCAAGAGCCATTTTTGGCAGTTGTCATTGACCCAACAAGGACTGTTTCTGCTGGTAAAGTTGAGATTGGAGCATTTAGGACTTACCCGGAAGGATACAAGCCATCAGATGAGCCAGTGTCTGAGTATCAGACAATCCCTCTTAACAAGATAGAGGACTTTGGTGTCCATTGCAAACAGGTCAGCTATACTTATTTATACCATTGGCACGATTCATGACATTTTGATAGTCTATTGACTAGTTCCTTTTGTTGCGTTTTTTGGTTGACAGTATTACTCGCTAGACATCACGTACTTTAAGTCGTCTCTTGATTGTCACTTGTTGGATCTGCTTTGGAACAAGTATTGGGTGAATACCCTTTCTTCCTCACCTTTGCTTGGGAATGGTGACTATGTTGCAGGGCAGATATCAGATCTTGGTACTTATTTCTTATTATAATAATTGCCTTTGAGATGTATTTTTGTTTATTTTGGTTGCACGGAACTTCACTAGGTTGCTTCTGGTTTGTAATTTTAATTTTGGTTTTTTCTGCATTGTCACACAGCTGAAAAGTTGGAGCAAGCTGAAGGTCAGCTGTCTCATACACGCTTCGGTCCTCTCATGGCACCCGCTCAAAGAAAGAAAGAGGTTAGTGGGTCACATATCTTGTGTTTTTTTTTCCCTCATGACCCTTTTAATAGTGTTCCTGTATTTGAACTGTATATCACTAAGATGTTCTTATAGGAGAACCATATGTGTCGTACAGTGCCCATACGAGCATATCAGGAAGACAATCTTTGCATCTATTGAACCATAACTTTGCTCAGCCTTGTCAAGATTTACTAACTGGATAAAAAGACATACTTACGTGTCTTAGACAAGTACATAGGTGTCATACATATATATACCACCTCAAGCATATTAATAGCACTTGCCATTCAAATTACTTTAGTAAACATCGACCGGACCAGTTTGACTCATCTTATGCCTACATGTTGTATGGACTAAGAGATGTTAAGGAAGCAACAGTGAAGAACTGCGAATGATTAGATGGATTTCATAAGTTTTTTCGTCCATGAGTTTAGTGTTCTGTTATGTGATTCAGCACAAAGTTCCACAAAAAATAAGCAATCTGTTAGCTAAGTATATTTCTGAATCTTCTTTCCACATGTAATTAACAGATGTTTAAAAGCACTGCTAAGTCTATCTAGCTGACTAGCAAAAATTTATAGATTTTGTGTTTCTAATAAATGTCCATCTATTCGTTATTTACAGGAAGAATCGCCACTTGCTAAAATTACAAAAGATAGTGCAAAGATCACTGTGGAGCAGGTTCATGGTCTGATGTCACAGGTGGATTACTCTATTCCATCACTTTATAAAAAGTTCACATCTGTTAAATTAGTGGCACCAATCGTCTGTCTAACACGCTAATGTTTGCATTTTTATTAGGTTATCAAGGACATACTCTTCAATTCTGTTAGGCAGTCCAACAAATCTCAGCCGGAGTCATCAGGCCCCGAGCCTATGGTCCAATCCTAGAAGATAGTATCTTAGTACTGTGATTGCAAACGTTAATACTCTATGACTGAACAGTTTTGTTATTCATAGCAATATGAGTGTCCTTTGATTGTTCAATCTTGTTCTATTTGTCTACTTGCAAGGTCACTTGGAAAACGTGCTAAGCCTTGCTTGAGCTTGAGTTGGTTATTTTAATGAATTGTTTAATGAATGTTTTGTTACTGGCTTGTGTTTGGCTCGAGGCAGATTTTACCCTAAAGCTTAGATAGCTTGAAAATGTGTCAAAACTGTTGATTTGGAAATTGATTTTGCTTGAAAATATCTATGTGAACTATGTTCAAATATATTAAACGTGGATTTAAATGTTATAAGGAATAGATGGGAACTGAAAAACTTGATAACAAATTGAGTTGAAATCTAATAACCTTGAACTTGGATTGTTAAACATTTTGAGCTCGTGTTTGTTGTTGAACCTGTTAAAGTATGATTTAAATGTTAGGATCCAGTTTGAACTCGTATCCAAATTCATTAGGTGAAAAATTAGCTGTTCGTTGCTTGATATCGAGTCATGGGTGATTCTGGTTCGAGTATTATTTGGGACTTCAATTCGACTTGCTTTGCAATGAACTGTTGTTCCTTTCGGTGAATCGGTGTGATAGAGGACTGGTATGTTTTTTGCTGTAGACGATTTTTTGCTGTAGACGAAAGTGATTTCGACTAATGTGAACAAGTCTTGACTACACTAGTAAATTTTAACAACGGTTTAGAAGAGAATTCGAGCAGACAACACATGATGGATTCTAGAAAAAATGGCATGATTGCACTATTCTATCTTATACACCATTATTGTATTAAACAAACAAAATTTAAAGTAACAATGTGTCCAAATCACCTCCGTTGGCATAGTTACCAAAGCCATGTTCCGAATCATCATAAGAAATTTTTAAGACAGGCAATTAACAAATGAGATTTTTATTGTTCAGGCTACTCGAGTAACGAAAGACTTTAACTGAGATGTATATTCGAAATATTCTCATGACCATTTTCAACTTTTTTTAAAGAAAAATTTACACGTTTGGTCCCTGTGATTTGCTCATATTTCAAGTTTAGTCCCTAAGTCGTTTTAATTACACCAGAGATACCTATTTTTGAAACCTTGCACTCATTTAGTCCTTATTTTGGATGGGCCGTTAGTTTCTTCATTAAGTGTTTGCACCGTTAGTCTCTCTGTTAATAACTTTTGCACCGTTAGTCCTATTTTTTCAAATAATATTTTCGACAGTTAGTCCCTCTGTTAATAATAATTTTCGGCCGTTTTTTTACGTTTTTGTCCGTTTTTGTTCGCTTTTTATCTGTTTTCTCCCGTTTTTTACGTTATTTGTCCGTTTTTATCCGTTTTTTACGTTTTCGCATGTTTTTTACGTTTTTGTCTGTTTTTATCCGTTTTCGCACGTTTTTTTACATTTTTGTATGTTTTCGTTCGTTTTTTAACCTTTTTGTCTGTTTTTATCCGTTTTCGTCCGTTTTTTACGTTTTCGGCCGTTTTTTACGGTTTTTATCCGTTTTCGTTCATTTTTTTATCCGTTTTCGCCCGTTTTTCTTAGGTTTTTGTCCGTTTTCATTCGTTTATTATCTTTTTTCGCACGTTTTTTACGTTTTTATATGTTTTCGTCATTTTTTTGCGTTTTTGTCCGTTTTTATCCGTTTCGTCTGTTTTTTTTACGTTTTCACCCGTTTTTACGTTTTTGTCTGTTTTTATCCGTTTTCGTTCTTTTTTTATCCGTTTTCACCCGTTTTTACGTTTTAGTCCGTTTTTATCCGTTTCCATTCGTTTTTTATCCGTTTCGCACGTTTTTTTACGTTTTTATATGTTTTCGTCCGCTTTTTACGTTTTTCATCCGTTTTTATCCTTTTCGCCTGTTTTTTTTTTCCTTTTTCGCCCATTTTTTATGTTTTTAAAACGGATGAAAACGTAAAAAAGGGGCGAAAACGGATAAAAAAAATGAACGAAAATGGATAAAAACAGTCAAAAACGTAAAAAACGGACGAGAAAGGATAAAAACGTACGAAAACATATAAAAACGTAAAAATCATGCGAAAACAGATAAAAAAACAAATTAAGACGGACAAAAAACGTAAAAATTAGGCAAAACGGATAAAAAACGAATGAAAACGGATGATAATGTAAAAAAAGTGTCAAAAACGGATAAAAAACAGACAAAACAAACCAAAACGTAAAAAAACAAACGAAAACGGATAAAAACGTTAAAAAATGGGCGAAAACGGACAAAAACGTAAAAAACGGTCGAGAATGGATAAAAACAGACAAATAACATAAAAAACGGGCGAAAACGTAAAGAAACGGACGAAAACGGTCAAAAACGTAAAAAAAAACAGACGAAAACATATAAAAAAAAAAAAAAACGTGTGAAAACGGATAAAAAATGAATGAAAACGGACAAAAAAAGTAAAAACTAGGCAAAACGGATAAAAAACGAATGAAAACGGATAAAAACGTAAAAAAAGTGCCGAAAACGGATAAAAAATAGACAAAACGAACAAAAACATAAAAAAACGGACGAAAACATATAAAAAGCAGACGAAAACGGATAAAACGCAAAAAAAGGACGAAAAACGTAAAAAAAAGGGGGGAAACGAATAAAAAAGGAAAGAAAACGGACAAAAACGTAAAAAAAAAAAGGGCAAAAACTATTATTAACGGAGAGACTAACTAGCGAAAACTATTATTTGAAAAAATAGGACTAACGGTGCAAAAATTATTAACGGATAGACTAACTGTGCAAACACTTAACGGAGAAACTAACGGCCCATCCAAAATAAGGACTAAATGAGTGCAAGGTTTCAAAAATAGGTATATCTGGTGTAATTTTTTTTTTTTTTTTTTTGAACGGCATTTAAAAAATTCATTAAAAAAGGCTAGTAAGAAACTAGCAAGTACAATACACAAGCCAAGAAACGGAAGAAACTAAGGAGCATAATAAATTTTAACGATACACGAAAAAAAACGCAACAAACCGACGGCAACTAAAAGCAGAAGGGAGATCCCAATGCGGCACAAATAGAATGACCTCCCATGGACGAAGTCGAACACCCGTTGCGTCAAACCACAAATGCAGATAGATCTAACCGACATCCTTTGATCGTCTCTTTAAAGCACTATTAAGGAGAATAGTATCCTTAACACTGCCATAAAATTTCCAAATCTTAAAATCACTAGGAAACTGATCTTTTTTAAATGACTTAGAGACTAAACTTGTAATATAAGCAAACCACATAGACCAAACGTGTAATATTTTTTTAAAAAATTAACCTCAAGATATCTAGTGAAGTTTGAACTAAAGACTTTTTGTGAAAACATGAGAGCATGTGTCCATTAAACCCACTTTGGTTGTGATTTTTTCTAAGACTGAAAACGTGAGTTAAAATTTGTTATGCATTGAACCAACATGAGTTACTCTAATCCTCTTAAAACCAGACATTAAAAAAACAAGACTAAAATACACGGTTGGTCCCTAAACTTGGTCATATGTTTCGCGTTGGGACAAACCTGGGCATTATCATCGCCATAGGTCCAAAACATGACCTTTATATGCCAAACTAGTCCCTTGACAAAGTCAATGTCTGATTTTTGTTTTGTAGTCGAGGGTATTTTAGTCCATACACATTTATACTTTCATAACACATTTATATTTTATCCCTTCATCTTTATATCTTTTTATCAACTTTAGATTGGATCTACATTTCAAAAATAGCTTCAAAGATTAGATTATTTGGCCACATCAAGCACTAGCAGTTTATGTTTGTGTATTGAAGCCAAGTGTCTAGTTATTACAACTCGGAAGCAAATCAATCCAATGTACTGTACTTCAATAATGTACTGTACAACATACTTGATTCCTAGAAGCCCTTATTTAGAACTAACTGAGTCGCCTTTTCGAAAAGAAGTTGATGAGGGTTTGATGAATGAAATTAGTAGAATGTGTATTAATGAGGAACAAAATGAGGGTTTGTTTTGCGAAAATCAACTAAGTTCGAGTAGATTTGGGGGTTTTGATTATGTTGAACTTAACACTCGTTTATCTAGAATCCATCAATCAAGTTTCGATGGTAATATGGTAGATTATTGTTACCAATGGGGAATTCCAGCTCATATTGGGATGAATGCAATGATCGAAAGGGGTGTGGTTTAGGTGTAGGTTCACAAATGCAAAATGTACCTTATATGACCCGTTCAAATGTTAGGCATAACATGAACCATGATCCTCATCAATTTCACTTGGCTGCGGTAGAGTCTTTCCTGGATTCACGTCCTCATTTAACATACCTAATTGAGTTGGTATCCAATGGCGAGACAACAGTGTGTGCAAGAGGTTTGGCAGCTATTCTTTTAGGAGAATGTGCTATTTATAATAAAAGCAGCGAGTCTGGAAAGGATGCTTTTGCCATAGTCGATGCCATAAGTCAAAAAGTTGGCCTTACATCTTACTTTTTGAAGCTTGATGAGATGCAAAAAAGCTTTTTATTTTCATCTGAAAAGCCTGCTCAACCCCGTAAACCATTAACAAGATCAAATACTAATAGTATGACAGAGATGGAAGATACTGAAGAAAATGAGGCAACTGATATAAACCGGAATGATGATCATCCAATGCTTGCTTCAATGTTTGACTCTCAGTTTGTCAACTTCATCAAGAAATTGGAGGCTGGTATTAGAGGTAGCACTGTAAAAATATACAGTCAGCCAAAGAGCAATGTGTCGGTGGTGCCCGCGGAACTAGAACAGAGAAAAGATGAAAATGATCGGGACTATATTAAGCGACTCAAAATCTTTATGGAGAAGCAATGCTCCGAGATACAGGTGAATTTGCATAATTATTCTATGTATTGATTGATTTGTTTTTGTTAGGGTAAACTGCAAAAAATCTCTCGCCTGCACGGAAGAGCATTATATGGTTTACTAACTTTCTTCCAATATTCTTTAACCTTTTCACTTTTGTGAACAGGACCTTCTTAATAGGAACGCAACATTAGCCGAGGACTTAGCCAATATAGGGGGAGGTGGTTCATCCCACACTGAGCCGAGACCTGGTGGTGGCTCAGAAAGAGTGCAAATAGAGACACTGAGAAGAGATCTTAACGAAGCCTCTCAACGCCTTGAAATGCTGAAAACCGAAAACACGAATATTCAGAGTGAGGCCTCATCTTACAAAAACTTGGCTGAAAAAATGGAAACTGATTTAAAGAGCCTATCAGATGCCTACAATAGCCTGGAAGAAGCAAACTATCAGTTAGAAATGGAAGTGAGAGCATTGAAGAATGGTGGGGCCACTCCGAGTCCCGATATTGAGAAAATAAAAGCAGAAGCAAGGGAGGAAGCGCAAAAAGAGAGTGAAGGAGAACTCGGTGATTTGCTTGTTTGTCTTGGTCAAGAACAGAGTAAGGTGGAAAAACTGAGTGCGAGATTGTTGGAGTTGGGAGAAGACGTTGACGCTTTGCTTGAAGGTATTGGAGATGACACGGGACTAGCTGATGATGATGATGACGACGACGACGACGAAGAAGAAGATTGGCAGCCTGTGTCCGTTATATTGATCTGAGTGAATTCTAAACTTGGCATTTTTTTCATTTACTTCAGATTTGGAGTGTATTGGGACTCTACTTGTAAATTCTTTTACGTGAATGTGTACAGACCGTCATTATAAGTTAAACGATAATACTACCACATTGTTTAAATGAATAAATCAGGGCTATATCCTTGCAAAAAAGAACATTTATGTTCATGCATTCAGCAAGAAGTTACTAAAACTAGATAAGCATCATCAGAAGCCTAAGTGAATGGACATAATATGTTGATACGTTGATAAGCATCATCCAAATGTTTGTTCATCAATGTATTATGTCCATTCACGTACGCTTCGGTTTGGCTTGATTCACTTATTTTCGGCTTTCGGTTCATGTTTTCCTCAAAATCAGTTTTCGGTTCGGTTTTGACCCGATGCTCGGCCATAGATAAGTTACATGGTTAGGATTCTCCTTTTTTTTTTTTTTTTTTTTTTGAAATATTTGACGAAAATACATGCTTTTATTGTTGATGTAGAATGGTGGAACCCGAAAAAAATAATCAAAGATTCAACTAATCATGTTTGATTCATCCACTTATAAGATCGATGCTTCGACTTTTAGATCAGCTGATCATGTCTACTAACTTTTATTCAGTTGATCATGTCTTTAGTTCATAAAATTTGAAATTACGCACTAAATGATGAAGGATTTGTTGCGGATTAGTGGGTAGTTAATTTGTCATGACTGTTTTAGATGTGATTTGAAGGTACTTACTAATGCTAATTAGTTCTTCATTACAACAATGTTGAAAGATTGTATTTTGGATGATGGAAATATGCTATTTCAAAAGTCCATACTCTACAAAGACATATGCCCCATATGTTGGATCTTAACTCGTAACAGTGATTATTTGAGATAGAATACATAAAATCAGATAAATTAATTAGTTGTATAAAACTGGTTGCAGGAAATACCGAAATAGTGTTTGGATGTACGTAATATTTTGTTTACAACTGTGGAGTAATCAGTTGTAACCTTAGCATCTACAGAGGGATAGTTTTCAGCAAACCACATGTCCATACATACAAGGTTTGGCATCTAAGCGAAGTTGTGTGTTTGAATCACATTTTTGGATTCACTTATTTCAGACGATAATATATAGTTTATGCATAATGGGCGCATAAACTATTCACCAATGAGTTACGCCTCCACAGTTGTCTGATTAAGCGCCATATATCACTATCTCTCTTTCTCCACAAAATAGCATCAACAAATCATGAAACAATTGCCCGAGCCCTGTAAACGTCTTCAAAATTTGTCAAATACCCAAGTGTAGCCATGATAGCCGCTATCCTAAGGTCAAACGTCCCTTTCTGTATGGTCAACGGGTTATTATGACCTTCGTTCTCAATGTTTCTAATCTTTACCAATCTTCCCTTTCTTCACTACTCTTGTGCACAAAACTGATATATGTGTATAAGCTGCATCACTTGAAAGAAATATTGTGTCTAACTGTGGATTCTGTACAAATGTAGGCTCAACCTTCGCACCTTTCCAAGGAAACACATTGAACGCCACCATGTAGCACTTGGTGAACCCTTACTTTTGGCCCGATATCCTAACTAAAAGAACCCCATCTTATAAATAAACCAAATATCTCACCCTGCTGCTTATAAGTACGAAACTTAACAAATCTGCATTCTCGAGAGGCTGCTATAGGATTACTTGTATGTGACCAAACAAGCACCTGTCTTTGTATGAACAAAAACAAAACAAGCACTGTTGAACCACATAATAGAATACAATATAATAAATCATGAAATTCGAACATTAATCTTGAAAATTTAATTAATATGTGATCATTAACACCGTTAGAAAGAGCTTCCTAACAAACATAACAGTTACATTTAAATAAAATTCACATGGATTGAAGCCATATAGGTGGTGTCAAATGGCTACGCGATTCTCCTTTGAAGTGATGTTCGAAAGTTCCGTCTGACAAATGGTAAATCCCCATATCTCTCCCTCCTCCTCCTTTGCTATTACGGTATTCCCCATATTCATCATCTGTGTAGTATATGCAGTTACCCTTTATCACTCCCGTAGTGTCCTCCGTCCAAAACGAGGAACTAAATCCCACAAACAAAGTTTTCCTACCAAAATCTTTCACTTTTGACCAATTCCCACTTTCCAAATCATAAGCAAAAACTTGAAAACTCTGTGTCTTGTAAGTCTCAGCACATTCCCCATCATTACTCGCCCCCTCTTTGATAATTAGCAGCAACTGCTTCCTCTCTCCATCATCTAGTCCAACTATATAAGCTGAAGACACACATTCATCATAAACATCTTTTGGTAGTGTCGCTACATAAACCAAGACTGTTGGATCTTTCCCATCAAAATTGCATGCTCGGATTGTATCGTAACCGTCAAAACTATAAATGCGTCTGTTGTAAAAAGTAATATCGCAAATGCCATCGTTCGGTTCAACAACAGATGTCCACTTCATGTTATCTCCAATATGGCAAAATCCTAGCCTACTCTCATAACCCGATATTACAATCACCAATTTTGATTCAATCAAGAGGACTAGCTTTTGGATGGCGATACGCCAATTTGAAGGATGAATGAATTCTGGAAAGGTGTTTGCCTTTGGAAGGTTGATGATTTCACGAGATAAAGGATTGATGAGTTGTGAAGCAAAATCTTTTCCAACGGTTAGAAGCCATCCACATGACGACTTACATACCTTCAAATTGGCGTATCGCCATCCAAAAGCTAGTCCTCTTGATTGAATCAAGTGGTTGAAACACTAAGATATAAAAACATGATATAAAGTTAAAGAACAGAAAGTAAATTCATTAATATATGAAGAATTTGTTGGAAATGTATATATTTACAAACATGTGAATGTCGGGATTCGAACTCGTGACCACGGGATTGCACACATTAGCGAATGAGAATTAAAGTTAATAATTAATGTTTATGTTTACGATTAATTATTGCACATTAAGTCCGGTTAACGATCGTTAAGTATTTAACGGAAAAATGACTAACGACCGTTAAGTGAAAAGAAAAAGGACTAGAAATGGAAAACTTGAAAAAGTTATGGATTTCTCTTGGGCTTGTCTACATGGCCGGCCAAGGGTAATGGGTTTCAACCCAATCCCTAACTTGTTCCCAAAGTTTCCCTACTAGTATATAAAGAGGGTTAGGTTCTAGGGTTTCATACACTTGTGCATTGAATTAACCCTAGATCTCTCCTCTCCTCTCTCTTGTCCCTATTTCGGCCGAACACCCCATTTGTAAGGGAGTTTGGTTTCGTTTTTCATAAACGAGGACTTGTGTTAGATCTAGCAATCGCTTGATTCGTTGGTTAATTCGTGTGTACAAGAACGTGGTTGTAAGACACTATTCTTACACCATTAGGTTTGAGTTGTAGAATGGTAAGGGACAAAACTCTAAACCACTTCTTTGGTTTGCTCAAAAGATCTGACAATCGCAAGAGGTACGTTACGCATACTTTCAGTTAATTAATTATTTGTTATGATCTTTAAGTCTTCCGCTGTGTACTCTTGATGTCTACATGTTTTATTTTATGTCATGTATTATAAACTCAACAGTGGCATCACGAGCCTTGTATAACAAGTAATTAATTACTGAAACACATAAATAAAATAAACATGTGTTATTATTTGTATGCGTAGATCTAGGGTTTGCAAAACCTAAACCCTAATTTTTTTATAAGGGGCGTTTATTTTGGTACCCTAATTAGGGTTTTGTAAACTAAAGTTTTAATTGGATTAGAAACCCTAAGATGCATGCAACTTTATGTGTATATGCGTAACTCTGTTTAATTGCATTAATTGTTAAGTGTAATTTTGTGTCCATGATAATTATCTGCATGTTTTATCATGGATCTGCTTTTATTGTATGTTTCTTGTTTAAGTGATATACACTAAATTATGATAGATCTAAAATTGAGAAAGACCTCAATAATTATTAATTTAATCAATTATGTGCTATGTGGTATATATTTAATTTTGACTTACGCAATCGATGAATCGATGCATGTGGCTCACCTTGTACATAGATGAAAACGGGTGAAAGTCTTAATTAAATATATGCATATTGACAAGATCTAGAATTGGTTATTAATAGGATTTATCAAAACCGTTTGCATGTGGCTATTTGATATGCATGACTTTTATTTGTTATGCATTCATTGTTTATTTGTTTATTTTTACAAATACTTGCTTGTTTGATATGTGTAACAAGGGTATTTTTACAAGAAAAATAAACTTGTTGGGATATGAAAGTGCTGAAAGGTTAAAGTACTGAAGATTTACAAAGTACTGCAGATTGGCAAAGAACTGGAGAAAGTCAAAGAGTCAAAGTACTGCTAAAGATAAAGTCAAAGTACTGCACATGAAGGTCAAAGTACTGCAAGAGCTAAAAGAACTGTTTGTTAGTTTATGGAAAGTATTGTAATTCTAGATTAGATTACTTGTCGTACATGGATACAATTGTAAACCGACTAGAGTTATCCTTGAGCCTATAAAAGGACCCCTAGATTGGCATTAGAGGTACGAATTCACAAGTATTAGAAGTTTACGATTACAAAGTTGTTTAGAGTTTAGAGAGTTTGATATTATTAGTGTTGTTGAAGTATCTGCATAAGAAGCAGATTTAGAGTTAATAAAAGTTATTCTTCTTAGATTTATTGAGTAAATTCCGCGTACTTGATAAAGATTATTCAGTGTTTCATTGTTAATAACTTAGGATTTATCCGAGGTTATTAAACCTTAAACAAGCTAGTTAAGTTAGTTTGGTTAGAGTACATCAATCCAACAAGTGGTATCAGAGCTTGTGTGGAAACTCTGACTAAGAAGAAACCCTACTACAACAAACTTAAAGATGTCGACTGAAGCTGTTCCACCACCATCAATCACCTCACTAAGGATTCCAATCATCAAGAAGGGAGAATATGACTTATGGTGTATGAAGATGAGGCAGTACATTGCCATTACAGACCATGCTTTATGGAATGTAATTGTCAATGGTAATGAAGTTGTTCCAGAACCTGTAGCTGTTGAAGGACAACCTAAACCACCCAAAGTTGTTTTACCAGTTGCTACCATAAGGAATCAAGAGAAGGCTCTTAATATTCTCTTGTCTGCTATACCTGATGGCCATCTCTTGAAGTTTCATGATGCTAAAGATGCAAAGCAGCTCTGGGCTGCTCTCAAGACAAGATTTGGAGGGAATGAAGCCTCTAAGAAGATGCACGGAAATCTTCTTAAGCAACAGTTTGAAACTTTCACAGTTGGTGAAAGAGAGAGTCTTGATGCTGTATATGATAGGTTTCAGAATCTTCTCAACATGCTGGAGCTATACAAGGCAGAAGTATCAGTTGAAGATGCTAATCTGAAGTTTCTAAGGAGTTTGCCATCTTCATGGCATGTTATTGCTACAATGATCAGAGGACAACCTGGTTTAGATGTCATGGACTTTGATGATCTCTACAATCATCTAAAGGTTTATGAACATGAGATGAATGGTCAAACGAGTTCTAAGTCTCACAGTATTGCTTTTCTATCATCTGAAAAGAGGGGCAATACTTCAACCAAAAGTACTGCTTCTCCTACTCAAAGTACTGTAACTCAAAGTACTGTTTCATATGCTGCTCCCACTCATGCTCAACAAGCACTACCATCTACTACTATGCACTCGGATGAAGTTGTGTGTTCCTTCTTTGCACAACAGGCTTCTTTACCTGTCACCTATGAAGAAGATCTCTCACAGATTGAAGAGGATGATTTGGAAGAAATTGATATCATGTGGCAAGTAGCAATGATTACTGCAAGGATTAAGAAGTACATGAAGAAAACAGGGAAGAACATTGATTTCAAGCCAAAACAGGGAATCACTTTTGACAAATCAAAGATTGAATGCTTCAATTGTCAAAAGACTGGACACTTTGCAAGGGAGTGCAGATTTGCTAAGTATCAAGCAAATAGGATGACTGAAAAACCAAAGCTGGAACTCAAAGAAATCCCTATTACTAAAACCAAGGCTTTGGTTGCTCAAGAAAGTCTATCAGAGGTTGACTGGAGTGCTGAGTTTGATGATGAACCAGTAACCTACTGTATGGTTGCTTTAGAGGAAGAGGTTAAAGATTCTGTGGAAGAACTGGACTGGAGCACTGCTTTTGATGAGGAACCTGAACATGCTGCTTTGGAACCCAGAGACTGTCTAGGAGGATTTGATTGGAGCTTGGAGTCTGAAGATGATCCTGTACTACTTGCTATGGTAGCTACATCAACAAGTTCATCTCCTATCTCTGAGGTATGCTCAAATTGTCATGATTTCTATCAAAAACTGTTAAATAGTTATGTGATTGAAAGAGATAATTGCATTAGGGCTAGGTCTGAGGTAGCTGGTTATCAAATCACTTTAGAGTCTATGGAAGCCAAAATACTAACCCATGAAAATAATGAAATGGCTTGGGCTGAAAAATATGAACAACAGGATTACCAGTTAAAACTTAGTGAATGGAAGCTAAACTGTAAAATTGCTGAAATTGAGAAACTCACTAAGGAAAGAGATACACTGTTAGCTAAGTTTGATGCCTGGAATGAATCTGGCCTGTCACACGTTTCTTATGTTGAAAAACAAAGAAGGGCTTACATTAGAACTGGCTTAGGTTTTGGTATGGACTTTACTAACATGGAAGAAAACACAACTAGTGATCAGGATGACTTAGAAGACATAACCACTAGTGATGATGAACTCATTAACTATGTAGACACATCTAGTAATGAGGATTCAATTAGTGATTTACCTCCTGAGCCTAAGAAAGATACTGGTTATCATGCAGTTCCTCATCCCACTGGTATTCATCAACCCCTTAGGCCTGATGTTTCTAGATTTGGTGTAGATAGTCTTGAGTTTAGGAAAAAGCTAATTGGTCAATCTAGGTCTGATATCCCAAAAGAAACTGTTGAAACCAATGTTCAAAGTCAAGCAGTACCTTCAACTCAAAGTACTGCTCCACAAGCAGTACCTTCAGAAAAACCTTTTCAAAATAGTACTGCTAAACCTTTTTGGGATAACTTTGGTCAAAACAGGTCTTACCATTCACCTAGAAGGCACAATAGTTTTGGTCATAGACATAGGAGTAGACACTTTGGAACTATGGGTGAAAAACTGTGTTTTGTGTGTTATAGTCCTCATCACTTAATAAAAGATTGTGACCGACACTCAGAATACCTTAGCAACTTTCCAAAGAATAGGTCTACCAACCAGAAACCTAGAGAGAACAAACCAGTCTGGAATAATTCAAATAGGATTAATCATAGTAACTTCTCACCAGACCATAGATACCCACACCAGAGAAGACCTTTTTCTAGGCAACCAGTACCTTCACAAGCAGTACCTTCTCAAAGTACTGCTCAGTCCCCACAAGGTACTACTCACACTACTTGGAATAGGTACCCTAGGAGATCACATTATCAACCTAGAAGGTATTACAATTCACATAGAGGATCTAGATCACAGGAACCATGTGTTAAAACTGAATGGGTTAAAAGGGAAAGTACTGCAATGGGACAAACAGTACGTTCAACAAAAAGTGAATCAGATGTTTTTGTGATACAAGATAATGTGAATGATTTTGCAAAAGAGAGTTTTGATAAAAATACAGAAAGTGTTGAAAATCCACATATGAAAAACCAAAAGATAATTCTGGATCATGTTTTAAAAGATAGTGGAAATTACATACTCAAGGAATTTGAGTTTGTAACTCCACAAGGGGAACACAAGTCAGTAATGGCTTGGGTTCCTAAAAGAGACTAACTCTCTATATTTTTGTGCAGGGCAACCCAGAGGAGGAGCTTAAAGATCATCTGATTGTAGATAGTGGTTGCTCTGGAAGTATGACAGGAGACAAGGAGATTATGTCTGATTTTAGATCTATTAGTGGAGGAAGAGTTGCTTTTGGGAATGATCCCAATGGAGGAAGGATTACTGGGAAAGGAACAATCAAAGCTGGTAGAATTGATTTTGAGAATGTTAGATATGTGAAAGAGCTCAAGTTCAACCTGTTGTCAGTCTCTCAAATTTGTGATAAAAAGCATCATGTGTTATTCACTGACACAGAAAGTCTCATCCTTTCATCTGACTTCAAGCCTGTTGATGATGACTTGGTAGTACTTAGAGTACCAAGGACAAATGATGTGTATAGTCTGGACATGAAGAGTCTTCACTCTTATGGAAGAGCTACCTGTTTAGTGGCTAAAGCAACAACTGAAGAAGCACATCAATGGCATAGAAGATTGGGCCATGTTAATTTCAAGAATATCAACAAACTTGTCAAAGGTAATTTAGTTAGAGGTTTACCTTCAAAGACTTACAAGAATGATCACTCATGTTTGGCATGCAAGAAGGGTAAACAACATAAAGCTTCATGCAAGAAGCTTGAGGAGAG
This sequence comes from Chrysanthemum makinoi, assembly GCA_910596185.1. Classification (NCBI taxonomy): domain Eukaryota; kingdom Viridiplantae; phylum Streptophyta; class Magnoliopsida; order Asterales; family Asteraceae; genus Chrysanthemum; species Chrysanthemum makinoi. The sequence goes on along the minus strand of OU343219.1, from coordinate 250,388,161 downwards.
AACTATTAGAGAACCATTGGAGCTGTTGCATATGGATCTTTTTGGACCTGTCTCTGTGGCAAGTCTAAACAAAAAGAAGTACTTCTTGGTTGTTACAGATGATTGCAGTAGATTCAGTTGGGTATTTTTCTTGGGATTTAAGGATGACACTTTTGATGCTATTCAGACTCTAATCATAGCACTGGAAAACCAATTGAGACTCAAGGTTAGAGGTATTAGATGTGACAATGGGACTGAATTCAAGAACAAGCTTATGGATGGCTTTTGTGCTAACAAAGGAATCAAGAGAGAGTTCAGTATTGCAAGAACACCACAACAAAATGGTGTTGCAGAGAGGAAGAATAGGACATTGATTGAAGCAGCCAGAACTATGCTTGCAGACTCACAACTACCTATTCAATTCTGAAGCTGTAACTACTGCTTGTTATGTACTTAACAGAGTGTCAATCACCAAACCCCAAATGAAGACACCTTATGAGTTGCTGATGGGTAACAAACCCAACATTCGATTTTTGAAGCCTTTTGGATGTCCTCTTACTATTTTGAACACGATTGACAATTTGGGTAAGTTTGATGGCAAGTCAGAAGAAGGTTATTTATTGGGCTATTGTACCAACAGCAAAGGCTTTAGAGTCTACAACAAAGTTACTAAGAAGGTTCAAGATTGTCTTCATGTTGAGTTTTTAGAAGATCAAGAGAATCAGAAGGGTAAAGGACCTGATTGGATGTTTGATCTTGAAGTTTTGACTCCATCCATGAACTATGTACCTGTTAGAGAAGAGAACAAACCTGTGTATCATGGAGAAGATTCACAATATGTTGTTCATGGAGTTCATATTAGACCTGATACTGTCACTGATGAAGATCTTAAGAAAAGTACTGTTGCTTCAAAGCAAAGTACTGATGATGCACCAAAACAAAGTACTGATGAACCCAAATCCTCATTATCTTATGAGGATCAAGCTATTCAAGAGACACTTAATCAGATGCTTTCTCAAGATGTTATGGCACATTCTTATACTGATGAACAAAGAAAGGCTTATGAGGAAGCAAAGAAAAAGAACAAGAATGCAGAGTTACCTCACAGTACTTTGGACAGTACTTTCGAACAAAATACTGATGCACCAGTGGACAGTACTTTAGATGATTTGGATGATCCTACCATGCCTGGATTAGAAGATACTGATGATGAGCTGGATAATGAAGGCATTTTCTCAGACTCTAATGAAGATGCTGATTTCACTAACTTGAATGACACTTATGAAGTTCCACAGTCTCCAATCTCAAGAATTCATAAGAACCATCCAACTGATCAAATCATTGGTCCTTCAACTTCTGGAGTTATGACAAGACACAAAGCTAAGAGTTACTCTACCCCTCACAATGCTTTACTTAGCTTTGTGTACAAGCAAAACAGGATGAATCATAAGGATCATCAAACCTGCTTATTTACATGTTTCATCTCTTAAGAAGAACCCAAGAATATTGCTCAGGCATTGACTAAGGAAAGCTGGGTTGAAGCTATGCAGGAAGAACTTCTTCAATTTAAACTTCAAGAAGTTTGGGTTTTATGTGATCTTCCAGATGGGAAGAGAGTTATTGGAACCAGATGGGTTTTTAGAGTAAAAAGAGATGAAAGAGGCAATGTTATCAAGAATAAGGCAAGGTTAGTAGCTCAAGGTTACAGACAAGAATAAGGGGTAGATTATGATGAAGTATTTGCCCCTGTGGCAAGGATTGAGGCAATTAGAATATTTCTTGCCTTTGCCTCATATATGGGTTTTCAGGTTTACCAGATGGATGTCAAGAGTGCCTTTCTTTATGGCACTATTACAGAAGAGGTGTATGTTAAGCAACCTCCAGGTTTTGAAGATCCTACTCATCCCAACAAAGTCTACAAGGTGGTTTTATGGTCTTCATCAGGCACCTAGAGCTTGGTATGAAAGGCTCTCCACATTCTTACTACAACATGGTTACAGAAGGGGGGCTATTGACAAGACTTTGTTTATTAAGAGAGACAAGAAGGATATCATGTTAGTTCAAGTGTATGTTGATGATATCATCTTTGGAGCTACCAAACAGTCCATGGTTAAGGAGTTTGAGCAGCTGATGCAGAAGGAATTTCAAATGAGTTCCATGGGTGAGTTAACTTTCTTTTTGGGACTTCAAGTTAAGCAGTCAAAGGAAGGTATTTTTATAAGTCAAGACAAGTATGTATCTGACATACTTAAGAAGTTCAGTTTTGATGCTATGAAGCCTGTAACTAGACCTATTAAATCAATCAACTCATTGGGCAAGGATGAAGATGGACAACCTGTTGAAGTTAAGTTATACAGATCTATGATTGGTTGTCTCATGTATCTCACTGCATCAAGGCCTGATATCATGTTTGCAGTATGTTTATGTGCAAGATATCAAGTCTCACCAAAGGTCTCTCATATGAATGCAGTAAAGAGGATTTTTAGTTATTTGAAGCAACAACCCAAGTTGGGGTTGTGGTATCCTAAGGATTCACCTTTTCACTTGGAAGCTTTTTCAGATAGTGACTATGAAAGTGATAACTATGATAGAAGATCAACCACAGGTGGATGCCAATATCTTGGAAGAAGATTAGTCTCTTGGCAATGCAAGAAGCAGACAATTGCAACAACATCATCTACTGAAGCTGAATATGTGGCTGCTGCTAGCTGTTGTGGACAAGTGTTGTGGATGCAGAATCAACTCTTGGATTATGGATTCAATTTTAAGAATACTCCTATCAACATTGATAATGAGAGTACTATCTGTATTGTGAAGAATCCAGTTTACCATTCCAAGACCAAGCACTTTCAGATTAGGCATCACTTCATCAGGGATTGTTATGAGCATAGGCTTATAAATGTGGTCAAGGTTCACACAGATGATAATGTAGCTGATTTACTAACCAAAGGTTTTGATGTTTCACGATTCAATCACTTGGTCGTGAGCATTGGCATGATTAACTACTAAGCTACATTTGAGGGGAGGACTATAAGGTGTTAATATAGTCATGTGCATTGTTTGAGGGGAGGATATGTTGTATACTTAGTTTGTACAGAGATATTTGGGAAAGTACTGCTTTTTGTGTTCATGAAAGTACTGCTTGGAAAGTACTGCTTATGTGGAAGTAATGTTTGTCGTATTAAAGTACTGTTCCAACGGTCATATTGAGGGGTAATTCCAAATAACGGTAACTTTATTATTATGGGCTGTGATTTTTCAAATCTCATCCATAAATAACTACTTTCCGAGTTTCCCTCTAATATTGATACTTTCGAATACTTTCCTTACTTATCTTACCATTCACCATCTCTTTATTATTCGATAAAATCTTTTCATTGTGCTCACTTATTCATCAATGGCGAATCGACTAACTGTTTCAAAGCACAACATGGTGGCAAATTTAGACAAAACTGAGGCGAAAGTGGCGTTTCATGACATCATCGATTATCTTACTGGGTCGCCAATCAGTTATGCTCTTTTAGTTGAGCCGGATATCATTGAACCCTGGATTCAAGAGTTTTGGGCTAATGCTAGAGACAATATGGAAGAGGATGAATATTATATTCGATCTACAGTTGCTGGAAGGACTGTGAAGATTACGGAGACCTCTATTCGTGAAGATTTGTTATTTGGAGATGATGATGAAGGGGCTATTCGCTTTGACAAGCAATTGATTTGGGATACGTTTAGAGATCTTGGCTATGAAGGGCCTTTGACAGAACAAACATTCAAGAAAGCACTTTTTTGTCCTCAATGGAAGTTTCTCATTCATACATTGCTCCACTGCATCAGTGCTAAAAGTACTTCTTGGGAGCAATTTGGATCAAACATTGCATCTGCAGTGGTTGGATTAGCTACAAACAGGGTGTTTAATTTTTCAAGGCTAATCTTGGATGGGATGCTATCACATTTATCCTCTGGGTCAAGATGGTTAATGTACCCAAGGTTTGTACAGGTTTTCCTCAATAAGCAATTGGATGATATACTCAAACCTGCCGATATGTTACCTGTTATTGTGCAACAAGCCAAGATATTTACATTTATGGCTAGGAGAAGTGATTTGTTCAGAGGTGGAGATACTCCATTGACTCCTACTATGATGGAAGTTGTTCAAGCTGTACGAGATGAAGCTGGAGAGGATGAAGAAAGTGAAGGTACTGAATCTGCACAAGGTACTGCAACACAAAGTGCTGCTTCTCAAAGATCTGCATCACCAAGTGTTGGCACACATGGCACTCAAGGTACTGCAACCCAAGGTACTGCCTCTCAGCAAAGTACTGATGCTCAAGAACAATTTGCTGTTACACCTCCACCGTCTATACAAGAATCTCAACAAGAAGTTCAAGGGGATGAAGTTTCTATGGAGTCTGAAGAAGAGGTTCTTAATCACTATGCATTAACCAGGGAATTGACAAGGTTAAAGAAATCCTTTGAAGATCAGGCTTCAGAGATTCACAAATTGAAGGTTAAGTTTAGGAGACTCAAGAATTTTGTCTGGCCATTGGTTCAACACCATCGATTATGGGTCAAATCTCAGAAAAGGCTAGGACGACCTGTTAGGGAGTTTAAGAAGAAAACCAAGGGCAAAAAGGTTCCTAAATCATCTTCTGTCCATATGGGGAGGAAATTAGAAGAACATAAATTGAAAGAAGATGATAAGGAGAAAGAAGATGACAAGGAGAATGGATCACAAGGTACTGAAGAACTGGTTAATATTGAAAGTACTGAAAATGAAAGGACTGAACCTCAAAGTACTGAAGAACTGGTTATTGAAGATCAAGGTACTGAACAACAAAGTACTATTTTTCGTGGAACCTTCAGACAAGACTTAATTACTCCTAGAGTTTTGGATTTTGGAGAAGAAGCTGGTACTTCAACAACAGCTATACCAGAAGTGCCTGAAAGGACTGCAAGTGATGATGAACTAATTGCAACTATTCTACATGATCTATCAAGACCAAAACCTGTTACTATTACTGAAGTTGCGGAGGAACAAACAAGGCCATCTCAACCTGCTATTGATCCCAAAGATAAAGGAAAGGGCATTTTGGTAGAAGTGAAAAAGAAGAAGCTAACTTTAGCAGAGATTAGAGCAATGGAAATTGCTAGGAATGAGGAAGCTGCTAAGAAAGTCCAAGAAGAGCTTAATGCTGAAGTAGAGGCTGAAGAGGCACTGGATGAAGAAGTAGCTAGGAAGTTACATGCAGAACTGAATGCTGAACCAGATGCTAAACCTCTACAGTCACCAACTCCTGTTGCCTTTTTTCCTAGAAGACCAAACCTTGCAAAAGAAAGGAATGCAATGATGGCTTACTTGAAAGCTAGAGGGTATAAGGGTTACAGAAGCTGAACTATATTAACATGAAGAAATTGTATGATGTTGAGACTGTAGCTTACAAGAAGGATGTTGCAAGCATCAAAGACTATAAAGAAGAAGCTGCTTGGACTGAAGCTGAAAGAAAGAAGAGTTTGAAAAGAAAAAGGAAAACTGATGTTGAAGATGTGCAGTTTTCAAAGAAAGAGAAGATCGAACTGAGGACTGCTACTAAAGATGAACTAAAGAACTATCTCAGAGTAGTAGACTTTGATTACTCCAAAGAAGATGCTGATATGAAGATGAACAGATCTCAGATTGCTAGTTTTGAAGTTGTGGAAGCTAAAGAAGGAAGCTATATGATGTTCCACAGAGATGATGAAAGCTTCAAGGTGTTTAAAAGGCTATGGGATGTTCTACATGCGATTGATAGAGTGGATTTATTCCATTTATATCACTTGGTGAGAGATTATTTTGAACATCATCCTTTAGAAGGAATAGGCTTTGTACTACTTGGAGATCTTACTATAGCATGGGAAGCTGAAGAACAGAGTAATGATGATGTTTGGAAAGATCAAGAGAGCTGGGAGATTGTCTGTTGGAGATTTTTTGAAGAATCTGGAGTCCATGTTCTAGAACTGGAAAATGGAACAATGATCCATATGTTTGCAGACAGAATGTATCCTCTCACTGTCGAACTTATGAGAAGGATGTTGGAGCATGGAGTGGAGGTAGAAGAAGATAATGAAACTGCTCTAATGGTCATCAATCTCTTTATCAACTGGACTACTATTGCTGAGGATGATCAATAACTGGTATGAACTTTATTTGAATAAATACTTTTTGATAAATCAGTACTTTTATTCAAAGTACTGCTGATCAGACAGTACTTTCATTAAAGTACTGTTTGCTGATATAAGCCACTTAAATAATTTTTAGAAGAAACCTTTTGCTATGTAATAAATATTTTGAAACAAAGGTTTGATAAAAGGTTTTTGAGATGACAACATCTATAGGTTATCAATCCACCATGGTTACAAAAGGATTGACTAATCCATGAGCGAACGGCTCTGGTAAAGATATCTCAAATCCGTTTTTAGTTGACAACTTGCTAATAAGTTGTATGGTAATCAACTCACCATATCTGTTTAAGTGAAGAGTTGGCTAGCCCACAAGAAAATGGCTTGTGGTAAAGGCTGTGGAAAAACCATTATTGGTAATTAGTTCACCTTTAGATAAAAGAACTAACTAGTCCAAAAGGGTACAGCTTTTGGTAAAGACAAATCAAATCTGTTGATAGCTGGTGATTTGCTAAAAGTCATATGGTTATCAATGTACCATGGTCTTACACACCAAAACATTTGGCTACTCCAAAGTTAATGGCTTTGGTAAAGATACTAAAATCCATTAATTTTCAATGATTCACCTCTCACAGGAGTTAACACACCTGGAAGTGATGAGAATAGTATGCAACTTAAACTGAATTAATGTACAAATGGTCATATGTTGCTGTGTTGCTGAAAAGATGGAGCTTGCTGAATGATGCTGTGAAAGATTAAAGATACTTTAATAAAGTGCAGGAACTACAATCCAAAGACAAAGACAATCAATCCTTGAAGCTGAAAAAGTGATACGAGTTGATAAGATCGTTTATAAGCTCAGCTAAGGATCAGCATGAAAGGAACTTGAAGTCAATCAAGTAGAATTCAAGTTAGGGGAGGATTGTTGGGATATGAAAGTGCTGAAAGGTTAAAGTACTGAAGATTTATAAAGTACTGCAGATTGGCAAAGAACTGGAGAAAGTCAAAGAGTCAAAGTACTGCTAAAGATAAAGTCAAAGTACTGCACATGAAGGTCAAAGTACTGCAAGAGCTAAAAGAACTGTTTGTTAGTTTATGGAAAGTATTGTAATTCTAGATTAGTTTACTTGTCGTACAAGGATACAATTGTAAACCGACTAGGGTTATCCTTGAGCCTATAAAAGGACCCCTAGATTGGCATTAGAGGTACGAATTCACAAGTATTAGAAGTTTACGATTACAAAGTTGTTTAGAGTTTAGAGAGTTCGATATTATTAGTGTTGTTGAAGTATCTGCATAAGAAGCAGATTTAGAGTTAATAAAAGTTATTCTTCTTAGATTTATTGAGTAAATTCCGCGTACTTGATAAAGATTATTCAGTGTTTCATTGTTAATAACTTAGGATTTATCCGAGGTTATTAAACCTTAAACAAGCTAGTTAAGTTAGTTTGGTTAGAGTACATCGATCCTACAAAACTGACCTAAACAATGGTGAAACATGTATTTTTAAGCGTAGTAATCATAATCGTTTAATTGATTGATGACTTTGGTACAAATGGTCTAAACGGCTCACCCATGAGAATGAACTATAAAGGGGTTAATAAAGAAGTGCGCACAGTCACACTGAAAGGATGTCTAAGGTTGTGCTTTAGCGCGTACCTGGTCCTCTGCCCTCTGTAAGTTCGAATGGAGCTACTTAGTAAGATATAGAATGTGCAAGCTCATCTTAAGGGCGAATTAGCTTTAATTCCATGCGCCACTTCGGTGGTAATTATCCGAAACACTAAGTGTTTACACTTATGCAAAAGTACGGTATAATGGATGATAATTAACACTAAATTCCTTGATTGGTGAACCCAATACCTCAATTAAAGTTTGATGATGAAAAGCTTATACATTAAAACAAGATATAAATGTTTTAATAAAAGCTATGTTACGAAGATGAATGCATGACATCTTTGTACATATTTGATTTGACATCAAAATTATTACCCTTTAATTTAAGTTATATGCCATCCAACGAAACGGAAACACCTAAGATTACTTTTTATTTGCGTGAGATCGTGACTTAGATCGTAATCAAAGGGTAAAATGTCCACGTGTCGTGAGAACGGGCATGGACGATTTTGCAGTTTCTTAAGTTGGATAACTTAATTGAGTTTTGTAGTGAGAACTGGCAACTCAAGGCATAAGATGGGATAAAACATGTTTACATGGCGATTGAAATTGGCTATATGTAAATCCCATAAATCTAGGAATTGCAATTGAAATTGGCAATTGAGCAAAAGCTCTACCACTTTGTATAAGGTTCGTTACTAGCAGATCAACTGATGTGATGAGATTATGACAATTTGGATCCTAGTTTTTCAGTGAAAACTAAATGGTTATATGATTATGAACCATGGGTAATTAATTTTCTTGAAAAAGGTTAATTATCGAAAATACTAAAATTGAATTTTGTAATTCTTTTGAATGTATAATTGCAACATTTAACCGTAAACGAAGTTTAGTCTTTGATCAGTAAATTGCTCCATTCTGCTTTCAAACAAATGTTTGATCAAGAATAATTTACCGAAAAGATAAACAAGGTCTCTTTTCCATGGGAGAAGAATGAGACTCAATCCTATTCCTTTTCATGAATGAGAAAGGAATTATAGGAACATTTGAATTGTCTAAATTCTAATTTAACTCATAGCAATGAATTGCACATCTTATTTTCCATAAAGATTTCATTACCCTAATTTGGTGAATGAATCCTTTTGTAACAAACATGAGATTTGGTTAACTGGAAAACATGTATATGAGCTACTTAATTAGAAGATAGACTAATTACCGTGAAAATTGATAAAAGGCAAACTAGCTAATTTATCTAGTTGTTTTGCTTTAACCTTTAAAGGTGCTTCATACCAGTATGGGGATGGTAGACCTGTTAAGGAAGAAATTGCATACCAAAATTTTCGAGCTAATAACATTGATGGATAACCCATCATTCATATAGTAGAATACACCTTTTAGTACCTTAGTAAAGATTACGTATAGTTCTTCAAGGTGTAGGAAAGTAAAAAGCAAGCAAGTTGTTTTCACTGGTTATGCAACACTTACAATGTTGTCAGATTCAGTGGGAGCATTTGTGTTGCATTACTGAATAAGAAGTTGTTTATTGATTTCTAATTTAGTGGGAGCTACATGCCTTATTTCATGTGTAGTAACCTAGATTATCTTCAAAGATAATTACTTTCCAATTGTAGGCACTTATGTTTTTAAGGAGAGTCATGTGCGTTTCCTTACTAATCAATATAGTCCTACATCTACTTGTTATATCTATGACACAAATCATATTAATCAAATAAATGAACGTGTATCGTGTTGTTTATCTGCTACATGATGTTGTTCCGTGCACAAGTGGGAGAAATCTTTATTGTGTGCAAGGTACAACACATATTAATATGATTTAAATGAATTCTCTTGACTGTAAAGTAAGAGAATAACGTTCTAATAGGAAATATACATTTAAATGTATGATTGCCCTATTAAGAACATGTGTCAAGATGATAACAAAGACTACTTTATTTTCAATATTTATGTCATTCAATATTTAAGAAACACTTGTAGTTACAACTTATGTTACGTGAGAACGTGAACTAGATTATAGCCCAAGGTAAAATATCCACGTGTCGTGAGAACGAGCATGGATGATTTTGCAGTTTCTTACGTTGAACTTTTCATGGAATGACATAATTAAATGAAGTAATCTAATACTACTTTGAATTTAAGTATTCGTTGAATGACTTAAATATATGTAGTAAATATTAACTTGAAATATTAATTGAAACCTGAGGTGGTGTTCATAATTACTTTAATTATAAATGTTTATGATTTTGTAAAGTCACAAACATGAAGTCTTTTAATACAAGACTTACGATATAAAGTAAGATGTTAACTTGTTGTGTTTTAAGACATATGCATGAAGTCAATGAGTTGATCAATGACTTATAACGTATAGTGGGATTATAACTGATGTGTCTTTTGACTTGGTCAAGAATACTTATGTTATAATACATGCAATTGACTTGGTAATTCTATTGTACCATTAAGTTTTACTTTGTTGGTAAATAGGTAAGCCAAAGAATAGATGGTTATCTTAAATATTGTTAGATTATCTTACAATATTAATTCTAATAGAATACCATACTTTTATGGTATGTTCAGTTAGAAGAATCAAAATCTATTGGCATTGTTTAATTCAAGATAACTATAGTTTCTTCCAAAACGTTATCAAGGTTAGTAGATTGAGTATAGATTGAATATACTCAATAAGACTCCAACCTAGAAGATTGATAAGACACCATTTGTTTATGGAATGTGATGAATCACATTAAGTCTTATAATGAAGTTTTGAATTTGTTAAACTACTTGTAAAGTGGGTTGTAACAAACTAAAGTCAGGAACTATCAATGTTTTTATAATATCCCAAAAGAGAACAATGTATTGTTGCTCTACTTGCTAAACTATTTAAAGGTGATCTTTAAATTTTTAAAGGCAAGTGGGAGTTTTGTTTAGATCTTGAAAGATTGAATTACAAAACACATAATCTTCTAAAATGCACTAGCAAATATCATGATAAGGCTAAATATGTAAATGATAGACCTCAATATGATAGAATTGTCATTCATAGATCCGTAAGGATATCTCAGATATTTAATATGCTGAGGATTATGAGTTACAGGATCATGGTAAGCATGTTAATCATGATGATGAATTTACCAAATGTTGAATTGTGGTAAAGCAATCATACTATGAATGTTGAGATGCTGTCCATAAAGATAATCAATTTTAAATACTTGGTTTATCTAAATGAAGATGATTTTCTTCAAAGGATGAAAACCCTAGTGGTTTAAATCTTTGTGTAGAAATCATATGGACAATATTGTACACATATTTAATGCATGTCTAGTGATAATAATATTAATCATAATTAAGTAATTAACTATGATTGAATATTCTTTCCTAGATACATTAAATAGAAGTATAAAGATTATAATTGTCATACTTAGTTTCATTGATATGAAATTTTGACAATGAATATAAAAACTCTTTGTTTTGGAATTACTTTTGTGAGGACGATAAGTAATGCAAAGGAGTTTTATGAATTCAAATAATCTTTGAATATGTACAGACTACAAGAATCCATGAATGGATATATGCATGCATCTAAGAGATGATTCTTATGTTTAATATTAAATCCATGTTTGATTTAATAATTAAAATAAGATAGCTCATAAGTATTCCTGAAAGCTAGTGGGAGTATTATTTTTAAATCTTATAAGTTGTATGGGCAACTACATTCCACCTAAATTAAGTTTTAGTTGGTAATGAAACTTCGTTTGTAAGATTTGGAAATAAAACATACAACCTTGGAATATATGTTTATTACTATAAACATATGCGGTAAAATAAATGAGTCTAATAGAACATGATGGATATATAATGAAATCTTAAAGTCTAACTTGAAGATTCATCATGTACATCATGTTGTAAGATTGTTGTATCATGCTTGATTACAAGATGATTTGACAACATTGAAAGTTGGTAGTGTAATACTTATATTTTAAAAGGAATATGTTTGGATTTAGAATCACATTCCACAGTATGGAGATGCTCCTAGATTCTATGGATGAAAATATGGCAATTGTTTCATAATTGTCATTGCCAACAAACTTGAGTTTTGGTAGGCACCAACATTACACTATAACTGTTCAAAGTTTACGGATGTTTAAAAAGCATATTGTTGTACACAATGATGCTAGTATAATTGAAATGACACTCAATTCTAGTCATGGTATCCTTGATGATGACCATGTTGACTAGTTATGTTCAGCTAAGAGCATAGTTGCATTATACATTAAAGAATAAAGAATACTTTAAAACTTTAAAGTTTTGAAAGATGATTGTCATAAAAGGGTGGTTCAGGTTATCACGCACCTTATATATTGATATGACAATATCAAGATATGTGTAAACATATACAAGAAATTCACTTGTTGAATTCTTGAAATAAGTATTCTCAAAATTCCTATAGATCAAAGTTAGTTGAAATTATGCCCTGTCAATAAGTATGATTATCATGACTTGAGGCAAAATTCATTAACTAAGAATTATCATGCATTGATCTATTTAGTATTTGGATAAAGGATATTGTAAACATTATTATTCAAATGAAATAAAGTATTTTGTTACGTTTATTATTCATTTATTATGATGTTATCCTATATTTGCATGTTTAAATCCTTGAATAACTTAAGTTATTCTAAATAGTCCGTTGTCGATCAATAACATGGGAATGATATTGAATTAAGACAAATCTGAGTATTAGTTAGAATATACTTGAAAGTATATTGATGCGTAGCATGACTAATTTAATATGATATTCAATGGATTGAGTATAGGACTTATCCCACCCGCATGATAATACTTTATGGATCTTTGTCATTAAGTATATCATGGATATTTATCCTCTGACTTGAGATACAAGAGATATGTCATGGATGTAGTGCATTTTTGTGAAGCAATCTAACGCTACACGTAATTGGTAGTTATAAGGGTTGTTTTCAGAAGTGTTGCGAAATTTATGAATCCTGCTTGTAGTCAAAATGGGATTTGTTTCCTTCAAATTTATTTTGAAGTATAATACTCTTGGGCCCCTCGTTGGATTGTTAAGATGTTTGTATGGCCATACCCAAGGTCTTCGGAATATGTTCGAAGAATTGGTAATCTTAATCAATCACATAAAGCGAAAACGAATAGTTAATTAAGAAATGAGTGAGATCCATATTCTTATTAACATGGTATTAGAAGCAAAATGATGAATATGATGATGAATCATCAAACTTGGTTTTTCTCCAGAAAACCATACACGAGTTGTACCGGGGGCATTGGCGTGTTGCTAGACGCTAACCAATGTCATTTCACGTTTTGTAAACATATCCAAGTGGGAGCTGTTGGAAATGTATATATTTACAAACATGTGAATGTCCGGATTCGAAATCGTAACCACGGGATTGCACACATTAGCGAATGAGAATTAAAGTTAATAATTAATGTTTATGTTTACGATTAATTATTGCACATTAAGTCCGGTTAACGATCGTTAAGTATTTAACGGAAAAATGACTAACGACCGTTAAGTGAAAAGAGAAAGGACTAGAAATGGAAAACTTGGAAAAGTTATGGATTTCTCTTGGGCTTGTCTACATGGCCGGCCAAGGGTAATGGGTTTCAACCCAATCCCTAATTTTTTCCCAAAGTTTCCCTACAAGTATATAAAGAGGGTTAGGTTCTAGGGTTTCATACACTTGTGCATTGAATTAACCCTAGATCTTTCCTCTCCTCTCTCTTGTCCCTATTTCGGCCGAACACCCCATTTGTAAGGGAGTTTGGTTTCGTTTTTCATAAACGAGGACTTGTGTTAGATCTAGCAATCGCTTGATTCGTTGGTTAATTCGTGTGTACAAGAACGTGGTTGTAAGACACTATTCTTACACCATTAGGTTTGAGTTGTAGAATGGTAAGGGACAACTCTCTAAACCACTTCTTTGGTTTGCTCAAAAGATCTGACAATCGCAAGAGGTACGTTACGCATACTTTCAGTTAATTAATTATTTTTTATGATCTTTAAGTCTTCCGCTGTGTACTCTTGATGTCTACATGTTTTATTTTATGTCATGTATTATAAACTCAACAGAATTAGCGCATGATAAATCATTCAGAAAAACTCATAAATATTGTACTACTAAAGAAGTCTTTCATGATAAGTTTTTGAACTAATGACTAAAAGAAAATCAAACAGCTCCTTGTTGGCTTCGACTTGTTACTTTCACAGGCTTTCGTATTCTTCGTTCGTCTCCTTTTACGTGGGGCTGGTTGAGAAGGTTCAGAAACTTGAGATGTATTCGCATCAGATGGAGCTCTTTTGCATGTTTTTTTGAAGGTGTCCAAATCCATTACATCGTCTACATGTGCGTCTTTTCTTTGTCTCATCATGTGGCACAATTCTATTCTTTTTTGGTCGTCTGATTATCAGTTGTGTGTGTAGGGAGAAAACGTATAATACCGATATCAAAAATAACACAAGGTATGATTAAGTATTCCGTTAGGAAAAGTGAATAAGCAATCAAAACCAGTGAGTGATGTGTAGTGAGACGGATTAGACAATCCGGGTCGTTTCCCAACGAGGCGTGAATTGCCAACGTCGTGAAAGGTTTGGTATTAAAATGCTCGATTTTTCGATTTTGTTGATTTGGATTTAATTTTAACTACGGGAATTGGGAAAGTAATTAAGGGAATCTAATCTACGAGAAATCCTAAATTCGAGAATTAATCAAAAACGTAATTAACGAAACGCGAATTAAATGTGACTACGACTATTCTAAATCCTAAAACTAACCTAAAATTATTTTTACTCTAAAAATGCAATTTGAAAACTATTTATGAATTAAAACTAATTTTTAGGGTTTTTCTGGAATTTATTAGAATTAAAAACTAATTTTTAACTTTTAAAACTAATTTAAAATACTAAAAATTATGAAAATTAAAGTGAAAATATTGAAACTATTTTTCAAAAATCTAAAATAACTAAAGAGAATTTTCAAAACTAATTTTGTATTTTTCTGATTATGTTTCTATTTTCTACGAATTTAAAAACTATTTAAAACTAATAAATGGCTAAAAATTACAAAATAAGCTAGGAAAAATCTAGAAAAATTATTTTTTTGCTTTTTGTATTTATTTTAATCTATGAAAATTGAAAAATTATTTTTTTGAAGTTTTTCTGATTTAATTGCAATAAAAGCTATTTAAAAAGTACTAAAAACTGTTTTAAATTAGGAAAAATGCTAAACAGTGATGAAAAATTATGAAAAATTCAGTAAAAGTCTAAAATTATATTCTAATTTTATGAAAAATATAAAAACTATGGCTTATGTGGGAAAATGTGAAGCTGTAGTGTAAACTGATTCTAAAAAAGCTACTAAAATAAGCTAGAGGGAACAATAAGCTACTAAACTGTTACAGAAGCTAAATTATACTAAAACTAACTAATTTCAACTAATTCCAGCTACTCCTAACCTCTAATAAGCAATCTACCAAGACTTATTGTTAAATGAACACTAAAGCCAAATAGCCCTATCCTAGCTACTTTAAGCTTAAGCTCAAGCTTACCTAATAAGCAAAGACTAAATCCAGAACTTGGATTCAGTAAACAGCCAACCAAAGTTCTTGAAAACCAATTTTGAGCCAATAACTACCTCAAATAAAACAGATATGTTGACTGAAAAGTCCCTGTTTCACACTCAATATATGCTGAGTGTGAACAGGGCATTTAAGCTCTAAAAACAAGCTTCTAAACAGCTCAAGCTGATTTCCAAAAAATTATCAAAAATCACTTTTGAATTTTTCACCAGTTGAAGTTTAAAATTCCAGATTTTCAATTGATTTAGATCAATAATGAGCTTATGAAAAATCAAGAAAATTTTGCCAAAATCCACTTGTTTCAATATTTTGACTTTAAAACAGATTTGTAAATTTGACTAAAGTGATATTTGAAACTAATTTAAGAACTGAAAATGATGAACTATGATGAAATGAAGCTAATGCAAGCTAACTTACCTAGTTTAATCCTAAATGTGGCTTATGCTTATCTAAAACCTAACTGATGTATCAAATAGAGCAGTTGATAGTGGATTTTGACTTTGAGAATTCTAAGATGCAATTTTATGATTAAATTGTCCCTTATAATCCTATTATAGACTAATGCAATAGAGATCCAATGCCTAAACAGTTTTAAGCACTGATTAATCTTAGAATCCAAACACTGGTTTATGCAACTGATGTGAGAATTAATCACCTAATCTACTTAAGCAGCACTCCTAATATCTAGCTAAGATTGATATAAGCCTATTTGAAGTAAACTAATCCACCAAAATATACTATAATCACAAATGCCAATATATACAAAACTGAACCTAATGATGCAGTTATGATCAAATAAATGCAAAACTATTCTATGATGAAAAAGTGATAACTAACTAATCAAACAAGCTAAAAATTAATAAGCTATACTACATAAAACATTTAACAAGCAACAATTACTGATGAAGAATTTTAAAACAGAATTGGACTTACAAGTGGTCCAACCACTATGGTTTGTACTTGAAATTAAGTAGCCACTATCCTATATCTGATCTCAACCGAAATAACTCACAAACAACCCATTTCCAGCTCTGCATCAACCCATGTCCATATCCATAACTGCTTCCATAGTTTGACTTCTATTGACTAATTTATGAATTTGATGTAAATGATTTAAGAAATCAAATATAAACTCACAATAAGCTATATTAAGCTTATATGAGCTCAATGAATCAGTAGCACAGTTTTAAGAAGAGCTTATAAGAGCTAAAGATATTTTTTTATTTTTCAAATATTTTTTCTGATTTTTTTTTATTTTTGAATTAATTGAGAAACAAGTTGAAAATAAACTTTCATTAAGCAAATAGGCAATAAACAATGATAGTAAGCAGCTTTAAATCATAAACAACTTAACAATTAATTGAGAATTAAAAACTAAATTTCATTAATCTGGGAAACTTGAATACAAAAGTACATTACAAAAACTAGAATGAATTAAAAACTTAATACATAATATATGTAAGCTACTGAAATGAAAAAGAAAGAGAAAGGTCATCTCCAACTGTGAATGAGGAGGGGTATTTATAGCAACGAATGAGCTCATAGAAGGATCTGGAAACGAGCCTTGTGCTTTCTCTTGAGTCATTTCAGCCCTTAGATCAAATCCCAGCTATCATTCTTTCATCACGACCCTTGGATTGTAATTTCCACGTTTTATCCACCAATAGGAAGCAAGGGATGATGTGATTGACACACGGATTGCCAGCGTGGCATCCGTGTGTCAGTCACATGTCAGAGTTGAATGACAATTTAGCTTGAATTTGAGTTTAGTGTGGGGAATTAATTAAACGGGATTTAGGGTTCATATGATCTGGGTAAAAGGGGGTAAAAATGGCGCGTGTGTGGGTTTTTTATATTTTTTTGGTTATGTTTGACCAGGTATAGGGTGGTATTGGTTGACTGGGTTTAGTATTTGAACCGGGTTTAGGATATTGGATTGGACCGTGAGAAGTGGTTTGGGCTTTGGGATTAGACTTGGGCCAATGGTTTAATACATGTACTTAGGACTTATTTAGGATCCAAAGTGTAATATAAGGGCCAAAACTGCCAATTCTGAATATTCAGGGACCAATCATGTACATTCTGAAAAATTAATCCAAGGGCTAGACTTGCCAATCTTCAATAGACCAAGGGCCACATTTGCCATTTTCTGAAACTTGAAGGGTCATTCTTGCCAAAAGCTCAAAGATGAGGGACTGATTCTGACAATTCTTCAAACTTGATTATAACTTTCAAAAATCATCCTCAAAGAGTAGAAATCTCCTCAGAAGCATAATTCTGATCTTCCGGCTCAGCTTAAGCTCTCTTAATCTCTCGTGCTCGGATTTTCGTCTGATTTGGCTTCTTTTTATGTGTTTTGACATATCCATTCCTGCACAAGCACAAACTCAAGAAAACAACGAATATTAGCAATAAACGGCTCTTTCTTGGTTATTTTGGGTTTTATTTGATAAAGAAATGATATGTGTTTTTGCACATATCATCGTCCAACGGGGCATTTGATAATAGGTGGGTAGATCTTCTCACTTGTGTCTATGGGTGCCCACTGATCTTTATCGGGAACTGGAGAAATCTCTAAAGCATAGGCTTCTTTAAATTTATCAATTGTGAAGTAGGGATCAACATAACTATCCCAAATAGCATCTCTTGTAAAAGCAATATAGGCTGCTACATGTACGCATGGAAGACCTTTAACTTGCCAAACCCGGCAACTACATCTTCTCTCATCCAGCAAGACCTCCCATCGGTTTCCTTTGTACTTTACCTCAGCACGATTTTCACTGCTCATACTAACTTGATACTCACCCAAGTTCTACATGAAAAAATAAAAACCAAGAAACAAACTAAAATATATACATATAAATATGTTTTAGTGAGTTTAAAATATAGAATGGACATGAATCATATAACTTACCCTAGATATGTCTCTCACGTATTTCCTAGCAGCTGGAACTAATGTTCCCTTCCATTTCTTCACAAGCTTCCTTTTATCATTAAATCGTACCATAATCATTTCTCTAATTGAATCAAGAAGATCAAGCACTGGACGGAAGCGAGCATCACCAATCCAAGAATTAAAACTTTTTGATATATTGTTTGTAATATAATCACACTTAGATGTTGTACCAAACTTGCTTCTACTCCACAGCTTGTTATGATGTTTGTTAAGATAAATAATCGCCTCTTTACTTACTTTAGATATTTCCTCAAATAATCGGTTATGCTCTGTGATACAATAGGTATATGCGGCACCCCATATGTTGAACTTGAAAAAGTCACCCCGAAACTATTTTTTAAAATTGCTATACATGTGCCTCATGCATTCTCGATGTTCTACATCAGGATATAACAAGACCATTAGGTGTCCCAATTGCTGTTTTTAGTGACTTGAGAAACCATTCCCATGAATTTGTATTTTCCGACTCAAGAACGCCGTATGCTACAGGAAATATACTATTATTACCATCGATACTTACAGCAGCAGCTAGTACACCATTGAATTTCCCTTTTAGATGGCATGCATCAAGACTGATATAAGGCCGACAACCAGCAAGAAATTCCTTAGAACACGCTTCTAAACATATAAAAAACCGTTGAAAATGTTTTTTTGTCACCTTTTGTCTCAAAGGAGATTTCAATAATGCTTCCTTTGTTTCTATTTAGTAGTTCTTGCCTGAAAATATCCATCTGCATAAAACTATCTTCCCACTTTCCATACATATCCGTGTGAGCTTCTTCTTTACCTCTATAAGCTCTCATGTATGGTACATCAACATTATAAGTCGTCATGAGCCACTTCATGATTTCGGTAGCAGATATATCCCCATAAGATCTTATTTTATCGCTAACCACACTAGCTATCCATCCTTGAGTAGCACGCTTATTGACACACTTGTTACTTCGAGTACACGAATGTGTTTCTACAAACTTCTTGACCTGCACATTTGTAAAACAAATACCAAGTTCAGTTTGCAAAACAAACAATTCTATAAAACATATCATTTCCAGAACTATATACTTACATGAAAAGTAATGTTATCATCCATAATAGACGCATGAATCCTCCATTTGCATTTAGTGTCTTCACAACATGCCGTCAATCGTGTCAAATCCCTTTTCTCAATTTTATACTCAAATTCATTTAAGAGTGCAAAATGGTTCAACGCTCATCTAAAGGCAATCACGTTGGAAAATCTTTTATGCAATTTCATAGTTGGACTATTCTTCATATCCAAGTGAACTTCGAAATCAGAATTTTTCATTTCATGTTCATCATCACTACCATGAAGGCTGTGATAACTGTTTTCAGTCGGACAATCCGAGTCTGAACCATTTTCGCCATCTTCGCCATCATGTACAATAGTAATTTCATCATGACACCTCTGTGGCAAATGATTATTTGTCGTCACATAAATTGTTAGTTCTTTTTCCTCGACGTACATGTTAAGCATCAACTTGAAATTCTCACTAGTTTCAACTTGAATAAAACTTTGTTCTTTTGCATATTTGTCAACAAAAAGTATTGACAAAACCACATCGATATGTGATACATAATATTTCTTCACTTCCTCAACCAGTTGATTTAAGTTGTATGAGCACGTGTCTATGTAAATACACTTTCTTTTGCCAAACAATATACGTTCTTGCTCGAGTTTGTTGCTAATCGAAATAACCCTCCATATTTCAAATTAAACTTGTAGTTGAGTGTAACTTGCCTAATAAACAATCAATTATGCGTAAAAATATCAACAATTGCGCACATAAAACCAATCATTTTCACACTAAAACAACCAGTAGAAACTTACTCTGCTATTGGTGACTGAACAATGTTATCTCGTATTGGTGACTGAACAATGTTATCTCGTCTTGAAGAGTCGCTCATACTAGTATCAACAATATTATTCATCTTTAACCAAACCTCTGTATTGATTGAAAATTAAACCAAAAAATATGAAGATGATATTATTCATCGTACGAAATGAAATAAACCAAACGCAACAACAATATGAAGATGATATTCATCCAAGTTCTACATGATAAAAAAACTAAGAAACAAACAATAATATATACATACATATTGAAGTTCGTATGGAATGAATTAAACCAAACACAAATAAAAAATACTTGCACACGTGTTTGTTCCTATGATACAAAATAAATTAAACATAAATTAAGAAGAAAGGATATAATAAGATCTTAAATTGAATTACAGATCAGTTGTGTAAAAAAATGGTGGCCCTAGAAGAAGATGAATAGGTAGACGAAAATGAATTAAAGAATGAAAACATCTTTTGAGTAGGTTAGGTAACAAGGGTAAATTAGTCAATTAAATGGTAAATAAAAGATTAATAATATGTTGAGAATTAAAAATTTATTTAATCATAATAAAATTGATTTTTGGATATATATGTGAATTATAAAAGTTTGAGAAGGATATTTATGTAATTACAAAAGTGAGAAGTATATTGACGTAATATTGAAGTTTAAGAAGGATATACATGTAATTCTCCCATAAAAATAAGGGGCAATTATGGCAATGCACCTTCCGCTCAAGGTGGCAACACCTTCTAGGAACAAAGTTAGTGTATTCCTTAACTAGACTTTAAGACTTGCGACCTTTCTACTTTTAATCTCAGTGTGCCAAGTGTCTCTCGACATTTGTGAACCCAATGATTGTTTTCTAACTTTTATCAGCTATACATTTAAAGCGACCTAGACTGAGCGACTTTTTTTAAGATTCTTGCGAAATTCTTTTTGTCCTTTAGTAAACAAAGTCAAACTTACTAAAATATTTTTTTATACTTTTAGCGCCATCCCAATGCTGAGCGACTTAAGCGGAATAATATTAGCGATTTTTTTTACTTTATACTTTTGTACATTTTTGTACTTTTTATACATAACTTTTTAAAATTATAATTTTACACTTTTTTAAAATTTTTACACACACACACAAACACACACCAACACTCTATTACCCCATGGCGTGGGAATGCAGAACCCCATCCAGAATAAACATTATTCCAACATGATACATAACTACGCCAGTAATTATATATATATATATATATATATATATATATATATATATATATATATATATATATATATATATATATATATATATATATATATATACTAATTGTCGGGGAAGAAAACAGTAACAAGCCAAACATTAAATGCAAAGTTTCCCAAGTTGGCAGAAACAGTCCCTGAGGTTTAAGTGGCGCTGCAAAGTAAGTCCAAACATTAAATGCAAAGTTTCACAACTTGGCAAAAACAGTCCCAAAGGTTTAAGGGGCGTTGCAAGGTAAGTCCTGTAGCAAACATCAATTGCAAACTTTCCCAAGTTGGCAGAAATAGTCCCTGATGTTTAAGTGGCGCTGCAAAATAAGTCCTACAACATTAATTGCTATCTATAGCAATCTGGCAAAAATAGTCCCTAAGGTTTAAGCGACGTTGCAAAGTAAGTCCTGTAGAATTAATTGCTAACTATAGCAACTTGGCAAAATTAATCCTTAAACTTTAAGTGTCGCTACAAAGTAAGTCCTTTGAAGCCAATCCCGCTGCATCGCGCGAGTTCCCACACTCGTTTATATATATGCGAAGGTAACCGTAAAGGTTGCAATTTCATTGGTTAGTCACAAAATGTTATTTTACATTTTTTTGCATATCATATTTCTCGGTAATGATATTTTATAACTTATGCGAAGATAAACTTTCTGACCACATTGGGCTTCTAAACTCTTGACCGCCTTTTTTTCTTGAAACCTGTACTGCTGCTTTACCGGTTTTTCCATACCTTCTTCCAGATTTTCAGGTATAATGTGTTAACTTAGTTCCTTCATCTTTGTTTTTTGATTGTTCTTTCTTTTTGAAAACATACTGTAATTATTATTGTTGGATCGATAGTTTTTAGATTCTATAAAAGTTTCGCCGGAATCGTATTGTATGTCACTATTAGGTAGGTTTTATTTGCTAAATTAGGTTTTCAATCAAATATGAATATTAAGGGGAAAGATGTCTGTGAAACGAATGCCTCGCCTTCCTCTCAATCTTTGTTATACTCTTCGATGGAGGATGTTCCGGTCACTATTGTTGTGGGGACGATGCACTCTCATCTAACGTATGATACTACTGCCTACATGATAGCAGATACACATAAAAGGTTGAATGTGGGTGAGAATCAGTATATTTGTAATCAGGTTTATCGCAATAACCAAGCTATGTGTTTTGGTGATCCTGTAGTGCAACAGTTATCCGGTACACAAATCAGTACACCTGCTTCTGTTGTGCCTTCTGATGTCATTACAGTTTCGGATAAACGGGAGCGCTTGAGTGGGTCCAATGTCTATGCAGATGGTTGCTTACCGTCTACTAATATTGTTGCACCTGTGTTACCAAACGTTTCGCCATCTCATGTTCAGGTTAATTCGTATTTGGATAAAGGGAAGGGTAGACTAGACTCATATTATCCAGCCACACTGTATGTGTTCCAACGGTTGACGGTTCCTATTCGACATTTGTTGATCGTGTTTACCTGGATGGGTGTCCTAATGTTATTGCTTTAACGTCCACTACTAATGGTATTGTTTGAATTACTGATGCTGTTTTCCCTTTTTGGTTTAACAGTATCGTTCTTTTGATATTTGTTGATAATTGTTTATTCAGGTACCGGTCATGAGCATACTTTGTTCTATGATCCTTATCGAACTCCTTTCACAACAGCGCGTGATGTTGGTGTTGCACCATTATTAGATTTTGATGCTGGTATCGTGGCTCGGGCTACTCCTGAGAATGAGGTGCAACAGTTTTCTTTAACAGACCTGTCGCAACAGTCACAGCATACCGTAACTATTTTATCAAGCACGTCCATCACATATGGTTCGGATTCAGGTACCAGTACTTTGTGGCCGCTTTCTTTTTAAAAGTGTGTTATCTTGATATGTTTTTCTAATATTTTCTGCAGGTGAACGACGCCAGCAACGGTCTCAACGACAAATGCTTATGTTAGTGGTGCTCGCGTATTGGATTTTGCTGGAGGTGTAACTGCACCAGTTCCTGTGGATACGGAACCCCAACACTTTGCTTTATGAGGATTATCAGAGGAACCACGTCGTGGTACACTTACTTTATCTCCAATTATCTGTTTTATTTATTTTATAACTCTCATGTTTTACACGTACGTTTGTTTGTTTTTTTTTGTAGGTAGAAGGCCAAACTGTCGGCCACATCGTGCTCGGCCACCAGGTATACGGTCACATCCTAATGTTTCGGCCACATCCCACACACCACCACCTGAGACAACTGAAACGCCTACCAAAGAAGAGAACGAGGCTAAAGTGAACCTAGGAAGTGCCAGGAGAGAGTTATTTGAAGACCCAAAAAGCGAACCATATAGCAAAGAACAAAAGAAGCAAAAAAAAATGAATGGCCCGAACAGGTTACAAGCAATGAAACGCAGGCACGGATGACGCAACTACTAATGTTTTCTAGATGTAACAGTATATATAAGTCCAAGTAATGTAATAACAGCAGACGTTGTAATTAGCTAGCGTAAATGAAAAATGTACTCATGTATAAAACTATGTATGCAACCTTAGGTTTTATGTTAATGAAAGTTCTTCCACTATGCTGGAAACATGTGATATAACAATACTTGCACTGCGCAAGTCGTGTGATACAGGTTCTTACAAAACAAGCGACCACAATCACAAAGGCAAAACGTTTTATACACCAAACATTAGAAAAGCAACACATGCCACAAATAAATACTACAGAAACAAAACATAACTATTGGATTATACTAATAGATTAGAAACAAAACATAACTATTGATCAAAATTTTCTACCGAGTACATCAGTGAGCGTATAAAACTACGTGATTGTCTTAGCGAATCACCAGCGACAAACTTAAACTATTTACATCATACGCTCGCACAGCACGAGACTTTTTCAAAATTTGCCACTGATTACATCAGTGAGCATATACAGCCGACTACATACCTACATATATATCTTTACTAGACAATACAACTCCAAACAAAGGCGGGAAACCAAAAACCAACATAACCATCATATATCAACCATGGGCTAACAACACAAACCCCATCCACTGTTTTAACATGTAGCGCAGTCCCCAAAAAATCCAACATTAGATCAGCACCACGAGAAGATTCAACAACCCCACGCGAATAAATACGGACACATTCTTCATCGCTAGCCAACAAAGCCCT
This sequence comes from Chrysanthemum makinoi, assembly GCA_910596185.1. Classification (NCBI taxonomy): domain Eukaryota; kingdom Viridiplantae; phylum Streptophyta; class Magnoliopsida; order Asterales; family Asteraceae; genus Chrysanthemum; species Chrysanthemum makinoi. The sequence goes on along the minus strand of OU343219.1, from coordinate 250,363,547 downwards.
TAAAATTACTTGGCGCATACGCTCCCGGGCACAAACAATACGCCTCCTCAAACGTTGTGCTTCATATAGCTTCACAGACCTATGCCTTTCAATGAACACAAACGCCTGACGAGCCCTATTCTCTGAATGAGCAAAGTGTGCCAACCTTTGAGTGATCAGAAAACGGTTTGCCATCACTCAAATGTACTTTTCCTGTTGCAAAGAAGAAAAGTTGCAAGTAAAACACATTAACTAAATGAATTGCCAAACTATATAAAGGGAAAAAAAAACATGAAGAGGAGACACAATCATTAGCAACAATAAAGCCATCCCACTTGAGCTGTGAATGCCTCGAGCTACAAAATTATTTCGTTACCTTATGCATGTAAAATTACATCTCAAACTGAAGTTCAGGCCACGTGTAACAAGCAAATGAACTATTATTCATATGGTTTGACAAGTCAACAAGAATATGTAACACAATATTTGAATGACACAAGTTTTAACTTTGAAAAGGAAAGTAGGACCAAAAACCCGCTGCAACGCAGCGGGCACAACTTTCTTGTTTATCATAAGCATGACTTAGCCCACAATCACTTGTTTGAAATGCATCCCACAAATACTCCTTGGCTAAAATCCCATCAGTCACTGAGTATACTTTCTATATGTTGATCATAATTACAACACTAGTTCATTCATTCATAATAAGTGGGACATGCTTGTCATGTCAAATAAGAATCTGAAGAAGCCTGGCAATCAATATGTCCCGGTTTAAGGTACTCCGGAAGGACCCAACGTATAGAATGGATGAAAACATGTTTACATGAAAAAAAATTAGCCTACAAAATCATGAAATAAAACAATTCCATTAAACGAATCCAAATCGAGTGAAATTTCACTTTTTACCTGAAGAATATTATCATCAAATGACAATGACTGCTTTTTCAATAGATGTCTGTGAGGTTTGGTGTGAAATAAGCAAAAAGGCATAAGATACAATGCTCTAAATAAATTACACGGTCTTTTTCCCCAAACTACAAACTTTATTTTCGCAAAAATGATTAATGGCTATAATACAATGGGAAAAAGACCAGACCGCCAAGTTTTATCGGCTCGTTGAATACCATATCTTAAGAAGCAGAATATCTTGGAATATTATATTATGGAGTAATAACTAGCACGCAAACACAGCTGATATAATCATATATTGTGTAATAACGCTTATAAAGTTGAAGAGCAACCTGAACTGAAGTACCAATCTTTGTTTTAACTATGCATATTCAGAAGCCAGAACATATACATGTAATCTATATAACCAAGAAAATGAAAAGAACAACTCATAATTACACATAGCAAAACTAAACTTCACAAAAAATTATAAAAAAAGGTATAAATTTATGCCAGCACTGCATGACGTAGGCGGATCCTTCTGCAAATCCTTCAACTCCTTCAAAATCCTCTTCGACGTCATCAATCACCTCTTCTAAATAATCAAAACCCCCAAAAATGAAACCCTAATTACACAAATTCACAAAAAGTGAAATTTTGTGGTTGATGAGTACCTGACTGATGAGAAGATGGAGTGGATTTGGTTGGTTTTGGTTAATTGAAATGAGGATCTGATTTGCAATTGTACTAATTTTGCATATAGAACGATACCCATGAAGCAAAAAAACATATTTTTGAAAAGGACTTTTGTAACATGTGCCCCAAAAAGACGGCGAGCCCATGAAAAAGGACGTCCGGACTAACGAAAAATACACTTTTCAAATGAAATATGTGGGTTCGAACGTCTTTTTTCGTGGGTCCCGTCATACTTTTTGTGTGCTTAACATGTGACTTTAGGGCACATGTTAGAAAACCTTTTTTGAAAAAAAAATGAATTGTAACCTTGGATAGATGTAATACAGAGAAAACAAAGATACTAACAATTAATATATATCAATATACGAAAGTAAAAACCAATTTTAATGTAAAAATACATATACATACCCGAATACGAAACATTTTTTTGCAGGGTTCAACGTTACATTCGAGAAGATGAATCTTGGTTTGTGGAAGTATTTTGTAATGTATGTGTTATTCTAATCATCGAATAAGGTAAACAAGATCTATTCATATGAAAAAGCGCTTAATTATTATAAGGAATTCGCTTAAGTAAAAAAAGTATAAAAGTAATCTAAAAAGTATTTAAAAGTTATGTAAAAAAAGTATAAAAGTAAAAAAAATACAAAGTTAAAAAAGACGCTCAAAGAAATTCGCTTAAGTTGCTCAGCATTAGGAAGGCGCTAACGATCAGTTCTCGAGTTGAAATAGAAGAGGAAAGTAAAGGAAATTGAAAGTTTTTTGTGTTCTTGAGTTTTTTTTAAAGGAGGAAAGGGAAATGGAAATGAAATAGGGAGGAAGATTTGTTATGTAAATCTTCCTCTCACTTTTGGGAGGAAAGGGAAAGGAAACGGAAGTGTATATTGTATAAAGACTAATATACCCTTTTTAAAACATTTGACATTAAAAATTTAAGGGCATATATGTAATTTGACCAAGTTATTTTCCTTTTCCTCTCACTCAATTATGATTATTTTCCTTTTCCTTTCCTCTATCTCAAGAACATAACAAATAACACTTACTTTCCTTTTCCCTTTCTTTTCCCTTTCCTATTCTTTTCCATTTCCCCTCCCTAAAAACTCGAGAACTGAGCGTAAAGGAATAAAATAATAGTTTTCAAAGTTTGACTTTTTTCTCGAAATTAACAAAAGAGAATTTCGCTCGAATCTTAAAAATTCGTTGGATCTAGGTCGATTAAAAACTATAGGTACGAAAAGTAAAATTCAATCATTGGGTTCTGAAAAGGGGATGGACACTTGGCGCTTCTTGATTGGAAGAAAAAAATCGCAAGTCTCAAAGTCTATTTGAAGAATACGCAAACTTTATTCCTAGAAGGTGTTGCCACCTTGAGCGGAAGATGCATTGCCATAATTGCCCCTAAAAATAATATACGGTATAAAACTTATACCTATTTTTTTAAGAACGGCACCACACTTGAAATCCGACCCCCGAGTTAAACTATCCAATTGGGGAGGCCGGGACCCGAACCATTAAGAGAGACCCGCGAAAAGAAACCACTAGAACTCACGGCTTCGTACTAGGAGGAAAACCTGGAGTTTTATGTCTCTTGCGAGACTCGAACCTTGGGTAAAACCTCCCCAAGCTCCAGAAGGAGCCCAGATGGCCAACTGAGCTAAGTCAGTTGGTCTAGAACTTATATCACTACAACAATTAGGTGGACGGGCGAGGAGACTTTCACCAGGGACGCCGTTTCCCCGGCGAATGTCACTAACCGACAAAAATGAATCTGACGTGGCACACGAATACGCTGACCGGTTAGTAAAAATTCAACGGAAACTTTCGCCGGGGACATGTCCCCGCCGAAAGTCTATTTCATTTTTACTAAAATTTGACCGGTTAGTAAAAACTCAACGAAGACTTTCGCCGGGGAATTTCCCCGCCGAAAGTTTATTCCATTTTTACCAAAATTTGACCAAAGCCAAAGCATGCTAATTGTTCCCGCCAAAACTTTCCCCGGGGACATGTCCCCGACAAAAGTAATATTTACAAAAATCTGAACTTATGTATTTCTTAGTCCAACTATTAATATAAAAAATCATAAATCCAACATTTTTAACTTATGATGTATCTCTTTAACGAAGTTCTTAATACGTATGGCACCAAAACTTATGATGAATTAATATTGTTCTTAATTCGTGTTTGTTAATTGTGATATTGTTTCTTCAGTTTTATTCTTTAAAGCATATGTAATTTAGTATTAAAAAAGGGGTGTTTGGACACCATAATTTGGTTAACTAAGAACATGATCAGCTTTACAAATCCAACATGTGCTTTGATTTATAAAAATACTTGAAAGATACATACGAATTAGTTAAACATACGTACTATTCCAACAACAAAAAAATCAACAACATCATCAACAACAACAACGACAACTACAAGAACAACAACAACTACTACTACATACGAAGATTTTCCATGTCACCTAACAGCTCACGAAGCAATGCATCCGACTGACATGCGTGGTCGTCAGGAATCCTTGCCATTTCAAGTCTTGCCTCTAGCATCCTTATTCTTGTCTCTAGCACCAGTTTTTGTGATTCTAGCATGTTTATCCTAAGATCTTTGGCATTACAGCTTGAGCAATCTGTTGGTGCAGATCCAGAACCTTAAGATGTTGAAGCAGAAGAGATTATTCTTAAGTACTCGTCCAATTGACTCTTCCACATAAAATATCCGCACCCATGATCTTTTTGTTTGGGCTGTTACATAATTAGAAAATAATAAGAGATTACAACCCAATTATTTGTATATATACATAAATAAGAAATGTATGATTGTTCACCTTCGACAAAAGATTATATTACGAACTTCAAGCATGCAATAATTTGTTGCAGCTGACTATATTTTTAAGAGCTTTTGTGAGGTTTGTATTGTATACATTTTTATCAAAATGAGTTTTCTCATTATATATCTATATGCATGTCACATGCTTGCTTATGTTATCTTACATATATGCAAAAGAGTTGAGTCTACATGGCATTTAATTCCAAATTCACTTGCTACACTTTATTTCATCAGCAAAACAGCGATGGTCAAAAGATGTTAGCATCTACCCTAATTCCTCAACCTATTGAGTAATGGTGCTCTAAATTAGCTCATTACAGCTACTACTGTTACAGAGGCAGTTGTTACTATCTTTTATTATGTCTTTTATGAGTTTATCAGTTAGGAATTAGAGAGTAATGTATGCAATAAGTTTGCTTTATGTTTCCTACTTTCAGCTATGTTTCTTGTCTTAACTGTAAGCCTATATAATGTGGCCTTGTTTCGGTGTTTTAGTAATCAACTGAAATAATAAGAGTATCCTATGTTTGCTCTTTAATCTCTACCCAACTCATAACATTTCCTGATGTGCTCAACTGTGTGCAAGTTTTAAAATTTATAAACACTATTTATCCGGTAATTACTTTAACACATACGAGCAAGTATACTCGTTCGAGATAACAAAGGTGGGTAAGTCGAGGTCGTCCCAAGGGATTTGCGTTTCAATTTGTTAAAGTATTTGAGACAATAAAGCTTGACAAGGCTTTCTTCAAAGTGTTGCTTTTATAAAAATCCAAATTAGAGAAACATATACTTGTGTGAAGTCCATAGTCAATTATAAAGAGTGTTCATGAAAGCTTGGTGTCAACTTGATGCAATGCACAAATCATAAGCAAATGATTTTCAATCCATGGTTTATGTTTTGTAAAATCATTTTTAGAACAAAAAACATATAGGTAATCCTTTCAGTCCTTAGCCTAATGATTATTCTTTAGAAAATCCATTTGTTTGTAAAAGGTTCTTATTCAACTTGTTCCTACAAATCTTTCGACCTTTTCGTGATGAAATCGTTTCTAGTCTTGTTTTAACAAGTAAATATGATGAGTGTCAATCACCATATCCCCATACTAGTTTGTCACTTAACGTTTTGGAATAAAACATAAGAGAAATCCTTTCGGTCATTTTTCTTGAAAATGTTTTACCAACAAATCAAATAAGACTAGTAGTTTTTCCAACAAACTCATTGAAACAAGATCATTTACATGCATCACATATAAGAACACTCCTACAATTGCCTACATCCTTACACACAAGTATATTCAAGAATTACTCCATTAAAATCATAACATAACACAAGTAAAAACAATGTAATTCATATAATTCAAGAGAATAGAGATTCATGACAAAGTTCAATAGAATACCTAAACTTTGGATTACAAGAACTAGAAAATTGTGAAGTATAGCAACCACACGCCTCCAATCGTCTTAGACTAACCGTACAACTCCAAATGATTACACAATGGTTGAGAATTGGTCTCACCACTCTCCTGGACGTTTTATAGCAGAGATATGACTTTTGGGATGAATAATATGGGTTGGTAATAGCTTTGGTGTAAACTATTACTCTTTTGGATGTGTCACACTAAACTACTAAGTCTAGGTGCATTATATAGCTAGGAACCCATTACTATCAAGCCAAAAACGTCTACAACAAGTTAATAACTAGAAATGATCGGACTCCCATGATAAATAGAAGTTAAGGCATCAATAAATGAGTAAAAGTGTAACTGCAGGCTCTCCAGCCGATCGGTTGCGACGCAGCCGATCCGGTTGCATTTTGACCATTCCCCAGCCGATCCAGTTGCGGGCTCCGACCGATCGGCTGGGAGCCTTCCGTATAGCAAATATTGACTTTCGTTGACTTTTCTCGATTCGTGCCTTTTTCCTTGATTTTGAAGCTTACTTCCAAGATGAAACTTGATATTTATTTGATGTAGATACTTAGAAATCCTTGTGCTTCCAATCATCGAGTCTTTGAGCTTCCTCACTTATCTTTATTCCTCGGGAATTATCCAAATGTGCATGAAATCTTCATTCCTTCACCTTTTACGATACCTAGCTACATTCACATACAAATACACTTCTTTTGCACTTCTGCAACAATTATGAGTAAATATAACCGATTATCATACACAAAACCTAGAATAACGCTACTAAAAATATGCTCATTTTGAGCGTTATCAAATTCCCCTATACTTAAGTTCTACTCGCCCTCGAGTAGGTCTAGCATTTATGAAAGTCTATTTCAATTGTCTCAACATCGTGATTCCAAAAATCTAACAATCACTTCAAAAGAAACAATTGTTACCTTGCTTTTAATATGCGAAAATTCTAAAAATGAACAAATGACTTTAGATAACATAACTAAACACCTCTTGAATGATTTTAGGATTTCACTCAACACTCAGATATTGGTGGGTATATGTAAATCACTCAATGCCTAGTCATGATTAATGCTTTTTACCATAAGCTTGTACAAGTATCAAGACAAATAAAATAAATTCATCAAAGAGGGCTTTTATTCGGGGTTATAACGTTAAGGCTTTGGGATTATAAAATGGTATGGTTAAGGCATGGGATGATTTATGAAATTGGTTTAAAAAGAAAAATAAAGTCAAGTCTAAACCTCCATCTTGCTAGCCATCAAACAAACCACAATCCCGAAAATGATTATAATCTCCTCTTCTTCCACATATCGATCTCCAAACATATATAACTCAATTTAGCTGATTGGCTAATCAATATATTAATATAGCACACTGGCTATAATCATCATCACATTTGTTTTTACATAATTTCCCTACACTTCGTATGAGCATACACCACAAAAAATACAAATGAGATAGACGTCTCCTTCATCTTTGTTGGAAAATGGTACATACGAATGACAAAGCGTAGCTTCTTCATAATCATCAAAAACAATCCAACACTCCAAACAACTAGCAACAAACCAATAGACATTGACATAGGTTGGCTAAGGTTTAAGGTGTAAAATATTTTTGTATTTTTTTGGATTTAACAAAAACGAAAAGATTGGCTCGAAGGGTGTAACTAAGGGTATCTAGTGCTAAAAATGAGCACTAACAAATGGGTCCATATAAGGTGGTTAACTAACCGATGTGGTTAGCAAAAAACATTAGATGTAAAATGGAAGGCCATTTGGGTTAAATCCTACGATTGCCTCTTATCATTTGAACATATTTTTATCACTCGAGAGTGATTTTAACCGTAATGCATAACAAGTACAAGTGCTAGAATCGACATAATCACCGGCACAATCATAGCAAACTGTAAAACATAAAGATGTGTTTTATACAAATAGAATCCTCACAATTTAGTGGAAAAAGGCTATAATGCGCACTAGTAAATGTTATCGAATCCAAAATGAATTACTTTCGTAATTTGGTCCAAATAAAAAATTTTCAAAAACCTCTTTTTACCATTGAAATACCCAAGTTGTTTTTAAATATATATATATATATATATATATATATATATATATATATATATATATATATATATATATATATATGAGGAGGCATGCCACATAAAATGCCACTTGGCATCCCATAATGCCAAGTCATATTTCCATGTCATCATTATATTTATGTGGCATTTTTTTTAAATGACATGTGGCAACTTGGCATCCCATAATGCCAAGTCATATTTCCATGTCATCATTATATTTATGTGGCATTTTTTTTTAAATGACATGTGGCATTTTAATTAATATATGTACATTTTTTTTTAATAAATTGTAAAATTCGTTTTTGTTGGCATCCCACGTCATAAATCCATGTCATCACAATTAAAACCACCTAAGCATGAATTTATGGAACTAAATTTCGGATATTGTTTAAAAAAATAGCCACTTGCAAGAATCGAACCTATGATGTTGGTAACATTAATAACCATGATAACCACTAGACCAAACACATTTTTTTATTATATCTTGCAAATCTAAATTTATAAACCTACAACCAATTATCCACCTTATCTATTCCTTAATTGTAGGTTGATAATCCTTTTAGTTAATATCGACCTTTTTATTTATTCATCATTCCTGTACTTTTTTTTCTCAAAACCCTAATATCATTGTTTATATTCGTTGATAATTTAATGCTATATACCCCTTTCTTATTAACAGGCTTATCAAAGAGTATGCTAGAGAAGTTAAGGAATTGGAATCTACAGTTGATGCAGACGCCATCAAGACACTGTATGTGAAAAATTAGAACCCTAATGATGAAACTTTGTTCTGTGTGTGCATATGTTGGTTTCTTTGCGAGGTTTTTCGAGTTAGACGTCTTCTTTGCGGGTTAGTCATCTTTTTTGAACACATGTTGCTATAATGAATCTTAAACAACATATAGGTCTCTTTAAAACTCATAATAATTTGCAGGTTTAATGCATGCTTTGTTTTGTTTATTTTGTCCATGTTTTAATTTTGCAGGTCATCTAGAAAAGATATTTTCATTGATGTTATAGCTCCCTGAGAAGACAAAAGTTTTTTTTTTAAATGTAATACAAAAGTTCAATGAAATCTTGATGAACTTACTACCTAAATAACTAAATTACTGGTCCTTTTGATTGAGCATATCGAGATATAATCCTCTGGATAGCTTTAATTTTCTTCCCTTATATTTTAAGAAATAAGAATATTGGTTTTCCTATTGGTGGTATAATGGTTTACATCAGTGATTTATAAAAGTGCTTATCGGGTATCTATTTCTTCCCCTGTTAATTTGTTTTGTTAGTGAACGCTCAACAGTGTCCCTAAACTGTGCTATATTTTTCGGCGTATATTTTTTTCATGATAGCACAATAACCTATAATATTGAAATTTAGTATATTTAAACAATGATCGCTTGCAGGATCGGGTAAATCTAAAAGTTTGCAGAATCGTCGATGCGAGCATGGAAAATGTTGTAACCATCCTTACCTATTTACTGGTGAATATAATATTTGGCGAAAAGAAGAAATTGTAAGAGCATAGGGAAAATTTGAGCTACTTGATCGTTTATTACCTAAGCTTCATCGAGCAGGGCATAGAGTTCTCCTTTTCTCCCAAATGACTCGTGTTTTGGATATTCTTGAAGTATTTATTCAACTTCATGGATTTAAGTTTTTAAGGCTTGATGGCTCAACGAAGATAGAAGAACGAGGCACTTTGCTAAAGCAATTTAATGCTCCCGACTCTCCTTACTTCATGTTTCTTTTGAGCACACGAGCAGGAGGTCTTGGGCTTAATTTACAGATGGTAGATACTGTGATTATATTTAACATTGATTGGAATCCGCAGATGGATCAGCAAGCGGAGGATCGAGCACGTCGTATTGGTCAAAAAAAGGAAGTGAGGGTTTTTGTTTTGGTCAGTGTTGGGTCAATTGAAGAGGTGATATTGGAGCGGGCGAAGATGGGCATTGATGCTAAAGTGATACAGGTTGGATTGTTTAATACAACTGCCACAGGTTAGTCTTTGGATCATTAGCGTGTTCGATAACAGCTCAAAATGGGTACTTTTGCTACGATCCAAGTGCGGTTAAGCGTGGAAGACTTATTCTCCAAAATCTAAATACTACTTTCTTTAACTATTTAGTGGCTTAATTTAACCAGTCATACGTTAGCGAATATATTGTCGCTTCCAATTTTAGCCTTTATGCCCCTCTTTATATACAAAATGGCCATTAGTTCACAGGTTGAACCTGGGTTGGGTCTAATGAGTCATTCGAAATACGGTCATAATGGCCGGGTTATAGATTGGATCGGCCTGCAAACAGTTTTTTGGTTCAAGTCAATATTTTGTATAAACAACAATTACGTTTGTCATAACAAAAAACATTATTCAAATAATTATCTAAATTGTTGGATAGAACAATTTAGAAGGTTGTTAACATTACGAATTATTACCCATTAGCTAAATCTTAAGATATGAGAAACATGATTAATATATTAAATTAACCAAAATTGCCATATTTCGGAAGTTAATGTTTTATTTGTTTGCATTTTGCAGCTATAGACAGGGGATAAATGCTTGAAGAGGTCATGCGTAAAGGTACAAGCTCCTTTGGAACAGATACACCAAGCGAGAGAGAAATCAATCGTCTAACAGCTCGATCAGAAGAGGAGTTTTAGCTTTTTTTGAAAATGGATGATGAAAGAAGATAAAAAGAGAGATACAGATCTCGTCTTATGGAAGATCATGAAGTACCAGATTGGGCTTACACTAAACCTGACAATCCATTAGACATGAGGGGCAAAGGGTTTGATTATGAAACTGCTAATCTCACTGGAAAAAGACGTAGACAGGAGGTAAAGTATGCTGATACACTTAGTGAATTGCAATTTTTGAAGGCTGTTGAACAGGGAGATCAGGATTTAAATAATCTTCAAAGTAAAACAAGGATTTGTACATAACTTATACTTTTTAGTACGCTTATTGTTATAGACTTATGGGAAATTAGTACATACATAACTAGGCAATCGGCGTTATAAAATGTACCCGTTTGATAGTTAAAGTATGTTGATACTTCAAAATTTATTATGATGCATTGTCATATGATATTGTTTTGACGAAAAACTTGCCTCCAATTTCTGAAGGTTTGCAGCCGAGATTTTCCATGGTTTGCATGAAGAAGTGACGGTGACTGCCGTTAGGGGCCATGGTCTGCCATGGTCTACTGGTGCGTGTTCAACAGGTTGAGGCAGATTTCCCTGCGATTGAAAGGGCACTCTTTTCACAAACTGGCCATTCAGCATTCTTATGCAGTTGAGGTTGGAATCATATTTTTCCCGGCCCTTATAACTGATTATAGTCCATATTAGACTCTATATTCAGCACATATCACTTTTGCTGTAATGCTGTATATTCCCATCATTTATTCATTAAGAATGTAGAAGCTTATTAGATAAATTACGCCGCCTTTTATACACAAAAATGATTTGGCGACAAACTATATTAGGATTAGAATTATTTAAGCTTCTTGTCAGGAATAACTAGAACTACTTGAGCATCACAAGGAATGTAATCTAAGCCCTCTTACCTAAGTGTTGATTGCTTCAAACATGGGGAAACCTATCGCATTTACTCGTTAAGCAGTTATGGCTTAGGGATGATGTAAATTACACAGAGTATGTGTTGAGTTGGTGAAGCCACTCAAACAATAGTGGCAGAAATCATGTAACCACTCAAACAGATAATGGCACACTCAACAGATAGTGGCAGAAAAGAAGACCACTAATTTCAGCAGTGGAAGATAGTGCCAGTTTTTTATTTGATCAATTATCAATTTCAATCTCTATATAAAGAGATCACTCTGTATTTGTAAAACACACCTCTTGATTACAACACAACAAGTAATAAACACTCCTAGTTACCCACGGTGGACGTAGGTCAGATACCGAACCACCTTATATCCTTGTGTTCTTAATTGTGACAGTGTGTGTGGCAGTTAATTGTGTTTGTATGTGTCATCCGATCCTAACAACTGGCATCAGAGCTTTGGCTTGATTGATACATACAAACAGAAGGTAAAGAAGCTTACCTGTTGGTAGACATCGTGACCAGGACCAGGTCGCCACCAGCCACCAGCCACCATCAACACCTCCACAGCAGGACCGATCCTTTTTTCAACCAGCGGTTCAGCCGCCAGCGCCGTCAGCCACCTACCTGCGCTTCCCCAACAGCGCCACCTTCACAGAAGCCTGAGAACAGAAGCCGTGGACCGATCGTCATCGGAGGCTGTCACAACCCCGCACCGATCCTAACAACTGATCGGTGTCCAAACACCACCGTTTGGAGAGCAGAAATAAAAGAGGCGTGACCTTTTTTTATGACCAGGCGTGATCTCTTTTGACCAGGCTGTGATTTTTTTTGGGGTAAAGAGAAAAGGACCAGCGTGATTCTTGGGCAGATAAAAGAGTGAAGCTGTGTTTATTCTTGGGGAAGATAAACAAACAAGACCGGTGTTTTATTTCTTTTAAGAAAAAAAAGGGGGGGGAGGAAGTATTTTCTTTTGGTGTCACAAGTTTATAACTTTTACAAAAGAAGTCCCTCACTTTTTTTAGTCAATATCTTTGCACAAGTTCATCTTAACACACGAAACAGATAAGTCTCGTGTTTCTATTTCGTTGCTTCCGCTCGTATAATTATCATTTAGCAGTACAAACCTGTTTGGTTTGTAGCAATTTTGGTAATTTGTTAAAATGGCAGAAAGCAGTAAGCTTCAGATTGAGAAGTTTGATGGGAAGGACTTTGGTTGGTGGAAGATGCAAATTGAAGATTTGCTCGTGCAGAAAGACTTGGACGCAGTTTTAGGTGAAAAACCGGAGGCGATGACATAGGCAGAGTGGGAGACTTTGGATAAAAAGGCCAAGGCATTTATTAGACTAGCGTTGTCAAAGGATATTGCGTTCAACATTGAAGGAGACCTCAAAAGGAATCATGGAGGCATTGTCTAATATGTACGAGCCGTCGGACAAATAAAGTCTTCCTGATTCGGGAGCTAGTCAACACAAGGATGAGGGAAGGAAGTTCAGTTACAGTACACATCAACAGTTTAAACTCGATTTTATCCAGACTTGGGTCAGTGGGAATAAAGTTCAAGGATGAAGTTCAAGCTTTACTATTGTTATCATCATTACCGGACAGTTGGTCCGGAACAGTTACAGCCGTTACTAGTTCATCAGGATCGAAAGAGCTCACTTTTGAGGGAATTCGGGATTTAATTCTAGGCGAAGACGTCAGACGAAGAAATTCCGGGGAATCATCAAGTGAACAATTGAATGCGGTCAGAGGTAGAAGAAATAACAAAGGTAGTGGGAGTGGGAACAGGAGAAGGAGTCAGTCGAGGACTCGAAATGATGTGACTTGTTGGAATTGTAAAGAGGTTGGACATTTCAGGAATCAATGTCCAAAAGACAAGAAAGAAGTAAACAATGTATCCTCTGAAGAATCAGGAGATTTTCTCATTCGTTTGTTGAGAATTCAGTGGATTCCTGGGTTATGGATTCGGGTGCTTCATTTCACGCTACCCACAGCCGTGAAGCACTGTGAAATCTGAAAGAAGGGAATTTTGGTAAGGTAAGACTGGCGAACGATGAGGTTCTTGATGTGACGAGCATAGGTGACTTAGATCTGAAAACTCCAGTTGGTTCATGGACTTTGAAGGATGTCCGGGTAATTCCAAGTCTGAAGAAACAGTTGATTTCTGTTGGGCAGTTGGATGAAACAGGACACGAGGTTAAGTTCAGGAACGGGCAGTGGAAGGTTATGAAGGGAAATATAGTCGTAGCTCAAGGAAAGAAACAAGGTTCGCTGTATATGGTCGGTTTACCATCGAGGGAGTAGGTCCAGTTCAGAAGACCAAAGTCCGTTCCAGAGTCTCGTGGGCGAGAAGAAGGTTCGCTTTGCAGATGGCAAGCAAACCAGAGTCACAGAGTCGATTCAAGTTGAACGTGCTAGAAAAGGTTCAGTAAAACCAGTCAGGGCATTCATGGCGGTGGGAGCACAGGTTGTGCTTCAGTCAGAGTTACCAGACGACATTGGATTAAGAGAACCAGTATTCTAGCAGTCAAAGTCTCTCCAGTTGATTATCTGATTTATTTGGTGAGTGTTTGTTCTCAGGATGTTCCAGGATCAGGCAGTTCGTGTCAGTGGGAGCCGATAGGGACAGAGAATGGGTCAGTGGCAGTTTCAGTCATGACTGATGTGTTGGATCTAACGGGAGCTTCAACGGGCCTTCAGGTTAACTGATGAGAAGGCCAGGGTAACTAGGAAGATGGAGCTAAGATCAAAAGTTCTTGTTTTACAGAAATCTGAGAGATACACAGTTGAAGCACAAGTGAAGATTGTTCCGTGGCTTCAAGTGGGAGATTGTTGAGTTGGTGAAGCCACTCAAACAATAGTGGCATAAATCATGTAACCACTCAAACAGATAATGGCACGCTCAACAGATAGTGGCAGAAAAGAAGACCACTAATTTCAGCAGTGGAAGATAGTGCCAGTTTTTTATTTGATCAATTATCAATTTCAATCTCTATATAAAGAGATCACTCTGTATTTGTAAAACACACCTCTTGATTACAACACAACAAGTAATAAACACTCCTAGTTACCCACGGTGGACGTAGGTCAGATACTGAACCACCTTATATCCTTGTGTTCTTAATTGTCACAGTGTGTGTGGCAGTTAATTGTGTTTGTATGTGTCATCCGATCCTAACAGTATGCAAATAGCAAAAACCATTACTGGATCTGTAACAAGAAAATGGGTAAAAGACTAAATGTGTTATCAAAGAAGACCTATAGTCTCGTCCATTCTAGCAATAAACTTGATGCATAGAGCTTTCTAATATAATTTGTTACTATCAGTTAGTCATGTGATCATCATCATCATTTTTTTCCCCTTCCTGATAAAACGATGCGCTGATCTGTTTGCACCATCTTTGTATTTTAACGTTATGAACCCTTTTGTGTAGCATTTTTCTTTCCAAAAGAAAATTTTGGTCATATGAGCAATTACTGAGTATCGCTATTGATCTTACAGGTATTAGTTGGCATTCAAATCTC
Organism: Chrysanthemum makinoi; assembly: GCA_910596185.1. Taxonomy (NCBI): domain Eukaryota; kingdom Viridiplantae; phylum Streptophyta; class Magnoliopsida; order Asterales; family Asteraceae; genus Chrysanthemum; species Chrysanthemum makinoi. The sequence goes on along the minus strand of OU343219.1, from coordinate 250,348,546 downwards.
CAAACAGAGTAGAATCTTATCACCAAGGGAGATTTGCCTCGGTTTGTCATGGATTCTTACGAAGAATCTCGGGCGCCTATAGCTTTCTAATATAATTTGTTTTTAGCATTCGTTGACAATAGCTTTCAATTTATTTCTAACTTTGAATATTGCTTTTGCTGTTATTGTAGTCTGGCAATAAGGATGATATTGAGAAATTTAGTAAACATACAGTGAAGGTTGGTTTTAACTTTTAAGCATATGATTTTTTTACGATAATTCTTTAACGTCTTTTTTAACTAAACAAAAAAAGAAATTCATCAAATAAGTTTTCGGTGTTCTGATGACTTGTGCTTTCTCTGTTATAGGTAACAAAACAACATAACGAGGATCGGAAAAAACTTTTAAGGCTTATGGGAGTGCCTGTCATTGAGGTAACATTGCCGATTACAAGTGTTGGTGCTCTTACATTATTCTCAAGTCATATGAAGCGTGAGTGACTTATCTCTACCTGTCTGTCAATTTTTGTAGGCTCCATCAGCAGCAGAGGCAAGTGTGTTGCCCTTTGCAATTAAACAAAAGTTTATTATGCAATTTCTACTAAGTTTTGTTCGACAGATCGTTTGCATTTAGTTTATTGATTTGGAACAAGCTGTTCAACATCTCCCTTTTCGTTGTTTTAAATCAAAACACCAACTGTTGATCACCTGATATAGCATTCACATTCATAATTGGTCAATCACCAATTTCTTGCAGCCAAAAGTAAAACTCATTTCATAGTTGAGGTAGAAAGCAAAACAATTTTATATGAACCATAATTTTATTTTGGATAGATGTATTCTCCTATTTGAAACAAATCATATGTATAATTAAGCTATTGTATTTATATCCATAATGATATAACAGTATAGATGTAAATACAATAGTTTTCCATGAATATTTGACAATATTTTGCAACCAGGTGGTAGCGGAAATAGTGGCTATATTCTTGCCTGCGTTTGTGACATATGGAGCAGCAGCACTTACCATGAAGGATAATCATGAGGTGTCGCAGCTTGGAGTGTCAGTAGCTGAAGGGCATTTGTTAACTGACACAATTTATGCAGTTGGACATATCTCCAGTGCACACATGAAACCTACTGTCACACTAGCCTTTGCAGCTGTTGGGCATTTCCTTGGGCTCAGGTACTTAACTACACGAACTATACTCACAGCACGTTATTGCGTTAGCACCACATATTTGGCTGGTTATGGGGGTTGTTGGAGGGGGTTGGTTTCAGGGGTAAATAGTCCTATCATGTTTCTAGATACACGAAACATGATTGCACTTGTGTTTTTGCAAGATAAATGTAGTAGCGTCATTGTTTTAGAAATGGTCAACCTCATCCAAAACTGAGAAATGGTCCTATTGTTGTTTCTGCTCATATGTTAAAAATGTGTGTGTGTGTGTGTGTGTGTGTGTGTGTGAGTGTGAGTGTGTGAATGATGTAACGTGGAATGTGTTGTTGCAGAGGACACCCTGTGGACTGGGATCCAGGGAACTATACGAACCCAGATGCTCCAGCTGCACTATCTGAGGTCAGAAAACTTGTGGATGATCGAAAATATAGGAAGCTACTAAGGCAGTAGTGAAATTGCCAACAAATCCATCTGATGTAAGCTTCTTGGCTATCTTTTTTATATGATTCTCCTCATTAAAAATGACTGTGAGTTAATAGGGAGTTTGGATGTGCGTTTTAGAATACGAGTTGCATGTTTTATTGGGGTCGAATGGGATTGGGATTGGTTCTTTTGCTACATAACTACCATATCACATTCTTCTCGAGGTATCGTTTTTTTATTTATTTATTTTTTGTTGTTATTTTGAAATTTATATTATGGAGGTCTATTGGAATGTTTTGTGCTTCATTCTATGAATTTATTGCTTTTATCAATAGAATCAAGAGTGAAGCTGCTTCGATGAGGGTTAGATTGAGAGTTAATATAGTATTTTGCAGTCATCTAGACAACCGATGTTGATGCCTTATTTCAAAACGTATACTTGAAAATTTAAAGTAGACAAACTACTGAGTTCATCACCAGCTTTAAAAGCTTGGGAATTTTCCAGATTTTAATCTTTCTAATCTAGCGATTTGAACCGTGAACGTTTTTTTCCAACCTCTAGCTGTACATTATTAATATACCGAGTAAAGCATAACCTATATCTGCAATAAAGGTTATTTTTTAGATGATAAGAACCAATGTAACAAATCATATATTGATTTAGGTTCATTAGTATGTATTAACATTGCAGTTCTTCTAAGAGTCAGAATGTCCAGTTTTGAACCACACATCAGAGATGAGTAATCAACCAGAACCTAAACGTTTATGAATAAGGAGGAACATCAAGCTGCAGATTGGATCTAAAAGAAAAGCTGACCCGAGAAAAAGCAATAGTTGTTCTGAACGATGATTGTCTACCAGAGTTTTTGTTTGTCTTAAGAATATTAGAGTTAGAATCCTGATGTAATTTCACACCAACATGATATGCTTTCGAGTTCATTGCTTGTGCTTTTTCTTAACCGATTGCCTATGAAATTCTGGTGGACCGAAAAAACAGAGTAAGTTTCTTTTCACTCATTTCAGTTGCAAATAAATAACGTTAGAAGTATGGTGGGAAGTTAAATATTTCTTTGTGATCTATAGATGGCATGCAGTAGCTTCTTGGACTTGGGATGCTCATGATGGCAGCCAAGTGTCCATTTTCTGATGGTGCTGTGTCCATGGAAGAATTCTATGTACTTCTATTAAAGCAACTTAGTAGTTGCTGTAACAATTTTGGGATGACAACAAACAAATCAAGTATAGTTCGTGATGATACTTTGTCCAATTTGGCAGATGTACTTTCCCTATTGGAGTTGTTGGCATCTAAGATGGTACGAATTTCATTTGTCTTTTCTTGCTTTCTCACTTGAATTCTAATTCTCTATTGTAAAATTTTCTTGATTGTATCATATGTAGAGTATAACCAAGCTTTGGGTTGTTTTATTCTTGACATGCAGCGCTGGGGTTAGGTTTGTGAGAACATCCTCAGCGAATTTTTTAAACTGCTGGATGTATGTGTTGCGGAAGCTCCTTTGACTGCCGTTTTAGTACTTTTAGGCCATATAGCATTAGAGCTCTTACATAAATATGTTTATTACCTTCGCGCGTAGGGTTACTAAATTCGTGGTCTTAGTTTGTTGTAGGAATTAGAAATTATTTCCCAGGTGCAAAACCCTGGCACGTTCAATGCCTCTTTAGTAACGAATTTCCCAAGTGCAACTAGGCGACACAATGGGTTTGGTTTGGTTTGGTTTTTTTAAAAGCATGGATAGAGGTCATTATGGTGCATATGGTGTTGGGGCTAACGGTGAATATTATATGGGTTAAAGTGGATATCAATGGGTGGCAGTAGTTAGTCGACGAGATTTTAAGTGAGATGTTAATATGGGATTGGAAATTATTTTTTTACGACAACTTTAAGGTGCAATGTCATGTCATTAAATGCTTTATTCATCATAGGAATAAAAACAGTTATACAAAATAGTTACAAAATATAGTTACATCATAGGCATGAGTTATTACAAAATAGTTTTGGTAAAACTCTTAAGTATACATTTATGTGCAACTATGCTTGACGTTCGGTATTTACATTGTCAACATCACTTACTGAGTAATATTAAAGACATGTAATGGCTATTAAGTTACCAAACACGATCAATTCCTACGATTCAATCATCTGTTAAACCCTCAAACTATAAGTAAAAATTCTACATTTGAAATCATCCGTGATCATATTAGGTTTTTTTGATATTTTAAATTGATAATGAGTTGCTAATGATTTATTGTGTGTTTTTAAAATTAGGTGTTCAAATTGAAGATTGGAATTGACTATGCGTCTTATTATCTGCTATAGTTTTAATCCCCAGTTTTAATTTTTATACTTAGGGTTAGTTTTAATCCCAGTTTGAATTGTTATACTTAGGGTTAAGTTTTGTGTGTGTGTGTTTTTATTTATTTATTATTATATATATATTTTTAGATTCTATTTCAATTCAGATTTTGATACAATGTGTTCACTAATGGTATTTTGATGTTTTTCGGTTTTCTATTCTAATATTTTTTCCTGTTTTGTTCAGAAATTGCTGAGTGGAAAATTACACACGTGTTACTACTGATTATTTTAATGAACGTGCAAGATAATGAATTCACATCATTAATTAATCTCTCAATATTGCCTCCAAATACCATGTAAGATGAAGATTTAGTGACGCAAATCCAAAATAAAAACACAATCTTAGGTAGAAAAAATCTCATTCATGATATTCTTTTGGTTTTTGACTAATTTATATTACTTTTAAGAGTATTATGATATTATCTAAAAGGTTTGGATGTAAATGTTTAATATAATGGTCCTATGTACCCATTATTTTTAGACAAGCATTTCTTTTCCAATAACTACCTTAATTGATAGAAATATAATAGAGTTTTGCTCTCTCAAAGTGTATGCTACATAACATATTTGATTCAGTATTTGGAAAGGAGGGAGGAAGAGGTGAGCCTATCACAAGTATCGCTCAAGTAAGCTTAATTCTTGATCTTTAGATGTTTAACCTTTTTACGAGTTGGAGAGACTATGCATCAATTTATACAACCAAACACCCCTATAACATGAATATTCGAACAGACCTTACCACTCTTCGTGGAATCGAGAACCAAATAGGCAACCTATATCACTTTAACACAACCAAACACCCTATACAACCCACACAAGCATGAGTCAATGAGTCAACAAACAGAGGGTCTGCATCAATTTAACATAATTAAACACCTGAATGAACTTTCAATTACTTTTTAGTATATATTTGTTCTACTAAAACCTAAAAATAAAAACCACAAGTCATACACGTCCATCGGACACTTTGGACACTAGTTATATATATATATATTTATATATATATATATATATATATATATATATATATATATATATATATATATATATAATGTACCAAAACAACTAGACAATCAAGGGCGAATTTCTACTAGCTACTTGAATCCGAAAATTCTACCTAAAAAAAATAATAATAAAAATAAAAATAAGACAAAATTTAAAAATTTAAAAATCGTATCATTTCTCCTATTTTCTTCCCTCCCCCATGCTTAAGTTTTGCATTGTCCTCAATGTAATAAAATGAACTTCAACGTAAATAAAATGGGAAAAAGAAATAGTCAAAAAGATACCATGGGATTAAATATGAAATACGCATATTTGGTCATAGGCACGCACGTGAGTTATCCAACTCCAAATATTGACCAAAAATAAGCTTCCTGCAAACAAAACTGCAAAATATACACAACACAAAAAACAACAAACAAAACTAAAAACAATCCAAACGCTACTTAAAAATAAAAATAAACAAAGTATGATAATAATCCTAAAGAAATAGTTAGAGAGAGATAGAGAGAATATTGTTCGACACACATAACCATTGTTTTAAAAATCACAATCCGAAGAATGATCCCCGATCATTTGTCATCCTCGCTCATCTCATCACCTTCATCATCATCATCATCTTCGGCATCTTCGGACTCATAGTTCTCGTCCACTAACTCCGAACGAACTCTCCTCTTCTTCTTTCCTCTAGCTCCCGATGAAGATCCTCCCACATCATATCGAGATCCTCCAACCTCGGGTAATCTACCATACTCAGGCACTGGGTCGGGAAATGGTGCATAGCCAGGATACGGGTACAGATATGGTCCAGGATATGAGGTGTACGAGAAAGTATATTGTGGAACATTAGGCGGATTGTAGGGAGGCAACTCATAATTGGCTTCTTGAGCCATGTGTTGAAAGAACGGGATCGAATAATCATTAACGTAGTTGTTCCTCAACATCATCGAATGTCTCCATATATCCCTACGCTCAATATCATTTAAGTGCCGGTTCCAATCACCCCAACCCGAGTCAAAACTACTAGTTGTACCCATTGGCACATTATCCGTCTGCTGCTGTGGTGGTGGTGGGTCAATCCATGCTCCCAAAGTCTTTGTCGTTCTATTCAAAGCCTTTCCAAAACTATTTGAATCCCACGTCTCACTAACCTTTGGATCATCACACTTATCCAACTCCTTGTCATTAAAGTACCATAGATTCTTTGCCAACCTCGTCACATAATGACCTCCATATATGTTTCTATTGCTCTTGATACCCGGGTCTCTCCTAGACAAATACTCAGCTATAATCCAAGCCACATTCCCATCCTTGGACTCCTCTAACAACTTCATTATCCACAAGTCCGGCTTTTGGCATTTGTACCTGCTTCCAAATCTATGAAACGGCCCCCATACTAGCAACTTATGTAGGATTCTCAACAATGGATTCCTACGGGTTGAAGAATTCCTACGAGTACAATAAGGATCTCCCAAGCGATTCCAATACGCGGGGACACTAGGATTATCTTTCTCAAACCTCTTAAGCCTTAAGAAATGAGCTTCAAATAATCGATGACTAACCTTATCCGGTTCGTATAATCCAAGAGCAACCGCAAACCCTGGCAAAGTGTATGCATGATCCTGCCCACAAAGCCCAAACCAAACACAAATTTCATTCATGATGTTGCGCAAGTTTACCTTTCTTTCAAAGTACAATGTTGAGAAGAACTCCAAACACTATTCACGGTAAACATCTTCATGAATGCTAAAAGCTCTCTCCCAAGAAAAATCATCGAACGAGTCTCAATCAATCAGATAGACATAAGACATCCGCATCATACCCCTCAACTCAGTTTCACACTCATATTCATTAAACAAATCCCAATCTACCAACCTCGGAACCGAAATAGTTCTAGTTTGCAACTTCGACAAACGTTCTCTAAAAGCGTGTTTTTCCTCATTGGTAAGATCTTTAAACTTCATATTTGCATTCCTTTCGCTGCTATATAGGTAACCTTCTTCCGTGCATTCCTTTGGCAATACTTGGTCACGAGCGGGTTCGTTGGAATCCGCGTCGTACTCAAACAACCTACAACATTTCTCTGTAGAAATCATAAATATAAGTTAATATAAGAGTGTTAGAACCAACGATAAAGTTTATAGAAGCCCATAGGGTCAAGTTCAAAATTCTCATTTTTTTTCAAAACAGAATCTGGAACCGATTCGGTCGAGGGGCAGCGATGGCTCTCCCTTGACCTTGGTCCAACCAATCGGTTGGTTAGCATGCCGATTCGGTCTTCTGTTCTGCATTAGGCTATGGCCTTCCAATTAACTCCACACTATATTTTTCCAATTCTAATTCACTCCTAAACTTCCTTTGAACATCACTAATGATTTCTACATCCTCAATTTGCTCTTAATTTGCTTCCAAAAACATCCTCTTAACATTTGTTCATCATGCTTAGAACACAACTAAAAGCTCAACTTCAATTCATCAATTAATTGTTCTAGCAACAATGTGGTATCTAAAATTCACTGAAAATGCATCATCTAACAATTAAGAATCATCAATTGCAACTTAATTTGATTCAAGGGTACAACCAAATTGAATCCGAAAATTCAATCATCTAATACTCATCCAATGTTGAATCAATCACTACAATTCTTTTGCAATGCATTCCTATATCAATTACCCACTTAATTCTAAAAAATTACATCTTAATTCGAATCCCATCAAAAACCCCCAATTGGTGACCTAATTTGCAATTCGAATCAAAAACTCAAATTAAACCCTAATTAAGCTAATTGACTGAAGATGCTTACTTGTTTAGGTGCCATGATGAACTTCTAATACTCCTACAACATTCAAACAGCTTCTTAGTGGTCGAATTTTTGAAACCCAAATGGAGGATTAGTGTGTGTGTGTTTTTCTGGAAAAATTGAATTTTTGGCACTTATACTTGCTTCCAACCGATTCAGTCATGGACATAACCGTTTCGGTTTGCATTTTTTTTGCAGAATTTAACCCTTTTAACTTCACTTGGCCATTTTACCTTCCAAGCAAAAATTATTTACTCAAAAATTGTATTAAAGATGCACACAACATTCATCCAACTATTTGCAAATTCCAATAACATCTAAACTACTTAACTCAAAACTAATTCATAAAATCTTATCATCATAAAACTTAAACTAAACTCAAAAAGGAATTGATTAAAATAACTTCATAGCATAATAATAAGAAATAAAAAGAAAATGAAATCAAAATCCCTAAGTGCATGAAAGTAAATTTCATCAAAAGATGAAGATCAAGCAAACAAGATCTTGTTATTATTGCGGTGTTCTACTCTTCATCACCCCTCAAAATACTCATGTTTCAAGATATCCTCGCTTTGAAATTTTCCCATCAACTCACGATATGTCTCATGGGTCTTGAATTTTCTAACAAATATCCTTCCATTTGGGCATAGTATGTCGAATTTCACATGCCATTCCCCATCACCTTCTTCTCTTTTGTAAAGACTAGTTCCTTCGGGTCCCGACTCCAAGTATTTCAATTGCACGGGCAAGGATCCTAGAAAGTCCATTAGCTTTTTATACACAAGAACGTTCTTAAATGGGTTGTAAAAAGCTTCCATTGCAAGTGCTCGTTCCATTTCATCTTCTAGATCAAAGTACGGTGGGGCAAGTGGTCCATACATAGCATTTCCTTGGGCATCACGCCCCACTTCAAAACAAGTCAAATCATCTTCACCCAAAATTTCCAAGTCCTCCATAAACTCTAAAACTTTACCCCTTGGCTTGGGATAAAAAGTTTTTGGAAATTCCGTCATTAATGGTCATAGTCCCCCTCCCCATGTCTATTATAGCTCCACACGTTCGAAGAAAAGGTCTTCCAAGTAAGAGAGGCAAACTTTTGTCTACCGGAATATCCAAGACTAGGAAATAGGCTAAATAAGGTTGATAACCAATTTGTACCCTCACATTTTTAACTTCTCCCATAGCCTTAGCTTGAGAGTTATCGGCCATGGTTAGCTTTGATTGATTTGGTTGAGGATTGCTTAGTCCCAAATTCTTAAATAGTAGACATGGCATCACATTGACACTTGATCCGGTGTCCACCAAAGCATAAACCTGAGTAGCCCCGTTAACTTTTATGGGTAGAACGAAGTTACCTGGGTCACTCTCTTTTCGCGGCATCCCCCGAAACAAAATTCTATCCCTATCCTCTTCCGTAAGGTTCTTGTATTCCAAACGTGCTCTAGCCAACATAACCGCATCGAGTTTATTGCGGTGAACAACATAATCTTGTAACACTTCGATCACGGGTTTCTTTTCATTAAGCTCAAGAAATTTTTGTTCAAGGTTTTCTAGAATGGCTTCCTTTTGCTCTTGTGTTAAAGGCTTAAAGGTGTTTGGTGAATTTGGTGGTGGTGGTGTGTAATCATGGCTTTCGGTGGTGGTAGTGGTTGGTGTAAGTTTATTCGATGAGGTCTTCTTCCTACTTGCTTTTCCCATTTTCACAACCTCTACATTTTCCATCTTCCTAGACTCCATGTTTTCACACAATTCCGCGAGCATGTCATTCACGGTCTTCTCTTCCTCCAAATCAGTAATATTAATTCTCATTTCACCTAGAGCAAAGTCCAATTGGCACTTAGTTGTCACGAGGAAATCACGTCCAAAACATACATCCGGTTCATCCGCATTCCCTTCTTCTAAAACCACAAAATCTGCCTCAAAGATATGACCATGGATATTGATCCGAAGATTCTTGACAATTTTCCTTCCATACGCTTCATAGTCTAGCCGAACATGGCCAATTTTGTCAAGTACCTTGTCCACAATATAGTTCTCTCCATACGCCATGTTAAGCTGAGCATCCCAAGCACTTACTCCTTCAACACTACAAGGTGTTCCAAACCTCATGAAAGGTGAATCGTACTCCGTAAGAGTTGCTTGAGTGAAAATCATCCAAATTATTAGCGTTAGAGTTAGTTACAAACAAAACAAACTATCGAAACATATTCTAAACAAGTAAAGACACTTATTAAAACTAAAAACAAAAGCCAAAACTTGAAATTAAGAAAACAAATAAAAGGTTATCGAGAGCTCCAACCGGATCGGTTGCCCTCCAACCGATTCGGATGGTGGTATGCCTCAAGACCAAATTCACCCAGCCGAATCGGTTGCGGGTTCTGACCGATCGGCTGAAGTGAATTTCCAGTAATTTTTTTTTATATTTATATATTTATTAATAATTAATAATTAGAAATTAATAAAAGACAATTGATTACAACTTTAACTCTAATAAATGTGACCACTCATTTATCTATTAATTAAAATCATTAACTAGACTAATCAAGCATAAACACACATTAACTAGATTTCATTAACTAATCATTATCACTAATTAAAGCATCTAAAACTGAAAATTAACTAGATAATAAACTAATCAAGACATGATTAATTAGAAATTAAATAAAACTAAAGATAAAATGTAACAAAAAATCTAAAAACAATAAAAACAAACATAAGCAAGCATCAACTGAGTTTTTAGTTTGACTCTTGTAGTTTGAAAACAATAATACACAAGTCTAGTAGTTTTAGAAAAAAATACAAAATAAAGTACTTTTCTCTCTTTCATTTATTTTAAGCTGTAATATTATTAGCATCAATATATAGAGGAGAATAACAAGAAAAACAAAGGTTCTCCAAGATGGAGAAACAGGCCCAACTAAACACGAACACAACACCTAGCCACAACATCTAATAACACCTAATCAACCCGTGTCCAAAGCCAAAGGATTAGTTGTCCAGTTATTTAAGGATACATCAGATTTGTGGCATATATTAGAGATCCAAAGCAATGAAATGGACATAATGCTAGGAAAAGTGTCTTCATGTAACGTGAATTGACGCACTCGAGAAGAAGAATGCACAACTCTAATCCTCCAGAAGCAAATGGACCGCACCGAAACAAAGCAGAATCTTTGAAAGATCTTCCTAATTATCAGGGTGTAGCCACAAGAATAATCTACAGAGACAATGCTTTGCAAATTAAAGCTCTCGGGAAAAGTAAGCAAGACTCCACCAAATAAAAATCTTCCTCCTCACCAACTTGACCCGTCTACAGTTAACTAGAATGTGAGCAGTAGATTCTGGGGCTTCGAAGCATAAAGGACACAGAGACGACCCAACATCTAGGCCTCGAGAAGCGAGATTGACCATATTCGGAAAGCGATCAAGAGACGCACCCCATATAAAAAATGTTTACTTTCTCTTTTTCATGTAATTTTACAAAGTTCAAACTTTATCGTTTCATCTGCATATACATTTTCTTTGTGATGCTCCTTGTAGTTTGAAACTTAACGTTTTGTTATTGTGGCTTATATCCAATCACTATAGTTGGTCCCATGATTTTACTCAAGGCTTTTAATTGTAGAATGTAATATCATCAAAAGAAATGAAAAAAGAAAAGGATTTTTGTTTTGTGATTATGAAGAGAAATGAAAATGATACTATGATACCGTAATTAATTTTCAAAGTACCACTATGTTTTTGGGTTTTAGGTTCCTTGGATTTGATGAGACAAAATAAATACAAGAATGAAACAAAGGGACTTAAAGTGAAAGAGATGAAACCTACAAAAAGATGGAAGGACTTGCTTGCAAAAGAAGATTTATTATTTAGTCCTTCATAGTATTTTGTAAACCCTAATCCTCTAGTATATAAAGAGGACATGGGGTGTAGGTTTTAAAAATAAGTCTTCCATAATGTAGTCATTAAAGGTGTGTGTGTGTAACCTAGACGTGTTTCTATAAACGTCTAGGGTTAGAGTTTGTTTAGTTTAGCCTCAAGGATCTTTGATCCCTGTTACAGATTTAGTGTAACCGTATTATTCTGATCAAATAATATTTGAGGCTTGGAGTGATTATAAAGAAAAACCTTGTGTCAATAATATATAATGTTCTTATTATTCCGCTGCGTTGCATATGTTATTGTCAAACCCTAAGGCTCAAAACGATCTCAAGGAGTCTATCAAACTCGACAATTGGTATCAGAGCTTGGGGAGCTCATTACCTAGGGATTCACAAGGTTTTATTGGTCGAAGAATGGCGAAAAGAAGAAAAACTACGAATCTGAAAATTCTCGTATTTTTCTGCAGTACATTTTTAAAAACGCGATAAATTTTTCGTTTACCTTTGGATCATAACGAAATTTTTGGTGGACGTTCTCTATATATTCATCTAACGTTTCACCGAAGGGATTGTCAATCTGACCTCTCTATCAAAAGTTATTCAATGTCGAAGTTGGCTGCAGAAACTGGTTTAATAATTCGAATTTTCGGGTTTTCATGCATATTCAACTTCTTGAATTTGTATTACTTGTTCTAATTCTTGATGGAGGTTGTTTATACATTGTGTGGTGTTTATGATTCATGGTTAGAAGCAGCTTTCCTAGTGTTTTTACGAAACCACTTCTAGTGTTTTCTGAAACCACTGATAGTGGTTTTACGAAACCACTTCTAGTGTTTTCTGAAACCACTGATAGTGTTTTTTACGAAACCACTTCTAGTGTTTTCTGAAACCACTCCTAGTGTTTTCTCGAAACCACTCCTAGTGTTTTCTCGAAACCACTACTAGTGTTATCTCAATTCCACTGCTGGTGTTTCTTGCGTTATTCGTTTTCTCGATGAGGTTTTGGAATTGAGGGGAAGCTGTACATGTTTTTGGTACTGAGATTTTTGTTGACACACACATGGGATTTTGGTTCGCACACACACGAAGATTGGTATTTGTTCTTAAAGGTTTTAAAAAGCTCGTTTTTGGTTTAATTGAAGAATTGATTACGAAGGAGGTTATTTATCACTTATTTGAAGGTGAAGTGGAATTACTTGGATACATGTTTTATCATATCTTAAAAGTATCATACCTACTTTTAAGGTAACTTGTTCGTGCTTAAAAGATGTTGACAAAGACTTGCAAAATCTAGTTTTCATAGGTCAAGGGGAGGATGGATGAAGACCTAGTTAATTATCACTTAAAGGAGTTACATTGTAGTGCTCAGTGTCTCATTGAAGATGAGGATTTTGTCAAGAGATTGCGGTCTACTTATATGGTGTTAGTATAAGTTTGGAGTCACGTGGATAAACAAGACATAAGATACAAGTTTGGGTTATTTTACTTCTTCATCAAATTCGTTATACTTGGTTTCTTCACAAGTGATCATTACAAGGAGCTTACAGATTTGAAGAATCATTTGATGTTCATGCACCACTCAAGGGGAAGTTTCTACTGCTTACATTTCCTATTTGTTGATAACAAAAATGGGAAGAGATGTTGGAGTGCGATGGCATGGATTAAGGGGAAGACAAAAGAAGACAAGATTTGTTTCATTCACGGAGATGTTTACATCTCAACTTCTGCTACTTTCGTCTAGGAAGTTCGTACACGACTTTGTTTGTTTTGTCATCATCAAATAGGGAAGATTGTTGGGTTTTAGGTTCCTTGGATTTGATGAGAAAAAATAAATACAAGAATGAAACAAAGGGACTTAAAGTGAAAGAGATGAAACCTACAAAAGATGGAAGGACTTGCTTGCAAAAGAAGATTTATTATTTAGTCCTTCGTAGTATTTTGTAACCCTAATCCTCTAGTATATAAAGAGGACATGGGGTGTAGGTTTTAAAAATAAGTCTTCCATAATGTAGTCATTAAAGGTGTGTGTGTGTAACCTAGACGTGTTTCTATAAACGTCTAGGGTTAGAGTTTGTTTAGTTTAGCCTCAAGGATCTTTGATCCCTGTTACAGATTTAGTGTAACCGTATTATTCTGATCAAATAATATTTGAGGCTTGGAGTGATTATAAAGAAAAACCTTGTGTCAATAATATATAATGTTCTTATTATTCCGCTGCGTTGAATATGTTATTGTCAAACCCTAAGGCTCAAAACGATCTCAAGGAGTCTATCAAACTCCACAATTGTGTATATATGTTTTTTAACTACAAGAGTTCAACAAAAAACTCATCTTAAACTAGCCTAAAAAATTAGAAATAACAGGAAATAAGCTAAAATTTAAAACACAAAACACTAGATTATCAAAAAACTATAAAAATTTACCGAGATGACCAACCGGATCGGTTGCTTGCGCAGCCGATCGGCTGGTCGAAAAACCAAACTTTTTTTTTAGAAAACACTTGAAACCAAACTCAAATACTATGAAATATATAGAAAGTAACAAATCAAAAACACTCAAATCCCCGGCTGCGGCGCCAAAAACTTGATGTGCTCAACCGTGTGCAAGTTTTAAAATTTATAAACTCGATTTATCCGGTAATTACTTTAACACATACGAGCAAGTATACTCCTTCGTGATAGCAAAGGTGGGTAAGTCGAGGTCGTCCCAAGGGATTTGCGTTTCAATTTGTTAAAGTATTTGAGACAATAAAGCTTGTCAAGGCTTCCTTCAAAGCGTTGCTTTTATAAAAATCCAAATTAGAGAAACATATACTTGTGTGAAGTCCATAGTCAATTATAAAGAGTGTTCATGAAAGCTTGGTGTCAACTTGATGCAATGCGCAAATCATAAGCAAATGATTTCCAATCCATGGTTTATGTTTTGTAAAATCATTTTAAGAACAAAAACATATAGGTAATCCTTTCGGTCCTTAGCCTAATGATTATTCTTTAGAAAATCCATTTGTTTGTAAAATGTTCTTATTCAACTTGTTCCTACGAATCTTTCGACCTTTTCGTGATGAAATCGTTTCCAGTCTTGTTTTAACAAGTAAACATGATGAGTGTCAATCACCATATCCCCATACTAGTTTGTCACTTAACGTTTTGGAATAAAACATAAGAGAAATCCTTTTGGTCCATTTTCTTGAAAATGTTTTACCAACAAATCAAACAAGACTAGTAGTTTTTCCAACAAACTCATTGAAACAAGATCATTTAGATGCATCTCATATAAGAACACTCCTACAGTTTCCTACATCCTTACATACAAGTATATTCAAGAATTATTCCATTAAAATCAAAACATAACACAAGTAAAAACAATGTAATTCATATAATTCAAGAGAATAGAGATTCATGACAAAGTTCAATAAAATACCTAAACTTTGGATTACAAGAACTAGAAAATTGTGGAATATAGCAACCACACGCCTCCAATCGTCTTAGACTAACCGTACAACTCCAATTGATTACACAATGGTTGAGAATTGGTCTCACCACTCTCCTGGACTTTTTACAGCAGAGATATGACTTTTGGGATGAATAATATGGGTTGGTAATAGCTTTGGTGTAAACTATTACTCTTTTTGGATGTGTGACACTAAACTACTAAGTCTAGGTGCATTATATAGCTAGGAACCCATTACTCTCATGCCAAAAACGTCTACAACAAGTTAAAATTGGAAATGATCGGACTCTAATGATAAATAGAAGTTAAGGCATCAATAAATGAGTAAAAGTGTAGCTGCAGGCTCTCCAGCCGGATCGGTTGCGATGCAGCCGATCCGATTGCGTTTTGACCATTCCCCAGCTGATCCGGTTGCGGGCTCCGACCGATCGGCTGGGAGCCTTCCGTACAGCAAATATTGACTTTCGTTGACTTTTCTCGATTCGTGCCTTTTTCCTTGATTTCGAAGCTGACTTCCAAGATGAACTTTGATATTTATTTGATGTAGATACTTAGAAATCCTTATGCTTCCAATCATCTAGTCCTTGAGCTTCCTCACTTATCTTTCTTCCTCGGGAATTATCTAAATGTGCATGAAATCTTCATTTCTTCACCTTTTACGATACCTGGCTACATTAACATACAAGTACGCTTCTTTTGCACTTTTGAAACAATTATGAGTAAATATAACCGATTATCATACAAAAAACCAACTATAACGCTACTAAAAATATGCTCATTTTGAGCGTTATCACTTCCTCTTTTACCAACAAATTTGGTATCAGAGCCAACTTTACCTTGTTCCCCCGCATCAGTATTTTGTTCCTACCCTCGTTTTTGCACTAATATCCATCATGACAATGAGCGGTACTTCCGCCTCCTCACATCCCCTTATCCCAATATTCATAGTTGAAAACTATCACTTTTGGAGCCTAAAAATGATGAAGATGTTCAAGTCTCGGGAGTTATGGGACTTGATTGAGAATGGGTTCAAGGACATACATCCAGAACAACCTAACCAGCAGCTACGGGACAACCGAAAGAAAGACGCCAAGGCACTTTTCTTCATCCAACAAGCAATGGATGATTTGATTTTCCCAAGAATTGCAGCAGCTACAACATTAACAGAGGCATGGGAGACTCTAAAGCAAGAGTATGTGGGTGAAAAGAAGGTAATTGTTGTGAAAATGAAAACTCTCAGGCGGAATTTTGAAACCTTGGGCATGCAAAAGAATGAGAAAGTGCAGGAGTATTTATCTCAAGTGTCCGGGATTCTGAATAACATGAAGTCATTTGGTGAAAGCTTAAGTAATGAAACTATTGTTTGAAAAGTTTTGAGAAGCTTACCACCAAAGTTTGATCATGTGGTCACTGCAATTGAAGAGTCTAAGGACTTATCTGCTTACACCTTTAATGAATTGATGGGCTCTCTTTTGGCCCACGAAGACCAACTATCGAGACCACATGAAAATGTGGATGAGAAGGTTTTTCAAGTGAAAGGTGACTCCTCTAATAAGGGAAAGTCAGAATCTTCAGGTGGACGAGAGTACAACAGAAACTCTAACCGTGGTAGAGGAAGAGGACGTGGTCTGGTAGGAGATCAAAGGGACTTCAAAAGTACCATCCATTGTCGCCATTGCAACAAACCCAAGCATAAGGATGTCGATTGTTGGTTTAAACCAAAATATGAGCAGAAATACGCGAAGTTTGCTGAAAAGTTGCAAGCGGAAAGCTACTTGTTTATGGTGCAATCCACTAAACAAGGTGTACTCAATGATGTGTGGTACTTAGACAGTGGTTGCTCAAATCACATGTCAGGTATAAAGTCTATCTTCAAGGATATTGATGAATTGCAAAAGTTAGAGGTTGCTCTTGGTAATGACAAGCTCATAAAGGTCGAAGGTAGAGGTACGGTCGCAATTAAAACCTCACTTGGTCATACGAAGCTTGTTCATGATGTGCAATATGCCCCACTTCTGGCACACAACCTGTTAAGTGTTGTCCAATTGATGGAGAATGGATACTCTTTATTGTTTGATGACGGTTATTGTAGCATCAAAGAAAACGTTTCTGGCACAACACTATTTGATGTTCCAATGATGTCAAATAGAATGTTCCCTCTTGATGTGTCAAGTCAAGAAGGAAATGGTGCTATGGTTGCAAGAGAAAATGAAGAAGCAAATAAGTGGCATCTAAGATTTGGTCACTTAAGTGTCAGCGGACTGAAATTGATGGGAAGTAAAAATATGGTTCATGGGCTACCTAAGATTGATAATGTTGATTTCTGTGAAGGGTATGTATATGGAAAACAAAGCAGGGTTGCATTCCCTGTTGGAAAGTCTCGAAGGGCTTCAATTTGTCTTCAGCTCATACACTCATATCTTTGCGGTCCAATGTCCGTTGAATCCTTAGGAGGAAGTCGATATTTTATGTTGTTTGTTAATGATTATAGCCATATGAGCTGGGTATATTTCTTGAAGTCGAAGTCTGAAGCTTTTGACAACTTCAACCACTTCAAAGCTCTGGTGGAGAAGAAAAGTGGGTGTCTCATAAAGACTCTATGAACAGATCGAGGGGGTGAGTATCTCTCAAAAGAGTTCAATACTTTCTGTGAGGATAACGGAATCCACAGAGAGCTCACAACACCCTATACGCCGCAACAAAACGGTTTCGCGGAACGTAAGAACCGTACTATTGTCGAAATGGGAAGGAGTATGATGAATGCACGAGATGTTCCAAACATTTTTGGGCCGAGGCAGTAGCTACCGCTGTGTACATCTTGAATATTTCTCCAACAAAGGCTGTTTATAACAGGACTTCTTATGAAGCATGGAGAGGTACTAAACCCGAGGTAAGCCATTTACGTATTTTTGGATGTGTAGCTTATGCTTTGGTAAACTCGAGTTCTCGAAAGAAACTCGATGAAAAATCTCAAAAATGTGTTTTTGTCAGGTATAGCACACAATCCAAAGGTTATAAGCTACATGATCCTGTGAATGGTAACTCTTTGATTATTAGAGACGTTGCTTTTAACGAAGAAGAAAGTTGGAATTTCAAGTCCATGGAAACTAATAGCAGCTCTAAAATTCCATATGCTAGTCAAAATGATGTTTTTGATACACCCTTTGTTCACTCTTCACCTGAAAGTTCTCCACCCGGTTCAATCCCATCTTCCCCTACAGAAAACACTAATGCTAATGGTTCAGGTTCATCAAGTACTTCTGATGATGAAGCGGAACCACGATACAAGTCACTTCACGACATCTATGCATCATGTTCATTTTCCCTCTTTGTAATGGAGCCTGCATGTTTTAAAGAGGCAAATGAAGTGGTTGAATGGAAAGAAGCAATGCTCGATGAAATGAAAGCAATCGAGCATAATCACACATGGGAATTGGTTACTCTACCAGAAGGGTAAACACCTATTGGTCTCAAGTGGGTGTTCAAAATCCAACATAATGCAGATGGGAGTGTAAAGAGGTACAAAGCGAGGCTTATGGCTAAGGGATATTCTCAACATCAAGGTATAGACTACGACGAGACTTTCTCACCAGTAGCTCATTTTGAAACGGTGTGTATTCTATTGCCTATGGCTGCTATGTTAAATTATCCCGTTTATCAGTTTGATGTGAAGTCGGCCTTTTTGAATGGTGAGTTACAAGAAGAGGTATATGTCTCCCAACCTGAAGGTTTTGAAGTTTGTGGAAATGAGCAAAAAGTTTATAAGTGATAAGGATTTAAAACGTACATTTTAAAAGGGTCATTTAAGCCCTTAATCGCCCACTTTTATATCCGTTACTATTTAATTTCAGTCCTTTTCACTTTTTAGGTCTCTTGGAAGCAAAATGCTCGAATGATGCTTATTTGGACGAAAAGTAGTGAATATATGAAGAAAATGGCTAAGTCAAGCTCGAAGACACTCAAGCTGTTGAAATTGAAGCTGACGGCGTCCCAATCAAAGGGCGACGTCGTCCCTTTATACGAATAAAAATCTCAGACGGCTCAGTAGACTTTCTGCTAAAATACGCCTGACGGCGTCAGGCTTTGAAGAGGAAGGGCGTCACTGATAACGCTACACACGTCGTTCGAGGTCAAAGGAACTTCCTTTTCTTCGAGTAAGTTTTATAACACCCTAGGTAGTGAACCTAATCGTCGTAGTGTAGTATTAGGGTAAGCCATGGGTATTGATATCGTTCTCTAGGGGAATAGTAATGCTAGTGAGAAGTTACTACGCTAAGGTTGGGGTTGAGGAAGATTATTTTTTTTATATTTTTTATGTTTTTTTTAGAAAATGGAAAGGTACGAATCTCGGGGTTTGGATTTGGGGGTTGGTATTTCTACCGATTACTCTACTTATCTAATTATCTAATCTAAGGTGTATGTAGTCTATGTCTAATTATTGTGTGCTCGTATGATAGTTTAAAGATGTATTCACTTAGGTTTTATTACTCCTTAATTATCTCCTATTGATGGTTGAATTGTCACGTCCTTATTCTTAATCGCGTTGTGTGTCTAAAGTCGTAGGGTATGCGTTTATCCCTAACTCTTTGAACTTACCAAAGGGTCTCGTCTACAAAACCCTCTAGGGATTATAAACTCTAACTATAAGGCCCTCTTTGGATAGTTTAGCCTACAACCGCTCTAAGTGCTATAGCCTAAGGTTCACAAAGATTAACCAAGCATTAATTACACAACAAATGACCTATCGCATTACTAGATCATTAATCAATTAAGATAAGAGACAACCAATCAATATTTAATAATTAAGTTTCATATTCCCTAAGCAAACACACAAGTAAATAAGCCGGACATGGAGAACATGCAAGCATACACACAAATAATTGAAGACATAATTGAATTAATGAAGTAAAACACTTATCTTGATGTAAGATAAGGTTTGGAACCCTAAAATACTGTACAAGATAGCCTTGGTTCAGTTTAGGTTTTTACTCCAAAAGACTACACACTGAAAACTGAAAAATTCGGATTCTATATATAAGATTACATTCGACGCGGCCACCTTATGATTTGTGACGCTATCGGTCGTCGTCATTAGGGTTTCGTCTTGGACACGTTAGTCTTGCGACGGCGTCACCTTATGCTTGTGACACCGCCCCTTCAGTCTCTGACTCCGTCTGGATCAAATCTAGGCCGTCTAAGTTGCGACGGCCTACTCTTTTAAAGCCTGACACCGTCACTTGAAAATAAGAGATTTGGCTTATGTGCCGTCACAAAATGCTCCAATGGCGTCGCAGTTAAGCAGTGACGCCGTCACCTTGTATTTCAACAGCTTGAGTGTCTCGATTCTTGACTTTGGCCATTTTCTTCGTATATCAGCGCCTTTTCGTCCAAATAAGTGCCATTACAGCAATTTGCCTTCAAGAGACCTAAAAAGTGAAAGGGAACGATATTAAGTAATAACGGATACAAAAGTAATCAAATAAGGGCTTAAACGACCCCTCAAAAAGGTACATTTTAAAACCTTATCAGTCACGAAGACTTTCATCTCAGACGACCCAGATCTAGAATCAGACGACGTCCCTGCTGAAGCCCGACGACGGCACAACTACAACTACAACGTGACGCCATCCCAACAATTACTTGGCCAAGATGAAAACCATAATGACGGCGATTTGACGGCGTCCCACCTATAAGGCGACTCCGTTGCAAGTGTAAAATTATATATAGAAATCGAATTTTTAGAATTTTGAGAGGCACACTTGTGGAGTAAAAACCCTAAACGTTTGTAGTCCGACTTAGACAGTATCTTAGGGTCCCAAACCTTGTTTTACTCATTAAGATAAGTGTTTTGCTTCATTGATTTCATCATGTCTTCCATTGAATGTGTGTATGCTTGCTTGTTTAACATGTCCGGCTAAATTTCATGTGTGTTTGCTTAGTTCTATGAAACCTAGTTGTTAATTATTGATTGGTTGTCTCTTATCTTAATTGTAATTGGCCTAGGAGTGCAATTAGGCTATCGTTGTGTTTAAATGCTTGAGTAATTTTTGTGAACTTTAGTTTATGAATCACTAAGCGGATTTCGTAGTCTAAACATCCAAATATAACCTTAAAGTTAGTTTATGAATCATCTAGTGGATTTCGTAGGCAATAACCTTAAGGTAGTCTCAAAGAGTTAGGGAAAAAGGCACACCCTACGACCTTAGAAAACACAACACGTTAAGAATAAGGACGTGACAATTCAACCACCAATAAAAGATAACTAGAGAGTAATAGTATCTAGGTAAACACATTTTAAATCATCATACGAGCACACATCAATAGACATAAGAATACCCATAGATTAGATAATTAGATAATTAGATAGTAGAGTAACTAGTAGAAGTACCACCCCCCAAATCCAAACCCCGAGATTTTACCCTTAGCTTTCTAAAAAATATAAAAAAAGATAAAAAAAAGAATCTTCCTCAACTTCAACCTTAGCGTAGTACACTTCTTACTAGCATTCCTATTCCCCTAGATAATTATATCAATACCCGAGGCTTACCTAATACTACACTAAAACAATTAGGTTCACTGCCTAGGGTGTTGAAAAACTTGCTCGACGAAAAGGAAGTTCCTTTGACCCCGAACGTGCCTTGTACGCGCATCAAGTTTTTGGCGACGCTGCCGGGGAATAGAATAGCTAGTTTGATTTCTATCTCGTTTAGGTTCCCTTGCTTGATTCCTATCAAGTGAGATTTTTTTCTCATTTTTAAATTCCTCGTAGTCTACCCCCCTTCTTCGTGACTTTGTTCGTAAATCCCATCACTCACCATGATTCGCATCTTTCGCCGTAGAAACTTTGCACTACCCGCTCCCAATCCCTCTCCTAATCCCGCAATAGAAAATGAAATCCCACGAAACCTTTCACCCGTTCACCACTTTGGAAATCACCTAGGGCATAATGAAATAAATTTGCAACAACATAGTCCTTTATATGATTCAGATTTCGATGAAGAATTTGACTATGGAGAGGCCGTTGATAACGGGGAGGTCATCGATGAAGTTAGTATTGAAATAGAGGAAGACCTCTCCCAATGTTTTGACCCTAGGCGTAGAATTGAGGTTCATGGCCCCTTTAACATGCAATTCCTTTGTAAAATAGGATTTGAAAGTTTTGATGCTAACTTTCACGCATTCTTACCTTTAAACTTAATCTCAAGAAATCTATATAATAAAATTAAGGTGAATGAATTAGCCTATCAAGGGGACAATGTTGTTGATGCGGTCACTTACTTGGATGTGTTTGTTGGAAGTTTTGCCTATGTGGTTGAATTCATGGTCCTAGAAGATCTAGGAGAATTCATTGACGGAAGCCCCACTCAAGTAATATTTGGAACATTCTTTAAAAAGATGACTAAGTTGAATGAATGGATAATTGATGGTTTAGTCACATTCTCCGATGGAGTTGAAGATTTTATCTATCAAATACCCCGTACGCACCCTAGGTTTAAGCACAAAGATATAGAGGCATGCAATCGGAGGGCTCCCATTCCGATACTTAGTGAAAGAGACAAACAACGGGGACTTAGGCATACTTATGAAAAAACTGAACGGTACTATAAAAAAATGCCTAGAGTTAGGAGATGAGTACAAGAAAAGTGAGAAAACATTAGAATGGCTTAGATATGGGCACGTAAGCGTGCACGAGACAACGTAGGAGCACGACTTCGAGTCTAGCTACAAGACTCATAAATAAAGAAAAGTGCTTCATGGGAGGCAACCCATGCTTAATTGTTTGCTTGTTTGTGTTTCATATATCTTTTCATTGATTGTTTGTTCTCATGTCTGAATTTGTGAAAATGCCTTATTTTTTCTTTAACCTCATCTTAATTATATATAAAGGTATTTTGCAATAAGATAAGTGTAGGGAGGATTACATACGTTTTTCAAAAAATGTGAACATGAGAATTACAACAATTGAAATTGATATATATGTGTGTTTGTTAGAGTCAAATGCTTGTATCGAGTCATAATGGATGTTTTGGAGGATTTTTTCCAGATTCTAAAGATGTAATTTTTCCATAACTTTTCCAAGAGAACGCAGCAGACCAGTTTATGTCAGGACAACTTGACAGCGTCAGGATTAGAACCTAACGATGTCGGGAGGAGCAGAAACAACTTATCAAATTTTTTTCGTTTTTTGTGCTATTTACAAATTTTTGGAATTCTCAGATCTTAATTTTCTAGAAAATCTGCAAACATCCATTCCACAAGCATTATATCCTAGTGTAGTTGAGTCATATATAGTTTTATCGCATATTTTACGCGAAGGTTTTGTCTGTTTTCTTAAAGTGTGCAGGTTATATTTGGCAAGAAGAAGAAACTCAACATTGGATGGAGCTTATCACGCATACATTCTTTTTGTAAAAGAATTTAACCACTACTTCACACAGATCCTACCGAGCTAATCAGGGGAGTACTAGTTTCTTTCTCTTTTACTTACCCTCCTTTATCATACTTTGATACTTTCGGGGAACATTGGGGACAATGTTCAGTTTAAGTGTAGGGATGGGGAATAAAACGGGAACTTTGAAACTATGCTTATCCTTGATTATTTGTCATAACCTATTTCATTTGTGTAATAAACCATGAGAAATATCGGTTAGGGAAATTTTAGCACCAAATTTAAATTTTTTTATGACATGTACGAGTGGAACTTTAGTCTTAATAAAGCGTCTCATGGATAGGAGTTATACGACTAGCACAAAAACCATTTACCACTCAAATTCCACCCCAAAAATGTGAGGTTCGCCCCTAGATCTTTAGGAATTAAAGAATTCACCTTTAATGCTTCGAGAGTGTCCCGGTAGTATAATAGATTATAGAACTTGTTTTGTGATGCATTCCGAGATCGCTAGTGAGACTACACTTGTGTAGTTAGGAATAACTAAATGATAAGAGGCATTAGGATAACCCTTGTTTGATACCCGTATTATAATTACTTCTTCCACATCGGTTGAGTAAATACCCCTTACCCTTGCGATGTACTCATCTTTAGTACACGATACCCCTAGTTAATCCCTCAGAGCCTATCCTTTTCGTGGTTCTCGTGCTGTTTCTGTTTTCCAGGATATCAATGAAGAGCATTGTTTACAATCCACCCCCAAATGTACACCCAAGTCGCCTTATCCTACCTTGTATGCACTCACCTTTAGTGCATTATTGTTATCATTACTTAACCCTTAGTTCAATTATCTAGTTACTTGCATGGTTGCTAAGTCGAGTCATATCTTTTGTACACAGTTTTGGGATGATTGGGACTCATGGGTGTTAGGATTTAGTAAATCCAGTACTTAAAGTGTCGGTCACCTCAAGTATATATACTCGTTAGAAAGCTCATAGTCGTAGTAATTCAGTGATAGTAAGTAGCTTATTTAGTAACACCGTGGAGGACGGACGAGTCTTTACCCACTGTATGCCTGATCCACAGCCTAAAGTAGGCGTGCTATGCTTGTACCTATAAATACCCTTTGCCCTCCAAGGCAAAGGGTAGAGCTTTCATAATTCATTTTTCTTTGTCTCACTAAGCTTCCCATCCTCTCCCACTTTCTCTCTCTAAACCTTATCCTCTACGCCTAACATTTGTGCATATGATGTGTTGATGATAAACCAAGATGCTACAAATGGTATCAAGAGCCATGATTTGATCATCCATCTCTCATGTTCTTGGTTTGATAGTTGTTGTTGGGTTACGGTTTGGTTTGTGTTTACGCGTAGCGTTTGGTATACGCGTGGTATTTGCGTATAGGTTTTTGGTAAGCTTAAAAGCACTGAATTTTACACTTAAAAATTCAAGATTCTTATGGGTTAAGGTTTATTGAGTGTTAAAATTTCAGTTTTTTGCAAAAAGGTTCAAACTTTACGAGTTTTTCTTGGTTTTTAAACGTGTTTGGATACGGATCATTAAAATAGTGTTTGGCATTTGTGGTAGTTCCTACGCATAAGAAAACCCTATTCTTACACGTAAGGTGTTCTTCACGTGATCTTCAAATATGTTGGCTTACTCAGTGTTTTCTTGCTTGGATTAGCTTGAAAACACTTCGACTTTGGATATATCTTACACTGTTTTAAGTGTAAAAGATTTTTTGGGTAAAACCCTAATTTTACGCATAAGCATAAAGCTTACGAGTAAAAAATCTTTACGCCTAAGCCTTCTTCTCCGCATAAGCTTGTCTTACGCCTAAGGAAAACTTACGCATAAGGTTCTTACTTCTAAGACTTGGTTTACGCCTAAACTTAAGCCTTTTATCCTTATAGTCTACGCGTAAGCTTTAGTCTACGCGTAAGCCTGTGTCTACGCATAAGCTAGTGTTTACGCCTAAGCTGCTGTCTACGCGTAAGCTTGCTGTCTACGCATAAATGTATAAGTTTTATGATTTCTCTCTTGATTTTGTAAAATCCCGTGAAAGAATCTATTTCCCGGTTAAATCAAAGATTTTTAAAATCTCGTAGAAGTTAAACATGTCTTTCGTTGCTGATGATGTGCAAGCTGCAGGGTCTGATACTCGTCCTCCCATGCTTAATAGAACTGATTATGAATCTTGGTCACAAAGAATTAGACTGTACTGCTTAGGAAAGGAAAATGGGGTTAACATCCTTAAGTCAATTGATGAAGGGCCATATCAAGTTGAGATCACCAGAGACATCCTGGAAACTGCTGTTGATGGTACTGTGACATTAGGACTGGATAGACCAAAGACATATGATGAGCTTTCTGATAAGGAGAAGAAGAGATACGATGCAGACATCAGAGCTTCAAACATTGTTCTCCAAGGTCTACCAAAAGACATCTACAAGCTGATCAATCACAACACTGAAGCTAAGGCTGTTTGGGACAATGTTAAGATGCTTCTATCTGGTTCTGAACTGACTCAAAAAGATAGGGAGTCTCAGCTGTATGATGACTTTGAGAACTTTGAAATGATACCAGGGGAAAGTGTGACTGAATACCATGTCAGATTCCACAAGCTTGTGAATGATATGAGGAATATCAAAATGACAATGCTGAATATCCAGCTAAACTCAAAGTTTGTGAACAACATGACTCCCGAATGGAACAAATTTGTCACAGCTGTCAAGCTTAACAAAGGATTCAAGAACACCAACTATGAGCAACTATATGCTTATTTGCTACAAAATGAGAAACATGCTGTATTTGAGCGAATGATCATGGAAAAGTTCAAGACCAATGCTGGAGAAGCAAGTTTTTCTAATGATTCAACTGCATTCTACACTAATGTGGGGATTACTACCAAAGCATCACAAGTCATACCCACTAGAAATGGTAACCACCAGCTCATTCCTGATTATGGGTATAAGCCTCCTGATTCTAACGCAGTCATGGAACACATTATCAATCAAGTGGCTCTTATGGTCAAGCAAAACTTGAATCTCACCCCACATACCAACAATCACCTCAGAGCTGCATCAAATCTTCACAATCATGCTACTGTGAAAGACGGAAAGGTGGTGGTGCAAAATGTGCAGGGCAGACAGAATGCTTACTTTCCACACAATGAACTAGGGAATGTAGTTGCTGGTTATGGTAATGTTGGTGTTGGTGGTGGATATGCGGGAAATCAGAATCGTGGAAGGAACATGGCTCAGGGTTAAGTAAAACCAATCAAGTGCTACAACTGTGGTGGAGAAGGGCACATTGCTAGGAACTGCACTCAACCAAAACGTCCTCAAAATGCAGAATACTTCAGGGACAAGATGTTACTGGTTCAAGCACAAGATAATGGAGCTATGTTGAATGAAGAGGAGCTGTTGTTCTTGACTGATGGGAATGCCAAGACATACGATGCTGACGTGGATGAACAACCAGTGCATGGTGCTACTCAGAACAATCCCAATGCCTTTCAAGTTGCAGACTGTGATGCATTTGACTCGGACGTTGATGATGAACCATATGCATAGACTATCTTCATGGCTAATATCTCTCCAATGGCCTCTTCACCTCAATGAGCCAGTCCATCCAAGGAATCCATCATTAAAGAGGTACTCAAACTATATGATGTGGTTGATAAGCAAAAGATTCACCATGAAGTACACCTATCAAAGCCATTGAATCAGATATTGAAAATATGGGAAATAGCAATATTGTCCCATATGAACAACATGTGAAGCAAGATTACAGTATTATTGTACTTAGTGATGAATCTTCTGCAATTAACAATGAATGCATGCCTGAAGAATACACTGCATTTGTGCCTGACGATTTCTTGACCACTGAACTCAATACCTATAAGGATCAAGTTGCCATATACGAACAACGTGCTAAGTTTGAACTAACCACTCGTGAGCAGGAGATGGATATCCAAATGCGTACACTTATTAGAAAAAGCAATTTTAGGGAAGAAGTATTAAAACAAGAGTTAAATTCCTTACAAGAAAAGCTTAATAAAACTGCTAAGCAAAAACAAGAACTTCAAGAAAATGTGACAGTGCTTAAGCAGGAATTCAATGCTAAGGAATCAAAACTTTTAACTAAATTTTCCAACCTAAAAACTTTGAAAAACAAACTTGAAAACAAGTTGTATGTGCAAGGAAACACCCTTCAGACTGCTCACATGGTCACTAAGCATAGAGTCTTAAGCGATAAGCATAGTATTCCTATTGTAGATTAACCCAATCCTGAGTATGGTAAAATAGCAAAAGCCGCTCAAAAGGTTGTCTATGATGGTGATGAAATCCTCAAGCCTAGATAAAAACCGTCATGTATTGAGTGCACTGAGGAAGATAGAGAATTAGAAGATGCCACTAAGAATAAATTAAATGATAAGCTTAAAGATCCCTGGTGCATTAAATATAACATCACTTTTAAAGCTCATGATTACACTAAGGAAAATTGGATCTCCTTGAACAAGTTTAAGCCTCAAATCCTATTAACACCTGAACAAGTGTTCTGGAAGAAGGATATGGATAAACAAAAAGCAGATAACCTAGTTGAAAAGAACCCCCCCCCTGTAGGAAATTGTCCCAAGCAACTGTGTATCCTCCAAATACACCAATGCATTTAGTGCCTAGAACACTTTCTACTAAAAGCAAGACCTTAATCAGCCTTTATGTAGTTTACCAACTATTTGTTGATTTTAAGAAAACATGTAAAAAGAGAATCACACTTATTGGGATAACTGAAGGAGAAAGGGGTTTTGACCAAACTAAAGAATGCTATTTAACTGAGGTCATGCCTTTCTTTAAACAATTAAAAGGTCAATTTGAGAGTCTTAAAAAGGAAATAGACTTTGAGATTAAAGAAATGGAAAAGAAATTTGATGCAATGATAGTTGAGGTCAATAATTATGAATGAGAACTTAAATATAATGAAATTGAAAGGAAGAATCTGCATATCTTAAATGAGAACTTGACTTCTCAATGTGTTGCTCAAGATGTGTTTTACATTGCTATGAATTCTTCGATTACTGCATCTCAACTTCATGAATTATCTATTGCTTTGAACGTTTTCCATGATCGTGTCATTGAGCTTGAAACAACAAATTCAAAATTTCATGAGAAAATAGAACAGGATGATCATGATAACTTGGTCAAACATTATTCTAAATTAGAACTTGAACATCTTGCTTTGCAATTAAAACATAAACATCTCAAAGAAAATGTTAAAACCTCAAATATCAAGACATCCTCTGATGCTCCTGAGTTTGATGCAGTTTTTGAAATTAGCAAACGTGATGAACAAATTCGAGCTCATTGCAACACGATCAAAAGATTGAAAACCCAGATCTCACAACTCAAGGGAGAAAAGCATGATTTTACTGGTTCCCGAATGTCTCCACCTTTAGATTCTCAGAATTTCCAACTTCAAAACATTATTAATAACTTGCAAAAGGAAAATGAATGTTTTAAAGCTGAAATTTCAAAGGTTAATGGTCAAAACAAAGAGTTATGTGAGTCATTCAAAGTTAATCATGATAAACACATTGAAAAGATAACTTCTTTGCTTAACGATATTGAGAATCTGAAGCGTAAGGTGAAAGGAAAATTGCCAATCCCTAACTGCAAATATTATGTTCCTAAGGTTTCTGCTTGTGATAAGTATGCTATCGATATGTTATATATTCCTCCGCCCATTAGGAATAATGAACTTGCACATAAAGCATATCTCTCATACCTTAAGGAAAGTTTGAAGGGTCTCCGTGAGATAGTTGAAGATGAAAGATTAGAAAAACCTTTTGATAGTACCATAACCTATGCCTGCATGGATGCCAAAAGATCTCAGGAACTCTTAGAGTATGTAATTGTCACAAGTCCGAAATCTAGCAATAGGCGAGATAGAATAGTTGCACCCAGTTCTATGCCTAAGGATAAGAATGTGACTTTTAATGTACCTCACAAAACTTCAGATCCCACCACTTCTAGACCACCAATGCAAAGTGTAGTATCACCAACTAATATTCCTGTTGTTCCTTCTACAGGAGTAATCAGCAATACTAAGGTTAGCGGGTCAAATCCTTCAAGCAATACAATGCGAAATAGGATCTTGCATGCCAAAAGTGTTGAAGAGAAGAAAGTAGAAGAACACCTTAGGAAGAATAAGTTTGAGCTGAATAAAACGAATCGTGTTGATTCTAGTATTAGCTATAAGCGTACTGTAATTAATTCGAATTCTGCTGCCTTTTGCAAAACATGTAATTAATGCTTGATTTCTGGTCTTAATCATGAATGTGTTGTGAATGAGGTGATAAATGTTGGTAATACTCCAGTCAAAATTATAAAAAATGCTAAACAGGTTAAGGAGATCTGGAAGCCTAAAAGAAACAGGGTTAGCAATTATTGGAAGCCTACAGGAAGAAAATTTAGAAATGTGGGTTATCAATGGAAACCTACTGGCCGGAAATTCAAAATGAATCAATCCTGTCCTAAGATGTCTAGATCTATGCCTTCTAAGAAATGGATGCCTACTGGTAGAATCATAACTTTAAGAAGTGCTCACACTACTAATAGGTCCACTGCCACTACTAGTTTAGCATCCAATACTAATGAGGACATATCTTCTATTTATGATGTGGGTGCTCCAATACTCTGTACTAACCAAAAGGAACCCATTCGGTCATGGGGATCCAAATTATCCAGTCATCCATTCTTGTCTGTGTTCAAATGCAGGTTGTACAAATCGTCCTTTGGTATTTGGACTCAGGCTGCTCAAAGCATATGATTGGAGATCGCTCACGGCTCATGAACTTCGTGAGCAAATTTATTGGGACTGTTAGATTCAAAAACGACCATTTTGGAGCAATTATGGGTTATGGATATTATGTGTTGGAGAAAGTGTAATTTCCCGGGTATATTACGTTGAAGGTATTGGTCATAACTTGTTTTCTGTCGGTCAATTCTGTGATTCTGATTTAGAAGTGGCCTTTAGAAAACATACTTGCTTCGTTAGAGAACTCGATGGTGTGGAACTTTTAAGAGGAACCCGTGGAACAAACTTATACCCCATCTCTATCAAAGATATGATGAAGTCTTCTCCAATCTGCTTGCTATCAAAGGCCTCTAAAACAAAGTCATGGTTATGGCATCGTCGTCTCAATCACTTGAACTTTGGCACCATTAATAATCTTTCAAGAAAGGACCTAGTAAGAGGCTTACCCAGATTGAAATATGAGAAAGATCACCTTTGTTCAGCATGCCAATTGGGAAAAAGCAAGAAATATGCCCACAAACCCAAACCTACAAACTCTGTTATGGAAGTTCTTCACACCCTTTATATGGATTTGTGTGGACCAATGAGAGTACAAATGATTAACGGGAAGAAATATGTGTTAGTCGTTGTTGATGACTATTCACAGTTCACTTGGGTTAAGTTTTTGAGGACAAAGGATGAAACTCCCGACATCATCGTCAAACTTATTAAACAGCTGCAGGCCCGGCTTAATAAAACAGTCAGAATCATCCGCACAGATAATGGAACTGAGTTTGTCAACAAAGAACTTAGTCATTTCTATGAAAGCTTTGGGATTAGCCATCAAAGAAGCATTCCTCACACTCCTCAACAGAACGGTGTAGTTGAAAGACGAAATCGAACTCTTGTAGAAGCTGCAAGAACTATGCTTATATATTCAAAGGTTCCAATGTTTCTCTGGGCTGAAGCTATTGCCACTGCTTGCTACACCCAAAACCGTTCCCTAATTCACACCTCTCATGGAAAAACTCCATACGAACTTGTCCACAATCGAAAACCTGATCTCTCTTTCCTTCGTGTGTTCGGTGCTCTGTGCTATCCAACGAATGATGGTCAAGATTTAGGTAAATTAAGAGCTAAGGCGGACATTGGAGTTTTTGTGGGCTATGCATCAAATAAGAAAGGTTACCGAATCTACAACAAAAGAACCTGAGATATCATGGAAACTATTCATGTCACGTTTGATGAGCTGTCTGAGCATATGGCTCCTGGACAATCCAGTTCTGGACCCGCACCTCAATTATTATCAAAAAGTCCCATCAGTTCCTCTCTTGTACAGGATCACTCTCCTGCCGTTCCGTATGTACCTCCATCTGAAGAAGATTTGAAGAAACTGTTTGATCCGATGTTTGATGAATACTATGAACCTCATGAGAATCAATCTTCTTCGACATCAGTGGTGGCTTCTGAACCAATCTTCACAGAGAATCCATTTGTCTCAATGTCTCTTTCTTTAGAAGCACCAGCTGCCGATCACTCATCGTCATCCTTAAACCTTCAATCATCCATTGTACATCATGGAATTGGTAATTTTGATGGAGATAACCCTTTTTCTACTCCCGAAGATGACCCGTTTGAAAACATCTTTGCCCCTGAACCAACACCTGAACCATCTTCATCAGGGGATCCAAACTCTGCTACTTTAGTCCCTCAACAACAACCACACGAACACCTTAGAAAATGGACACATGACCATCCATTGGACAACATCATTGGGAATCCTTCTCGACCAGTATCTACTCGAAAACAACTAGCAACAGATGCCTTATGGTGCTTCTTCAATTCAGTACTATCTAAGATCGAACCGAAAGATGTTAAAACCGCAATGTCTGAGGACAACTGGTTCAATGCAATGCAAGATGAAATTCATGAGTTTGATCGTCTAGATGTATGGGAATTAGTACCTGTTCCATACCGTGCAATGATCATTGCCCTCAAGTGGATCTTCAAAGTAAAGCTTGATGAGCACGGTGACTTTCTGAAAAATAAGGCAAGGTTAGTGGCTAAAGGATATCGTCAAGAAGAAGGTATTGACTTTGAGGAATCTTTTGCTCCTGTTGCACGTATCGAGGCTATCAGAATCTTCTTGGCTAATGTGGCTAGCAAGAACATGGTTGTCTATCAAATGGATGTGAAAACCGCCTTTCTGAATGAAGATCTGAAAGAGGTGGTTTACGTCAGCCAGCCAGAAGGTTTTGTGAATCCAGAGCATCCTACTCATGTCTATCGCTTGAAAAAGGCCCTTTACGGTTTGAAGCAAGCTCCTAGAGCATGGTATGATACGCTATCAAAGTTTCTTCTATCTAGTAGATTCAGCAAAGGAGCAGTTGATCCGACATTGTTCACCAGAAGGTCAGGAAAACACTTAATCCATGTCCAAATTTATGTTGATGGCATTATCTTTGCCTCGACTGACCCTAATGAATGTGACCGATTTTCAAAGGAGATGGGTTCT
This sequence comes from Chrysanthemum makinoi, assembly GCA_910596185.1. Lineage (NCBI taxonomy): Eukaryota > Viridiplantae > Streptophyta > Magnoliopsida > Asterales > Asteraceae > Chrysanthemum > Chrysanthemum makinoi. Next base: position 250,315,755 of record OU343219.1, on the reverse strand, counting down.
AAATTTCAAATGTCGATGATGGGACAAATGTCATTTTTCTTGGGATTACAAATTTCACAAAGTCCCGGAGGCATTTTTATAAATCAATCTAAATACGCAAATGAAATTCTAAAGAAATTTGGATTTAACGCCAGTGACCCTGTTGACACTCCTATGGTGGAGCGTACAAAACTGGATGAGGACCACTCAGGGATCATGGTAGATCAAATGAAATATCGTAGTATGATTGGATCCTTGATGTACCTCACAGCCAGTAGACCAGACATTTTGTTCGTTGTATGCATGTGTGCTACATATCAGGCTAAACCTACTAAAAGCACCTTGAAGCGGTTAAACGGGTCTTTCGGTACCTCCAAGGAACCATTAATATGGGACTTTGGTACCCGAAGGACACCGGTATGTCACTAACGGCCTATGTAGATGCTGACCATGCAGGATGTCAAGATACACGTCGAAGTACGTCAGGAGGTGCTCAATTTTTAGGTGATAAGCTTGTGAGCTGGTCTTCAAAGAAACAAATGAGCACTTCCATATCCTCTACAGAGGCTGAATACATATCCATGTCATCCTGTTGTGCTCAAATCTTATGGATGCAATCCCAATTAGAATGGCTTTGTATTCAACAAAGTTCCTCTGTACTATGATAACAAAAGTGCCATTGCTCTCTGCTGCAACAATGTTCAACACTCTAGAGCAAAGCACATCGACATTCGACATCACTTCATCAGGGAACAAGTTGAAAACGGTGTGGTTGAACTATACTTCGTAAGGACTGAATATTAGTTAGCAGACATCTTCACAAAAGCTCTTCCTCGAGAACGTTTTGAGTTTATTCTTCCACGACTAGGCTTAAAGAGCTTTCAACCAGAAACGCTCAAACGTCTTCAGGAGGAAGACGAGGAGTAAAAGGTGTTCGTCTCTATCGATTATTTGTACATATCTTTTCAAAAACCAAAATACGCAAATATAAAACCAACAAAAAGAAAATAGAAAACATATAAAAATTTCAAAATCCATAAAAATTAGAAAATCTTGAAAAATCTCAAAAATATTGTTTCTTTATCATTTGTTTTTGGCGTTCGATAACATCTACGGATCTTGATTTGTCACTCAAAGAATGACACGGGTCTTTAGATGAAGTTCGATCAGAAATAATTAAAAAAAAAAAAAAAAAAAAAAAAAAAAAAAAAAGGGATGGAGAAAAATGATGGTTTAGTGTAATTTCAGGCAGTAACCCGGTTTTAAAGAAAGAATAGAGCCATGCTTAATCATAAATTTTCAAACCTCATGCTCTGATTCTAAAAACAAATGTTTGTCACCAAAAAGACAAATGTTTCTTTCCAAATATTTTTCCTTCTAACAATTCTTTTGGAAAATATTTGTCATCTAATAAAAACAAAATTATTTTGAAAATACCTCGAAATCAATTTTTGAAAATCATCCGGGCTTATCAGTTGTCAAAATCTCTATCCATCAATCAACAACTTACGTCATTGATTGAGGGGGAGAATGATTTCAATCAAATCAAAAAGAGTATTTTTCAAACAATTGGCACGTAAACGAGAAAGGTCTACTTTTGGTTAATCAAAATGAAAAATGTTTTACAATGTTTATACAATTGGTACCAGACCTTGGTTATTGTTATGCTTTCAAAAGATAATCATGCATGTTTAAACAATGGAGTTTAAAGTCTGAAAATCTGATTCTTATCAGTTGAAATGTTTTTCAAAAACAAGTCACAAGTTTCCTCAAAAGCTTTCAAAACTAATTTAAATCAATAGAGATCACAAATCTCAAAGGATTTGAAAATTGTGATCGGGGGAGAATTTGTGATTTAAATTGGAGATAAACGGATAATTCAACAAGTGGTTTAGAAATATAACAAAAAGCTCTCCTCCCTGCATGTGCCAAACGATTTCAAATTTTCCATGCACATGTTAAGGGGGAGCATCTATCTTAAACCAAAATGGATTGAAACGTGTTTGATTTGTCTCAAAGTGCAGGTTCCTTATAATATGTGCAAAACTCTTTCAAAATCTCAATGCACACATTGAAGGGGAGCAATCTTAAGAAAACCTCATCCTTCCACAATATGCTTTATCTATTTGAATTGATCGGGAAGTGATGATGATCATTTTAGAAAAATGTTAATCAAAGGATTGGATCTTTCTTTCTCAATCTAAGATTTCAAAAGTCCTCTTGCCTCCATGTGCTAAAACAATTTTAAATACTTGAAGCACATGTTGAGGGGGAGCATTTCTAAAATATCAAAAACAATTAAGGTACAAAATGTTTTGATATTATATCACAAGTACCTTGATTGGTTTTCCAAATGATTTTTCAATTGGTTTCATGGAAGTAAGAACTGTACCAAAAGACCGACCATTTTACTTTCTGCATGGAGTTATAAGTGTTAATACAAATAAGCCGTAAAAACGTTTATTTATATTTTACGATTTTCTAATGTTTTGTCGATAACAAACGTAAAATCATTTTAACGAAACAAATAAAATACGTAAATAGTTTGATTCAATAGTTTTCTAACACACTTACGTTTTCACATAAAACACTAAAACAAGTTTGAGTGACTTTATGTGTTAGATATACATATGTACAACAACTAGTGTTTACATATTAAGCTAACATATACTTAACTAAGTGTATACTAAAATGGGTAAAAACAAGTATATACTAAATGGGTAAAAACTAGCAAATGGTATTGACCCATAACCCATGGTATTGTATAAACCACTTAACCAAGTTCATTGTATCTAGAAAGAAAACCATGGATCAACCCATAACCCATGACCCATGACCCGTAACCAAAAATACCCATGGGTAAAGAGGAGCGTCCCACGGATCCCTAGCTTTATGCTAGCCAGATCCCTTGCGGGAGGGATCCGTGGAACAGTGAACATTTTCCTCTATAAATAGTGAGCCATTTCTTCCTTTTTGTTCACCACTTTTCACACATACTTCCTTCAAGTATTGTACCTCTCTAACCTCAGATCCAAGAGATCTATGTAGTTTGTCTTTCGTTTTTGTGCGATCTTCTAGGTTCCTCTTAAAGGAGAGATCACCACTTCTTGAAGTCGAGCAAGCTCAAGTCCATGAGTTGCCATGCTTCGTCATCATCAAGACAACTGAGGTTCTCTTGTTGATTGTTCTTTCTTTCTCCATAGATGTTGAAGGCATTAGTGAAGGATGCCGAAAGAGTCAAGACGAAAGCATTAGTGAAAGGTGCTAAACGTCCGTGTCAAAAGCATTAGTGAAGAATGCTAAAGGTGTCAAGATGAAGGCATTAGTGAATGGTGCCAAGTGTTGTGTCAAAGGCTTAGTGAAGGATGCCTAAGAATCAAATCAAGTGGCATTAGGAATGCCTAGGTCGTATAATTGATGAGTTGCATCGTTATACATATTGTATTTGTTTAGATCCAAGGATGGTGATATCCTTGATGGTGTTGTAATAAGGAGTGGATCTCCTTAAGACTAGGTGTTGTGTTGTGATGGGTAGTAGTTCCTCCATAGTAATGGAACTAGGTGCTTAGCCTAGTACCTAATAAAGGGTAGGCGACGTTGTGATAGGATTAGTTCTCCTTGGTGTGAAAGAACTAGGTACTTAGCCTAGTACCTGATAAAGGGTAGGAGACGTTGTGTAGGTATGGTTCACCTTGGAGTGACAGAACCCGGTGGTCAGCCTAGCACTGTATAAAGGGTAGGCGACGTTGTGATAGGTATGGTTCACCTTGGTGTGAAAGAACTCGGTATCTATCTTTGTATCGGAAAAAGGTTAAGCGACGTTTTGAAGGCTTCTCCGCCATAAGAAGATTGGTGTAGTGTTTACGAACTCTCAAGTAGGTGACTCGGGGAGTGGAGTAGGGCAAGGAATGTGTCTTTGTAGCCGAACCACTATAAATACTTGTGTCGTGGTGATGTGCTTCTTACTCTTTATCTTTCACTACACATTTATATATCTATCTATCAACGTCCAACATAAACAACCAAATAGATTGACATAAGTCGAACTAAATATTTAAAAGGAAGTTTTAAATTGGTAAAATTATTCAACCCCCCCTTCTAGTTTTCCACAATTTATTAGAGCTTCGTTACCAAGTTTCTTAAAGTATGTTGTACTTTAAAATTTTGATACAATCCGTGTATGTTTGAAAACTACAAAGAAGGATTTTTCAAAGTCATGTTTTCTTTTAAAACATTTTGTTGGACATTGATAGATCATTCTAACAATTGTTTTTCAAGAAATCTTCATGCTAGGATCTCTCCAAAACCTTCATTTCTACTCAAAGAATAATGAAGTCAACCTTCAAGGTAGGATCTAAAAGTAATCACAACTTACGTACACCAAGTACAAAGGATTACTTTAAAAGCTCATGAAGTATTTTTGGTATTATACCAAACCAAGAAGCATAGAGTTATGTCTTACTTTTCATTAGATAGGTTACATGAGTTTATTTATTTCATAGTTCTCTTTGATTAATAATTGCTAGCATCTTTAAAAGTCTCTTTCGTCACTTTTCCGTCTTATTCATCATCGGAAATAGTATTTCTTTTGATTCGTCAAACTAAATCCGTTGCCACATATGAATCCTCGATATGTGATTCATCAAAACCCGTCGTCCAAAAACAATCTTCATCAGATACCTCCAAACTATTTTTTAGTAAGCTAGTTTATAAGCCTACTACAAAAATAATGCCAAAACAACCCTTTTTCTGTCCACAGTAGCCGGATCCCCTTACTTGTACTAGCCGGATCCCAAATACAAGGGATCCGGGGGAACCGTGGAACAGAACTCAGCTATACGTTTTCAAAAATCACCACTGATATTTTTCCCTCTCCTCACATAACACAAAAACGACTAAACTACTGATCTCATCCACATTGAACTTCATACCCTCAAGCATTCCTCTCTAGAACACCATTGTAAGTGATTACACTAACTTGTTCTGATTCTCATTATCCTCATCCTAGGGTTTATGGTTTCACAAATCTCTAAATCAATTATTTTAATTAGGGTTTTCAAAAATTAATCATAAAAAGGGGTTTTTAACATAACTAAGATCACATTGTGTTCACAACAATGTTAATACAAATCAAAACCATAAACCCACCTCAACTAATTTTACCTAATTGGAAAATTTGTGTTTTTAGGACCAACCATGCCTAAAGCCACTCAACAAGATCATCATGATACCGTCCATTACCTTACTCATTATTATCGAAATGAGGAATTCTCAAAAACCGACCGCAAAGTCTTCAAAAAGCTCGAAAAACGACTTATCCACGAAGGTCGTGTAATCAAGGAATGTTTCCTTGAGGATACCGACATTCGTCAAGTCTTCTCGGCAAACAATTTTGATTGTCTTCTTGACATTGATGAACAAATTTGTTCGGTCTTCATCTTTGAATTTTATAAAAGCATTAGGATCATTCGAAACGCCGATGATAGCATTTCAATTGCCTTCATCATCAATAAACGAAACTTCGTTCTTCCTCTTAACACCTTTGCTCAAATTCTTCGCATTCCTTGTGAAGGAATTTGTATGTACTCTCAATATTGGGCAATTAACACTCAAAACCTTGCACTTGATTCTAAACCAATGTACCATACTCCTCTTGATGAACCCGAAACCATCCGAGACACCATTTTCAAAATAAGAACCGACCAATCCCGTCTCGACCGAAACAAGAAGGTCATTCACCGTAATCCCTTTCAAATGGAACTTTTAGAAATGCATCCCATATTTAAAAATTGGGAAGAAATCCTTAGGGAAAACGTCATAAGCCTAGTTAGAAACAAAGATCATCCAAACGCATGTCTTGTGTAAATGATCTATTGTATTATCCACCAAAAGCCATTTAATCTCGCCTATTACATGGTAAGGAGAATGGCTGGGGTATTCAAAGCTTCCAACATGGTACTTCCATATGGTATGCTCCTAACACGACTTTGTAAGTATGTTAGTGCATTGCAACCATCTCCTATTAACAATGATCATTTCTTTGTCGATCATGTAATGGTAACTCTTACCAAAATACCCTCTAAACGCTTCAAGGTCAATGGAAAGAAACCGAAAGCTCTCTCGGACTCCTCGGAAGGAGAAGAAGAAAATAAAGTAGAAGAAGATGTCGACCCCATAGCCAACATTAAATTGGAACCCTTTGACTACTACGAGCAACTTCCAACCATTCCAAACGAAACCGCGGAATTCAAACAATTGAGGGGCATGATTCAAAATCTTGCTTACAACCTCACAAAGCCGACAAAAAGGAAAAGAAAGAATTGACGAAAGAGACAATAGGAATTTTTTTTTACTTAACTTATGTATGGATGATTATGTTTTAGCACTTTGGTTTGTGGTAATTTGGATATTGTTACTTTTATCGTTATTAATGAGTGTTGCTTTATAATGACATGCTTGTACTTGTTTTTTAGTTTAACGGTTAATTAGTGTGCAAAATCTGCACATCATTCTGTGGGAATTCTGATCTGCAGATGCCGGATCCATAGGATCAACCTAGACGGATCCCTCCCTTGAGGGAACCGTGGGATCCGTGACATTAGATCAGCAATACAACATCCCTTACATCAATATAGCTTACTAGATAACATCACATTAGCTAAACATAAGAGATTAGAACCCAACTAAGTCCACTTCAAGGATGAGAAAAGCTTAGACTCACTTATGGCCTACATAAGATCTTAGTCAAAATGTCTCTTGATTTATCAACACATCAAAACTCACCATATTTTCGCTTCAATACTCACAAATTGTTTTTCATCTTTCAAAACACTTAAGTGGACATATTGAACAATTTTAGAAAATTGCTTCTAGCCATCTTATCTCAAAATGAGTCAAAAATTGGTTTTTCAATTCTTTTGATTTTTAAAGATTTTTCAAATTTCCATCTCAAGCTAAAATCTGATCACTATGATCATTTATTATGACTTGACACCACCAAAACTCTTAGTGTTATCCTTGAGCATCCATTGGTAGTCATCTAGTCCCATTCTCCTTCCATAAAAAGTAATCATTTGCTATAACATTCATTTCTATTGATCATTCAAGTACACCCTCACCTTAAATACTTAGGAGAACTGAAACACTCAAGATGATATAGGTTTTAGCTTTTAGTAACTTCATTTCAAACCTGTCATAACTGCTGAAAGCCGGATCCCTAGGATTAGCCTAGCCGGATCCCTCAAAGGAGTGAACCGTGGGATCCGGGTGACAGATTAAGTCAAACTCTATCTAAAACAATCATTTCAAGCTCATCTTGCTCACTCAAACACTCCATCTCATCTTAAATGAGTTCCTAGATCTGTGAAACTCTGAACTTCAATCTTGTGCATGTTAATCATCACATCTCTAAGAATCTTAGTGGCTTAAGTCTTAAATGCACTTGCCAAATTCTTCTCTTTATAAGCCATATTACTAGAACACTTTAGTCATCAAACACAAACACAATTATCAGCAATTAGAACCATCTTCCTTAGTCATTTCATCATGAGAAAAGCTCCTAGTGCTAACTCATCCACCCAAGAACCACCCAAGAAACTTGCTAGGGTCATACACGAAGTTTCCTCAACCGAATCATCTCCGGTTAAGTCCACAAATGCTAGGATTTCCCCTACACCAAAGAAACCAATCAAACTAATCCCCAAGGAGGAATGTTCCCACTAGGATTTCATCACCAAACTCTACTAAACCAAACATACCCTCCACAACCCAACCAACATCATTGGTGCCTAGAGCCACCTCACAATCATCTCCACATTCTCACAATTTAGAAGACTTACCTCCTTGGCCATCTCACATTCCACCACTACCAACAAATTCACTTGAAAAGGTTGGGCAACAAAATCAAAGTGTTGAATCAACACTTGCTCCAATATCAACTTCTCTTATTCCCCCCAATAGTCCATTTTGGATTATGAGAAGACATCAAAGTCAACCACCCAACCACATGGAAGTTGATGCTTCTTTACCTCCACCCTCAAACATTGTAGAGCCATCACTTAATGAGCTTCAACCAATTTTTTCCTTCATTAGAGGATCCTCAACCCACTTTACTTGAACCTCCGCTTCAAGAAACTCGAAACCATGACAAGGATTGTTATCATTGTAAACATGTTGAAAGGTTGATACATGAAGTACGTGAAGAGCAACATTTCATGTTTTATCACCTCCTCGAACGTTTCGAAGAGGTCAACAAGCCTAAACTACAATGAGCATCATAGTCACAAGCTCAAACTTAGAACGTTTAGGAAACCTATCTAATTCTTGATCATCATTAAGCTTTTAGTTGAATCTTGAGTTTGGGTAACTCATTAGCATTAGTAGTACTTGTATGGCTAAATCATTCTCTTAGTTTTAGACATTTGTTTGATTATCTCTTGTTTTTTTATTGAATGAATATCTATATGCCATAATTGTTTTGTGCTTTGTGCTTACTATTTCACATACATGTTTCACCTCCTCATTAGCATTGATTGGCACATTCTCATTGCTGAAGAAACTGTCAACAGACAGCCGAATCCCTCCAAAATGCCTGGACGGATCCCTCATTGAAGGGAACCGTGGGATCCGTGGCACATAAGCACAAATTACTACTAACTTGAGTTTTATTTGCAGGAAATTATGCACTATACTCTTGTTTTCTAACCTTTATTTTTTAGATTCTCAAAATACACATGACGATTTGACACCATAAAGCTAGAAGGAGCTTTGTGTCAAACGATATTGCAAAATAACTTGCAACTTAATCCGCTTTTAGATTATACTTCATGACACTCCATTGCAACTTTGCAATATTCAAGGGAGAGCACGTTTTCGTCACTTAGATGAACCATTTGCAAACATATTTGCAAACACATTAGTTTATTTACGTTATGTACTTGATGCCCTCTCAAAGGGATGGACTCATCAAGGGGGAGTTAAGACGAGTACCATTCCCGTCACTTGCTCTCTTTACATTTTCTTTTACATATTTTTTTATAAAAATTGTGTTAGTTTCTTTTAACACTTTTTGTTTCGACAAAAAGGGGGAGAAGAAAGTAAAAACTACTAATTCAAATTTGCTACGAATTTTAGTTTTTCCCTAAAATAATTTTATGTTTTGTCATCAACAAAAAGGGGGAGATTGTTAATACAAATAAGTCGTAAAAACGTTTATTTATATTTTACGATCTTCTAATGTTTTGTCGATAACAAACGTAAAATCATTTTAACGAAACAAATAAAATACTTAAAAAGTTTGATTCAATAGTTTTCTAACACACTTACGTTTTCACATAAAACACTAAAATAAGTTTGAGTGTCTTTATGTGTTAGATATACATATGTACAACCACTAGTGTTTACGTATTGGGCTAACATATACTTAACTAAGTGTATACTAAAATGGGTAAAAACAAGTATATACTAAATGGGTAAAAACTAGCAAATGGTATTGACCCATAACCCATGGTTTTGTACAAACCACTTAACCAAGTTCATTGTATCTAGAAAGAAAACCATGGATCAACCCATAACCCATGACCCATGACTCATAACCAAAAATACCCATGGGTAAAGAGGAGCGTCCCACGGATCCCTAGCTTTACGCTAGTCGGATCCCTTGTGGGAGGGATCCGGGGAATAGTGAACATTTTCCTCTATAAATAGTGAACCATTTCTTCCTTTTTGCTCACCACTTTTCACACATACTTCCTTCAAGTATTATACCTCTCTAACCTCAGATCCAAGAGATGTATGTAGTTTGTCTTTCGTTTTTGTGTGATCTTCTAGGTTCCTCTTAAAGGAGAGATCACCACTTCTTGAAGTCGAGCAAGCCCAAGTCCATGAGTTGCCATGCTTCGTCATCATTGATTCACAGTGAACGAACACGTCAAGTTTACTCACACAAGCTAGCCACTTGTGAATGACTAACCGTAAGAAACTTAAAACGGCTCAGACACTGACCAATGATAAGAAGGCTTAAGGGTTATGTGTATGGATAAAACCTCAATATCGATATCAAAAATAATCACGAAGATAGATTCAAATTCCTTTAGGAAAAAGAATAATAAACCAAATCCCGTGTGTGATTGTGTATACGGATTAGACAACCCGAATCGTTTCCCAACGAGGCGTGAATTGCCAACGTCGTTCTTGGTTTGGAATTTAATGCTCGATGTTTTGATTTGTTTGATTTTGATTTTATTAAACTACGGGAATGGGGAAAGTAATTAAGGAAATCTATTTTACGGGAAATCCTAAGTGCGAATTAACTAAAACGTAATTAACGAAACGTAATTAAAATGCAACTACGTCTAAATTATACCCTAAAAATGCCTAAAATTACTTTTACTCTAGAAATGATATTTGAAAACTAATTTAGAATTAAAACTATTTTTTTTTTGGATTTTTCTGGATTTTATTTAAATTAAAAACTAATTTTTAATTATTTAAACTAAATTAAAATACTAAAAATTATGAGAATTAAGGAGAAAAATATGAAACTATTTTTATAAAATCTAAAATATCATAAGAGACTTTTCAAAACTATTTTTTTATTTTTCAGATTAATTTTCTATTTTCTACAAATTTAAAACTATTTAAATCTAATTTAAATTGTGAAAAATACCAAATAAAAGGGGAAAAATAAGGAAAAATCTTTTTTATGATTTTTATATTTTTCTTAAACTGGGAAAATTGAAAAATTATTTTTTTGAACTTTTTCTTAATTATTTGTAATAAAAGCTAATTAAAAGTGATTAAAAACTATTTTAAATCTAGAAAAATAGCAAACAGTGACCAAAATTAATGAAAAATTCAGAAAAATTCTAAAATATTAATCTAGTTCTGTGAAAAATATAAAATGTAATGCTTGTGTGTAAGAAAACAGGGCTGCAGTGTAAATGGAGCTAAAATAAGCACTTGACAATAAGCATATAAGCTCTAAATTACACCAACTGATTACATAAGCTAGACTATACTAAAACTACTCTAAGGCAACTTATAGCAGCTACTCCTATCATCAAATAAGCAGATTACCTATGAATTAAGCTAACTGATCTTTCAAGCAAGACAGAAAACTGTCCCTAAGTTTAAGCTACTCTATAAGCTTATTCAAGGAGCTAAAGCCAAAACCAGATATGTGGCCTTAAAGACCACCTATCAGACTGCAAATAGACCAAAAATGAAACCCTAACTCTTTGAAATGGGTACTGTGCAACATTTGCAAGATCTGCATAAATCTGATTTTTACACAGTTTGACTTTTTGAAAACAGTTTGGAATATTGACTTTCTTGAGATTTAGATGCAAATTTTGAACTGACAATGATGAATCTTGATGAAATACACTTTAAGCAAACAAGTTTATCAAGTTTTAAACCTATATGAATGATTATGGTGACTGATTCCAACAGGTTTGAGAACAAGATCAGTTGAAAAGAAATTTTGACTTAAGTTGAAAATGGATGCAAAACAAGCACAGCTATGAAACCAACAAACTATATCAATGCTAAAACAACTAATCTAATCCAATATATCAACCTCTAGCACAATATTATCAAGCAATCCAAACACCCCTTTAACTATTCTAAAGAGCAGTTTACACTACTACTCCTACTCCTACTTATGCAAACTTTATAACAACTACAATACTGAGATCAGAGAGCATTAAATAGCACTAAATCAAACATAAAACAGCAGGCCACATGATCATTTCATAAAAACAGTTTTGAGAAGGAAAAAGTTGATTACTCACTTAGTATCCTAGCCAAAATTGGGCAGAGTAACAGCATCAAACAAGTGTGAAACACCAACCAACAACCCAATCAAGCATCACAATCAACCCATCTCAATTTCTAAACCAATTATGAGCACCCGTTGACTTTCATTGACCGAGACTTTTTGTGAATGTAAGTGATTGAAAAGGACAATGATGGTGCAATTTAAGCTTACTAAAGCTATAATAAGCTGAAATAAGCCTACTCCATTATTCCACTTAGCTTATTGATCACTTTTAAAACAGAAATGCAAGATTGAAGGTAAAAACTTGAAATTTTGATTAATATTGCAAAAGGGTTACAAGGAACTGAAGATACAATAAAAGCTTAATAAAACATTTATAAAACTACTGAAAACAATAACAATAAGCTAAAGGAAAACTAAAGGATTGCACCAATTGAAATGTGAGCCAAAGGGGTCATTTTATAGCCTTGAGCAGGTCTTGGGATGCCTTTGAGAAGAACCTAGAAGCAAATAGCAGCCACAAATCCATTCCATGTCACCACATCCAATCAAAGAGCTCCAATTCATCCATAGAGGTGTTTCGGCCAATGAGATAGTGCCATTTGTCCACGTAGCAGCTTTATCTGACAGGTCAGTGGTTCTAGAAGGTGGATAAGATGCTAGTACGAGGTGGGTGAGGGTAAATGGTGTGGGTAAATGACTGTAAAAGGGGTTGTAAATGGGTGTTTGGGGAAGAAGATACTGTGGGGCGCGTTTGGTTTAATTATATTATTTCAAATGGTGGTTGACCGGGTAATTGGGTTTTGACCTGGGTAAGGCTCGGGTATAAGGGTGTGTTCGGGTTAGGATAATTGGGTGGCCGGGTGTTGGATTACTGGATTGGGTTGTGTTATTTGGGCCGAAGGTTTAAAGGATTGGATAATGGATTTGATTTATGGATTAACTTGGACTAGTATAAATGACAAAGGCTAACATAGGGACTAATTTTGCAAAAGCTGAAACTCCAAGGGCCAATCATGTAATTCTGAAATCATCTTCCAAGGACTGAATTTGTCAATCTTCAATAGACCAGGGACTGAATTTGCAACTTTTGAAACTTGAGGGTGTTTTCTATCATTTGCTGAAAGTTCAGGGACTATTTCTGACATTTCTTCAAACTTTGATCAAATCTTCACAAATCATCCTCGGAGATTAGAAATCTTCATAAATGCATAATTGACCTTGCTCAGCTTAAGCTCTATTGATCTCTCGTGCTCGGATTTACGTCTGATTTGGTTCCTTTTTGCGTGTTTTTACATATCCATACCTGCACAAGCACAAACTCAAGAAAACCACAAATATTAGCAATAAACGGCTCTTTCTTGGTTATTTTGGGTCAGTTTTGATATAGAAAAGGTATGTGTTTTAGCACATACCAAAATACCCCAGACGAGAAAATTGTCGTGTCCTCACGCAATGCAATCAATTCACGCTTCTAAAATCAAGGATTTCAATCTCTTTCTACTAAACCATTGATATGTCCAAACTGTCAAGTTATCTCACACAAGCTAGCCACTTGTGAATGACTAACCGTAAGAAACTTAAAACAGTTCAGACAAACCAATTATAAGAGAAGAAGTAGTCAAGGTTTCTCAAAAGAGATTAAGAAAGCCTTAATTCTAAAAACGCCCCGTTTACCTTTTAATATCACATGTATAGATATTACGATTAAGCACATTCCGGTTATGAATGACGGTTTGCTGAACTTTCATGTCGATCAATAACTCCAACATTTTTCAAACGACACGTTAGGATCACGGAGTAGGAAACACAACACAGCGTGAAGTGACCATACGGATAGAATACATCGTCCCTGATTTTTCACAAGCTCCCAAACTAAGCGTAAAACCGAAATCATTGTTAAGTATGACTCTAGATGCTAACACTACCCATGGAAGTTACTTGTGTACTTACCTTTCGTTCCCATTTTCCTATTTCCTTTAGATTTTTTTTTTTATTTTTGTGAGAAATGAATTTCTTCAAATTCTCGTTTCGATAACTTTTATTCCGATAAAGATACAAAGCTAAGTCGATAATTAGTTATCCGTCTTTTCTCGAGAACCATTGTCCCAAAAATGAGGTCCACATCAAGGAATTTTTATTCACTTATACTTGATTTTTTCATTTTCATTTTTCAACATTTTTTTTTTTATATATATATTTAAAATAGAACTTAGACTTTTACGTGTATGAGCTATGAACTACGGAGCTTCACGGGGTAATTCCAAGACTATAGGCTTCATGATATGAGGATCCCGGCTGGCTAGGCTAAGACCTCACTCAATCCCGGCTAAAGATCCAAGGGTCCGATCTCGACACCGCAGCTCACAACTTTACTTATTACTTTATCACTTATCACTGATTACTCATTTATTTATTACGGATCCTTGATGTGTACCCAATTTTTAAAACAAAGATTCTTTTAAGAAGATAAAGAACTAACTATCGCCAAAAACTCAACATCTCTAATTATTGTTTAACAGATATGGGGTGAAACAATTTTGTGGGAACAAAAAGCCATAAGTACCTTCGATGGGCTCTAAAGAGAACCAACTACTCCACGCTTAGCATCTAAACTCATAAGTAACTCTATCATTTCTCGATCTCTGCAAATTTAAAATCCCAAATAATGAGATCCGCAGATGCTTAGCCGATAATTTTTAGATTATCTATGGTTAAGGGAACAAGCTAGGGCTCAACACGCCCGGTCAAGTCAGAATTCCATTCCTACTCTCACCAGCGGAAAGTCAACAAGGTGTCAAAACGTATATTAACTTAGCAGATGCTTTGTCTAATGAAATCAAGTTATGCATATTTAAAGTCACTCAGGGAAACTTGCAAATTCTTGGCCTTGTGAGCTAGAATTCGCATTTTATAGCTTCTTATCTAAGAGACTAGCCAAACTTTTTAATCAAAAAGACTTAACAAAAGCTTACAAAAATTTTTAAATTTTTCACATTTTTGCACAATTTTTCATTTTCTAAGGAAAAACGGGGTTACGAGAGTACACGACAAAAATAAGTAAGTGCGGTCAAATCAAATCGAAGATTACCCTACCCCAGACTAGAACGAAACATTGTCCTCAATGTTTAAAGCAAGGGTATCACGAAAATCTAAAAGCCGTTTATTAAGTATGCTCAAAGATAAACGTTAGTCGATAAGATTAGGATATTGGATTTCCATCAGCATCGATCATGAAACTCGAGTGGAGAAATGACAAACTTCGAGCACGAGAGTCTTCATATCGGGAACATCCTAAACACAACATCACAAACAACCAAACACGAGAAATCGAAGAGGCAGACCCCTTCGCGTCACTTATTAGAAAATAGAAAGAAGCTAGAGATAAGCATGGGGTGCCTCCCACGAAGCGCTACTGTTTTTGATCACCGAGTCGCTAGCCTAACTCGTCCCCGAATTCATTTGTCCTTGGGGAAGAAAGTGGTAGAGATACCAGGGTCAAAAACGGTGTCCTCATTCCGGAGGGTAAGAGAATGGGTGGGTTGGGTGGGAAAGAAAATGCCGGGCATCAGCACATAAGGTATAACATGAAAGAATGATCCATCATCCGGTGGTTTAGCGGGTGGACGAAGGGATGACGGATCACAATAAGAATACTCCATAGAAGAAGGGAGTCCATGGTACAGAAAAGTGTTACTTGAAGGTTCATCAACGAAGGCATCCAAGAGAGGATCCTTTTTCCGGTTAACTTTTGTGATAAGAATGTCCTCTCCGAAGAGTATCCCAGGGTTAAAAATCTTGTCCTCGGAGAGGAAGGAAATCAAAGTATCATCTACGTGAAAATCCTCACGAGGAGAGGAATCACTCTCGGATAAAAAATAATATTGGACCTCAGGATCAACAAGTTCATCTGCCGAAAACTTCACTTCCTTTTCTTTCTTCGGGAAAAACGGATCATCGTATTCATTTTCTTTATTCTGAGAAAGGATTGAGTCGGTAGGAGCAAGTTCATCGGTGAACTCCTCACTTTCTTCGTTAAAGAGTTTATTCTCAAAAATTTGATCATATTCAGAATCGAATTCAAACAAGGGATTCGTGAATGTCGTTTTGAAAGATTCTGGATTGAAAGATGTCTCAGAAGAAGTTTCCATAATTTCAGAAAGAGGAGTGGGATTGCCACTCAAAGGAAGGTTGATTTTCTTAGAAATCGGAGGTGGGACAAGTGGTGTGCTCTTAGAGCTAGCAATTTCCACCACTACCGTTGAAGTCTCCTTTTCTTGTTGCTTTGTCCGTTCAGCTTGTATATTCTTAATCGTAAACCTTGAAAGATCAATTCGAGAAGGTTTAGGTTTAACTTTCTCAACATCGTCCGGATCATACGGAGGACTTTTCGTAGTGGTCATACTCGGATCAGACGGTAAAATGGGATCACCATTTTCTTGAGAGAAATCAATCACACCGATGCTATGAATAGAATGATCATCGGGTGGAGGTTTTGAAGTTTGTTCGGCATAAAACACAATCTTTTCATTTCCTTTTCTGATCGTCAACGTTCCTTGGTAATGATCCACAAGGACTTTTGCGGTTCTCAAAAATGGTCTTCCTAATGTGAGAGGGACTCGGGCGTCAACCTCTATATCAATGACGGCGAAATCCACGGGAAAATGGAATTCATCCACTCGTACCATAACATCGTTGACTACACCAACCGTGTGAGCAATTGTTCGATTAGCTAATTCGATAGTCATACGAGTCGGTATAAGAGTCTTCAATCCAAGCTTATGATATATCGCAAGAGGCATAAGACTTATGCTTGCACCTGAGTCGGTCAAGGCATTATATTCCTCAATATCATTCAAAGAGCAAGGAATGAGAAATTTCCCGGGATCACCAAGCTTCTCGGGAGCTTGGTTTGAGGAAGAATTAAACGGTGTAGGCTCAAGTGAAATCTTTGAAATTTGTTCCAATTTCTTTTCATAAATCATATCAACAGCTTTGATCATATCAGTCATGAGTTTAAACTTTGTTCCAGAAACAACTTTCATATTGTCTAATCGTGATTGAATCGATTTGCACGGTGTAAGATTGGAACTTGGTGTTATGACGGAGATAGAAGGAACTTGGGCAACCAGAGGTTGGACGTATTTGGCTTTTCCATTATCAAGAGGAATTACCGGGTCCTTTGTCACCTCGGTCTCTCGTGCTACATTCATCACCGGAGAAGAAGTAGTTATTGAGGGCCCATCATCTCGAATGGTTACGGATTTCATTTCTCCCTTCAGGTTTGGAATCGTGTTACTTGGGAGAGAACCGGAACCCGAGGGTTGACTTATTTGGCACAAAACAGCATTCAACATACTTTCAAGTTTATTCTGCGAAGCATCCAATTTGTTGTTCTGAAGTCGAATCTCGTTCTTAAATTCATTGCTTTGTCTAGTTAACGAAGATTGAAACTCGTTTCTCAAGCCTGAAATCTGGGTTCTCATGGTTTGGATGGTAGCATTATTGTTCTGAATGTAGTTTGAGAATTCATTAGAAGGCAAAGGTGAAGCTTGATAGCTTGGATTTTGATATCCTTGATTGTAGTTAACTCCTTGGTTTGGGTATTGATTTGGTGGAGCTTTGAATTGGTTTTGAACATTTGGTCCACGAACTTGATTTTGATTAAAACGATTTTGATTGTTCGATGGAGAAAATCCCGGAGGTCCCATTTGATTACTAACACGAGGGTTTGTTTCAACTTGAGGACGGTATTGGTTACCTCCGGTTACGGCATTAGCTTCGAAAGGATTGCCATTGGTGGCGGTACAATTGTAGTAGGCATGCGGGCCACCACAAGTAGTACAAGTCGTTTCCACCGCTTTGACTTGAGCGGGTGGAGAAGAATTAATCTTAACCAAAGCCTGGATCATATCCGTAAGCTTATCAATCTTAGCATCGGTGCTAGACGTATTTCCGTGAGACGAGGACGATGGTGTACCATTCACTCGGGTAGCAACCGATTTGCTACGTGAGGTACGAACTTTAGATTTGTTCTCAATAATCGACAAGGCATCTCTCGTTGATCGGGTCAACAAATTACCACCCGCGGCGGCATTGAGAGAGTCTTGATCAGTCTCAGTCAAACCGTTATAAAACGAATCAAGTTGATGCAACTCAGAAAAACCATGATGGGGACATTGCCTAAGCAAATCTTTGAATCTGTCCCATGCCTCACTAAATGATTCATCAAATCTTTGTGTGAATTTTGTTATTTCATTTTTTAAGCTCGTTGTTTTAGACGGTGGGAAGAATTCATTCACGAATTTTGAAACTAAATCCTCCCATGTGGTTATCGATCGAGGGGGTAGTTTTTCGAGCCAAATCCGGGCGGCCCCCTCGAGTGAAAATGGGAAGAGTAGTAGCTTGATAGCCTCTTCCGGAACGTTACGGTACTTGATCGTAGACGTGAGCTTGTTAAATCGACGGATATGAGAGTGAGGATCGTCCCTCTCAAATCCGTAAAACTGGCTCGATGATACCAAGTTGATCAAGCCATGTTTAAGCTCAAAGTTATCGGCAACGATTGCCGGGACGACGATGGCTTCTCCATAACCCTCGGTGGGTGCCTGGAGTTGCTCCAGCATGGATCGGTTGTCCTCCGGCATTTCGATGATGGGCGGGATCTGATTAGTTCGAATCTCGGGTTCGACTAATGGACCACGTCTATTTCGCCTTCTCGGAATTGTAGCGGTTTCAAGTATCGGTCTGTAGATATTAGAACGAGTGCGCATGCACTTTCAAAAACCAAGGCAATTAAAAGAGAGCGGTATTCAAAAACACAGTGAACTTAACCAATAATCCCAAGTGAATAAATCACCTCTACAAGACAAACGCACAACGGCGGAGAAGCTTTGTAGGTCAACGCGAAGCTTATTAAAAACCCGCTTCTTTACAGCCGCAATTTAATGTCAGGCCGTCCTTATACCCACCACACGGTTTGTTTATCCGATAGAAATAAATAAATCCACAAGCGACACAAAGGCAAGTTTTTGATCTTTAGTTCGGGAACTTATAATGATAACACCTCCGTTGAGAATGTTATATAATTGGTGTCTTCTATTTATTAGCAAAAACACAAGAGAAAATCTTTTTGTATTTTTAATATGATATATATATACAAAAGAAAAAGGAAAATATTTTTTTACTTTTTTATTTTTATAGAAAAATAGTAACTTCACGAATGAAGGATCTCGAGTCACTAATCGTCAAACCTCAAACGATATTGTCGTGACACAACCTCCCCGGCAGCGGCGCCAAAATTTGATTCACAATGAACGAACACGTCAAGTTTACTCACACAAGCTAGCCACTTGTGAATGACTAACCGTAAGAAACTTAAAACGGCTCAGACACTGACCAATGATAAGAAAGCTTAAGGGTTATGTGTATGGATAAAACCTCAATATCGATATAAAAAATAATCACGAAGATAGATTCAAATTCCTTTAGGAAAAAGAATAATAAACCAAATCCCGTGATTGATTGTGTATACGGATTAGACAACCCGAATCGTTTCCCAACGAGGCGTGAATTGCCAACGTCGTTCTTGGTTTGGAATTTAATGCTCGATGTTTTGATTTGTTTGATTTTGATTTTATTAAACTACGGGAATGGGGAAAGTAATTAAGGAAATCTATTTTACGGGAAATCCTAAGTGCGAATTAACTAAAACGTAATTAACGAAACGTAATTAAAATGCAACTACGTCTAAATTATACCCTAAAAATGCCTAAAATTACTTTTACTCTAGAAATGATATTTGAAAACTAATTTAGAATTAAAACTATTTTTTTGGATTTTTCTGGATTTTATTTAAATTAAAACTAATTTTTAACTATTTAAACTAAATTAAAATACTAAAAATTATGAGAATTAAGGAGAAAAATATGAAACTATTTTTATAAAATCTAAAATATCATAAGAGACTTTTCAAAACTATTTTTTTATTTTTCAGATTAATTTTCTATTTTCTACTAATTTAAAACTATTTAAATCTAATTTAAATTGTGAAAAATACCAAATAAAAGGGGAAAAATAAGGAAAAATCTTTTTTATGCTTTTTATATTTTTCTTAAACTGGGAAAATTGAAAAATTATTTTTTTGAACTTTTTCTTAATTATTTGTAATAAAAGCTAATTAAAAGTGATTAAAAACTATTTTAAATCTAGAAAAATAGCAAACAGTGACCAAAATTAATGAAAAATTCAGGAAAATTCTAAAATCTTAATCTAGTTCTGTGAAAAATATAAAATGTAATGCTTGTGTGTAAGAAAACAGGGCTGCAGTGTAAATGGAGCTAAAATGAGCACTTGACAATAAGCATATAAGCTCTAAATTACACCAACTGATTACATAAGCTAGACTATACTAAAACTACTCTAAGGCAACTTATAGCAGCTACTCCTATCATCAAATAAGCAGATTACCTATGAATTAAGCTAACTGATCTTTCAAGCAAGACAGAAAACTGTCCCTAAGTTTAAGCTACTCTATAAGCTTATTCAAGGAGCTAAAGCCAAAACCAGATATGTGGCCTTAAATACCACCTAGAAGACTGCAAATAGACCAAAAATGAGACCCTAACTCTTTGAAATGGGTACTGTGCAACATCTGCAAGATCTGCATAAATCTAATTTTTACACAGTTTGATTTTTGAAAACAGTTTGGAATATTGACTTTCTTGAGATTTAGATGCAAATTTTGAACTGACAATGATGAATCTTGATGAAATACACTTTAAGCAAACAAGTTTATCAAGTTTTAAACCTATATGAATGATTATGGTGACTGATTCCAACAGGTTTGAGAACAAGATCAGTTGAAAAGAAATTTTGACTTAAGTTGAAAATGGATGCAAAACAAGCACAGCTATGAAACCAACAAACTATATCAATGCTAAAACAACTAATCTAATCCAATATATCAACCTCTAGCACAATATTATCAAGCAATCCAAACACCCCTTTAACTATTCTAAAGAGCAGTTTACACTACTACTCCTACTCCTACTTATGCAAACTTTATAACAACTACAATATGAGATCGAGAGCATTAAATAGCACTAAATCAAACATAAAACAAGAGCCACATGATCATTTCATAAAAACAGTTTTGAGAAGGAAAAAGTTGATTACTCACTTAGTATCCTAGCCAAAATTGGGCAGAGTAACAGCATCAAACAAGTGTGAAACACCAACCAACAACCCAATCAAGCATCACAATCAACCCATCTCAATTTCTAAACCAATTATGAGCACCCGTTGACTTTCATTGACCGAGACTTTTTGTGAATGTAAGTGATTGAAAAGGACAATGATGGTGCAATTTAAGCTTACTAAAGCTATAATAAGCTGAAATAAGCCTACTCCATTATTCCACTTAGCTTATTGATCACTTTTAAAACAGAAATGCAAGATTGAAGGTAAAAACTTGAAATTTTGATTAATATTGCAAAAGGGTTACAAGGAACTGAAGATACAATAAAAGCTTAATAAAACATTTATAAAACTACTGAAAACAATAACAATAAGCTAAAGGAAAACTAAAGGATTGCACCAATTGAAATGTGAGCCAAAAGGGTCCTTTTATAGCCTTGAGCAGGTCTTGGGATGCCTTTGAGAAGAACCTAGAAGCAAATAGCAGCCACAAATCCATTCCATGTCACCACATCCAATCAAAGAGCTCCAATTCATCCATAGAGGTGTTTCGGCCAATGAGATAGTGCCATTTGTCCACGTGGCAGCTTTATCTGACAGGTCAGTGGTTCTAGAAAGTGGATAAGATGCTAGTACGAGGTGGGTGAGGGTAAATGGTGTGGGTAAATGACTGTAAAAGGGGTTGTAAATGGGTGTTTGGGGAAGAAGATAATGTGGGGCGCGTTTGGTTTAATTATATTATTTCAAATGGTGGTTGACCGGGTAATTGGGTTTTGACCTGGGTAAGGCTCGGGTATAAGGGTGTGTTCGGGTTAGGATAATTGGGTGGCCGGGTGTTGGATTACTGGATTGGGTTGTGTTATTTGGGCCGAAGGTTTAAAGGATTGGATAATGGATTTGATTTATGGATTAACTTGGACTAGTATAAATGACAAAGGCTAACATAGGGACTAATTTTGCAAAAGCTGAAACTCCAAGGGCCAATCATGTAATTCTGAAATCATCTTCCAAGGACTGAATTTGTCAATCTTCAATAGACCAGGGACTGAATTTGCAACTTTTGAAACTTGAGGGTATTTTCTGTCAGATGCTGAAAGTTCAGGGACTATTTCTGACATTTCTTCAAACTTTGATCAAATCTTCACAAATCATCCTCAGAGATTAGAAATCTTCATAAATGCATAATTCTGACCTTCCGGCTCAGCTTAAGCTCTCTTAATCTCTCGTGCTCGGATTTACGTCTGATTTGGTTCCTTTTTGCGTGTTTTTACATATCCATACCTGCACAAGCACAAACTCAAGAAAACCACAAATATTAGCAATAAACGGCTCTTTCTTGGTTATTTTGGGTCAGTTTTGATATAGAAAAGGTATGTGTTTTAGCATATACCAATCATCAAGACAACTGAGGTTCTCTTGTTGATTGTTCTTTCTTTCTCCATAGATGTTGAAGGCATTAGTGAAGGATGACTAAAGAGTCAAGACGAAAGCATTAGTGAAAGGTGCTAAACGTCCATGTCAAAAGCATTAGTGAAGAATGCTAAAGGTGTCAAGACGAAGGCATTAGTGAATGGTGCCAAGCGTTGTGTCAAAGGCTTTAGTGAAGGATGCCTAAGAATCAATTCAAGTGGCATTAGGGAAGAATGCCTAGGTCGTATAATTGATGAGTTGCATCGTTATACATATTGTATTTGTTTAGATCCAAGGATGGTGATATGCTTGATGGTGTTGTAATAAGGAGTGGATCTCCTTAAGACTAGGTGTTGTGTTGTGATGGGTAGTAGTTCCTCCATAGTAATGGAACTAGGTGCTTAGCCTAGTACCTAATAAAGGGTAGGCAACGTTGTGATAGGATTAGTTCTCCTTGGTGTGAAAGAACTAGGTACTTAGCCTAGTACCTGATAAAGGGTAGGCGACGTTGTGTAGGTATGGTTCACCTTGGAGTGAAAGAACCCGGTGGTTAGCCTAGCACCGTATAAAGGGTAGGCGACGTTGTGATAGGTGTGGTTCACCTTAGTGTCAAAGAACTCGGTATCTAGCTTTGTACCGGAAAAAGGTTAAGCGACGTTATGAAGGCTTCTCCGTCATAAGGAGATTGGTGTAGTGTTTACGAACTCTCGAGTAGGTGACTCGGGGAGTGGAGTAGGGCAAGGAATGTGTCCTTGTAGCCGAACCACTATAAATACTTGTGTCGTGATCATGTGTTTCTTACTCTTTATCTTTCATTACACATTTATATATCTATCTATCAACGTCCAACATAAACAACCAAATAGATTGACATAAGTCGATCTAAATATTTAAAAGGAAGTTTTAAATTGGTAAAACTATTCAACCCCCCTTATAGTTTTCCACAATAAGGATGGTGAGGTTAGGTATTAGTTCCCACGATCCGCCAGAGCCGGAAGGATCTTCGCAGGGACAATCCACTAGATAGTGTAGACTATAGGGTCCTTAGGAATGTTGAAAAAATGAGAAAAATGAGAATATGGGAAGAGTGCGGACTGAGACAGAGCTAGTACTGGAATAAACCCAACAAGGTTCTAGTTATGAAGTCTCGGTAAGCACTGAAGGGGTTGAAGAATGAAAAAGAATTGGAATGTAAAAAGGGTGAAAAGAAATAGCCCTCCAATAATTCAACCTTAGGACAGAAACCGGGTTCAATTCATATGCTACTAGTGATTACTAAGGTAACACTGGTATTGAAGACAAGACGTCATGGACCCAGTGACGCACTGCACTAAACTTCCCAAGCTACTCAAGTTCCTCTTAAAAGGGCTTGTTTCATTCTCACGGGGAACCTACATAACCTATCGACTTTCTCTTAGAGATTGTTGATATTGAAGAAGGAAACCCTCTCCCTAGTCTCCGGCATAGGAACCAAATGTGAACAATTGAGTCTAGAGCCAAGATACCATCCACAATATCTAGTTAGGACACATTATTCTTCAAGATTCATAGTTTCACACAATGTGGAATGTGAGAATATATTTTGAGAAGTCCTACGCATTATCCTTGTGGTTTTGCCAAGACTTGCTCGTGACATCTGGACTTTATCAATGGGGCGATTCATTATTATATCAATCCTGGTCCAAGAAAATGGATTGACGGATACCTTTGAAAAACCAGTCGTTGTGCTCAAAAACTCTTTTCTTTAGCATTTCGACTGTGTATTGTGTTTTCAAAATTAAAAGGGTATTTATGATTGATAATTGATTTTCCATAAAACCTTCGTTGTATTGCAAAACCCTTTATATTAAATACATGATTGTTTTCAAATCATTTTCATCAATCATTGAATCTCAATTCGCTGGTTCACTCACTCCGTATTGTCTTCTTTGAGACGTTCCGGTTTGAGAACGGCTAGAGCAGCTGCGAAACCCTGTCAAGGAGATTCTTCGGAATTATACATGATCATAGGCAGTACTTGTACTGATCAACGGGGAACCGTGGGCCGTGCACCTCAATTCAATGAAAGTGATCAAAGACACTTTCATGCGCTTTATCGCTAACTATTTTATGCAGGAACACCCGACGGTTGCAGCTGACCAGAATTGAGGGGTCAATCCAAAGCCACATGCTCACAACATCCACACTTAATTAAAGAAATCATGACAAGTGCTAATCTACATAACCTGGCTATGATATTCTCATACTATGCTTCTGCTACGCTGCTGCAAATATCATGAGCCAGTAAAAGCTTCCGCTACTCTGATGAAAAGATGTCATGATCCAGAAAGTGTGAGCATGTCGGTCCGAAAGTCACAACATCACATAATTCTATACATCAAAAGGATGAGTCAGAGATTTACTTTGGCTGATGATCTCAAAGCTGGCTCAAAACTCAACATCACTTGGATCAGTTAAAGACCTCCACTTGTAATAACAAAACATGCGGAACATGAAGAATCAAAGACTACGAGCTACAGAAAAAAAGAGCTTAATCAAAGAAACCAAGAACATCAAAAGTAATATATGTTTGTAATCAATGTAAGTTGAGGTGACCTCCCTTAGGGGGAGATTGTTAGGATTTAGTAAATCCAGTACTTAAACTGTCGGTCACCTCAAGTATATATAGTCATTAGAAAGCTCGTAGTCGTAGTAATTCAGTGATAGTAATTAGATTACTTAGTAACACCGTGGAGGACGGACGGGTCTTTACACACTATATGCCTGATCCATAGCCTAAAGTAGGCATGCTATGCTTGTACCTATAAATACCCTTCGCCCTCCAAGGCAAAGGGTAGAACTTTCATAATTAATTTTTCTTTGTCTCACTAAGCTTCCCATCCTCTCCCACTTTCTCTCTCTAAACCTTATCCTCTATGCCTAACATTTGTGCTTATGATGTGTTGATGATAAACCAAGATGCTACAATGGGTAAAGTAAAATTTTATGGAGTGACGGGTAAGAACGTTAAATTAAAATTCCCTTTGTCTACGTAATTAAATACTCCAAGTGTTTTGATCTTTTCAATTTGGGTCAAATTAGTGTTAGAGTAATAAAAACTCTAGTGTAGGGATGCTCCTATAAATCCCTTATATTTTGATGTTATCTTAGTGGATGGTAGAGTAAAAGTGTATGAAAAAAAAATAAATAAAAACACATACGGGCTACCATCCTAGATCTATCTTTATGTTTATGTTTGTTTGTTTCAAGTTATCTAGAGTTTAGTGAGTCGAGTCTTGTCTTAGCAACACCATTCTTTTCATGCTTGTAACATAAGATTTTTGACTTGCCACCACTAAATCGCCTATCCAACCAAACCCTTTGTTTCCCTACCATAAGCCTAACATTACAACCCTTTTAAAAACCTCTTAGATAATTGTTCCTAGGTGTTTATGCCAAAGCGGTGGAGGTTTGATCTAGTCTCAATCCTATGGTAATCTATGTACTATGACCAGGTAATGAGTGTTTCTCTTCCATTTCCATTTACTATATTTCCTATACACCCGAGAGATGAGAGAATCCAAACACCCCTTGTAAGGTGCTAGTATATAATTTTCGTGCTTGTTATGAATATTGCGGTGCTTTTACTTGTTGTGAATTATGTTAAACCATTGCTTCATGCCCCCTAACTTATAAATTGATTGGCCAAAAGCACATTTGCTTGAGGACAAGCAAATACCAAGTGTAAGGAAATTTGATAAGGATTTAAAACGTACGTTTTAAAGGGTCATTTAAGCCTTTAATCGCCAACTTTTATATACGTTGCTGCTTAATTTAATTCCTTTTCACTTTTTAGGTCTCTTAGAAGCAAAATGCTGGAATGATGCTTATTTGGACGAAAAGGAGTGAATATATGAAAAAAATGGCTAAGTCAAGATCGAAGACACTCAAGCTGCTGAAATTGAAGCTAACGGCGTCCCAATCAAAGGGTGACGCCGTCCCTTTATACGAATAAAAATCTCAGACGGATCAGTAGACTTACTGCTAAAATACACCTGACGGCGACAGGCTTTGAAGAGGAAGGGCGTCACGAAGACTTTTCATCTCAGGCGGCCTAGATCCAGAATCAGACGACGTCCCTGCTGAAGCCCGACGGCATCACAACTACAACGTGATGACGTCCCAATGATTACTTGGCCAAGATGAAAACCCTAATGATGGCGATCTGATGGCGTCCCACCTATAAGGCAACGCCGTCGCAAGTGGAAAATTATATATAGAAATCGAATTTTCAGAATTTTGAGAGGTAGACTTGTGGAGTAAAAACTCTAAACGTTTGTAGTCCGACTTGGAAAGTATCTTAGGGTCCCACACCCTATTTTACTCATCAAGATAAGTGTTTCACTTCATTGATTTCATCATGTCTTCCATTGAATGTGTGTATGCTTGCTTGTTTAACATGTCCGGCTAAATTTCTTGTGTGTTTGCTTAGATCTATGAAACCTAGTTGTTAATTATTGATTGGTTGTATCTTATCTTGATTGTAATTGGCCTAGGAGTGCAATTAGGCTATCGTTGTGTTTAAATGCTTGAGTAATCTTTGTAAACATTAGTTTATGAATCACTTAGCGGATTTCGTAGTCTAAACATCCAAATATAACCTTAAAGTTAGTTTATGAATCATCTAGTGGATTTCGTAGGCAATAACCTTAAGGTAGTCTCAAAGAGTTAGGGAAAAAGGCACACCCTACGACCTTAGAAAACACAACGCGTTAAGAATAAGGACGTGACAATTCAACCACCAATAAAAGATAACTAGAGAGTAATAGTATCTAGGTAAACACATTTTTAATCATCATACGAGCACACATCAATAGACATAAGACTACCCATAGATTAGATAATTAGATAATTAGATAGTAGAGTAATTGGTAGAAGTACCACCACCCAAATCCAAACCCCGAGATTTTACCCTTAGCTTTCTAAAAAATATAAAAAAAGATAAAAAAAGAATTTTCCTCAACCTCAACCTTAGCGTAGTACACTTCTTACTAGCATTCCTATTCCCCTAGAGAACGATATCAATACCCGAGGCTTACCCAATACGACACTACAACGATTAGGTTCACTGCCTAGGGTGTTGAAAAACTTGCTCGACGAAAAGGAAGTTCCATTGACCTAGGGGTGAGCAAAATGACCGAGAACCGAACCGGAACCGACCCATCCCGGACCGAGTTTTAGACCCGCGGTTCGGTTCTCGGTTCTTCAATATTAAAAATTTTGGTTCTTGGTTCGGTTCGGTTCGGAACTGCGGGTCTCGGTTCCGGAACCGAAGAACCGCTAAGGGAAACAAGGTTTGAGTTTTGTATAACTTGATGGAGTTTTTCAAAGAGGTCTATGGTATATGGCCCAAGTTTTGACCATCATTTTTACATGTTTAGCGTTATTGATTTTTATTTTTTTTCAATCACTTATTCTTCTTATTTTGTTCTTGAATATATAGTTGAATAATCTTCCTGCTTAAATAGTTCATTCATGCAAATGTCTCATATATATGCTTAGCTTGGATTTATATGTGCTTGTGACATAAACAGGGGCGGAGCCACGTGTATACTAGCGGGGGGCGCAAGTTTTGCAGACACAAAAAATATGTAGGAAAAGAAGCCAAATTATTAGAAAAAATGTGTGGTGCCCTCATGAAAATAACCCGAGTGCCCTCTAGAATCTCTCAGGTTTTTAAAAATTATGATGTTTTTTAATGCAAATATCATCTCCGGTAGACCAGTTCATCGGAAAAAAGTTGAAGAAGATGAGTTAATATGTGGAAACTGGGAAAGTGGGACATTGGATAGTGGACGTGGGGTTGCGTGATTGAAGAGTTAATATATGGAATAACATTTAATACTAAGAGCACTCCCATCCATAACACCATAACACCAATAACACCGTTCACGTTAGCGTCACATCAGCTTTAACATTTAACATTAACATCCCCAAAAAACACTCACAACCATAACATCCCAATAACACTATATCACCAATTAATTTTCATATTTTTAATTTCAACCCCTACACTAAAACAAATACTTCATTTACACACACAAACAAAATAATAATTTCATATACCCAACATACTATTTATCAATATATATTTTATTCAAACCAAACCCAGAAACGCAAACCCAACTCAGCTTCTTCGTCTTCTTCGTCTTCCTTCTTCGCAGAAACGCAAAAAAAATACCCAACACACAAACCCAGAAACGCAAACACAAACCCAAACCCAGAAACGCAAAAACACAAACCCAGAAACGTCTTCTTCGTCTTCTTCGTCTTCCTTCTTCGCAGAAAGACAAACCCAGAAACGCAAAAAAAAAATACAAACCAAACTCAGCTTCTTCGTCTTCCTTCTTCGCCTTCTTCTTCTTCCTCTTCTCTGTTACAGGGACCGGAAATGAAACATTTTCAGCGCCTAACGCGCGTTACACGGGCAACGCAAAGGGACCAACGGCGTTAAACAATCACACTTCCAACGGATAACGCCTCCAACAGCGTTACCGAAGCCCTTAACGGGCGTTATTGCGTCAACGATGGGAGTGCTCTAATATTTTGTGCCTTTTTTATAGTTTTTCATATCTCCTTTGGTCTTCTAGTAACACAAATTTGTATTGCCCAAATAATATTTTCGTATATCAGTAATTAACTATGTATATTTTTAACATGTTAGTGGTATAATGTTAAATGTAATTTAGGAATTTAAGAGTTTAATAATCACTAAAATATAAGGTTTACTGATTAGTGTTTTATGCATGAATAGAAGAATTTTGTTGCCATTAACTAAACCCGACCCGATTCGTTCATGTCGTACTAAATTTTTTTTTCATCGTATGATGCCTCCTGTAATCACAAACTCTGGCTCCGCCACTGCCTATATATCAATTTGCGAAGACAAATGTCAATGAATAGTAAAAAGGGTAGGATTGTTTTTCTACTTTGCCCAATGAACATAAACATTTTATGCTATTTTTGAAAGAAAAAACCTCAATTTCTCTTAGATGTCCAACTTTTATTCTACAAATGCACTAAAAATATATTGCCTAGTTGTAACTCATACAAAACTTGATGCCTAGAGTGGATTACATTGAATTAGTTTGACAAAAGTTGATATTACATTACGCATAAATCTAATGTCCCAATCTCTTTTTAATCAACTTACTACCTTTGACTCGCTAAGCCGCCACTATTGAAAAAAAAAAAAAAACAAGTCGACGAAATATGGTGGTCATGTGACTGTGATGATGCCGACAGCATCGCTAATAACTTGACTTTTTTTTAGTTTAAATTTGAGTAGTTGCTATAGTGACCATATTAAAATCCAATGTAGTAGACTTGATCCTCCAGATGAGGTAAGCTGAGAATTGGTCTGTATTATCAAAGTCTAACAACTATATTTATTTGGGTTGAACAAAAGTATTTCAAACCAATTAGTTGTAATACTATACTACTACTACTAGTATATATGTAGTTGTAGCAAGGGTGAATGTTTATAGCAAACAAACCTCCACAATCAAAAATGCTTTACTCAGTTTTCCTTTTCTTTTGTTCTTCTTCCACTTGGTCTTTGAACAACACGAGTCATATTAAATGCTCTGCTCAACATAGCAATTCTTTGCTTATGTTTAAAAAGAGCCTAATCTCTATTAATCTAATGAATGGCTTCACCCCATGTAGAGATTGGCTTGGTTCGAGTTATTATCCAATAGTGATGAACTAGAACACGAGCACAGACTGTTGTAATTGGGATGGTGTCACGTGCGACTACTCCACCGGTGATGTTATCGGTCTTGATCTCAGTTGCGGAATGCTACAAGGTACCATCCATCGTAATACCTCCCTCTTTAACCTTCCTCACCTCCAAAGACTCAAACTTGCTTTCAATGATTTTACTGAACAAATTCCAAGTGAAATTGAAAGGTTTTCAAATAGTCTCACACATCTCAACCTCTCTCACTGTGGGTTTTCCGGCCAAGTCCCAACGGATATCACACTCCTTCATAAATTGGTGTCACTTGATCTCTCTTCAAACTCTGATTTGATGCTTAGACCACATGTTTTCATCAATATGTTTCGAAATTTAACTAATTTGGAAGAACTTTCACTTGGAGATGTTAATATCTCTTCGGTTTTACCTGATAGTCTTAACATATCTTCTTCTTTGAAATTACTTGATCATTACCAAACTGGATTGCAAGGAAAATTACCTCGTTACATTTTCAATCTTCATTCTTTGGAAACACTCCAATTGGGAGGCAACTCTTTAACAGGCGATATCCCTTCGAAAATCTCACTTAACCTAACACACCTTACTTTACTTGACTTATCATCTAATAGACTTAATGGGACATTGCCAATTTGCCATCATGGCTATTTACTTCCGCATCTTTAGAATGTCTCGATCTAAGTGGTAACGAGTTTGGTGGAAATGTACCATTTAAGTCATTTGCTCTTCCATCAACAAAAGTGTTAATACTAGCTGACAATCAGTTAGTTGGCCATATTGATGTGCAAACATTTCGAAGACTCACCAACCTCATGGCTCTAACCCTTTCTTATAATAAGTTTAGTGGTGAATGGGAGTTGGATACACTGTTATCAAGCCTCACAAACCTTGAACATCTCGATCTCTCTTACAGTGGTTTTTCTGTTACCACACAGAATACCAATCATCATGTCAACCCTGGTTTTAGAGACTTAGAATTCGTCTCTTGCAAGCTGAAGGTGTTTCAGAATTCACTTCAAGCCATGAAACAACTTGAATGGTTAGATCTCTCTAGCAACGAAATCCATGGCCAAATTCCTCATTGGGCGGGGGAGATAGGAGGTACTTATGGGTTATCTTATTTGAATCTCTCACATAACTTCATAACAGGCTTGCCACAATTTCAATGGTATGGACTAGTAGGTCTGTATCTGCAGTCCAACTTGATTCAGGGACCATTCCCTCCATCAATTTGCAACTTGAGCAATCTACAATCACTAGATATGTCCAATAATAGATTCGATGGAGTGATTCCACAATGTGTGGGAAATATCCCCTCTCTTCAACTGATGCATTTGGGGATAAATCATTTTCAGGGACCATTAACTCCATCAATTTGCAATATGAGCAATCTATATTCTCTTGATATATCCACTAATAGCTTTCGTGGAGTGATTCCTGAATGTGTAGGAAGTATGAGCACACTTTTCATGATAGATTTAGGGAACGAAATTTTCATGGAACAATTCCAAATGCATACAATAAATGTGTATCTTTAGAGGCACTCATATTGAATGGAAATCAATTAGAAGGGGAGATGCCACGTTCCTTGTCCAAATGTCGGTACCTGAAAGTACTTGATCTTGGAAACAACAAACTAAATGGCACATTCCCTGAATGGTTGGGAGGTCTTTCGGAGCTGCAGGTTCTTGTACTTAGATCAAACAAATTTCATGGTACCATTGAAATCTCCCCTGGAATGGAACATGCATTTTCTAGTTTACAAGTCCTTGACTTATCCCATAATTGGTTTGCTGGCAAACTACCTGGATTTTCTTTTCAGAATTTCAAGGCCATGCAAAACATGGTAAGAAATAGCTCCGAACCACTATATTTTTCCATGCCTAGCAAGTATTACTCTATCATTGTCGTGGTGAAAGGTGTACAATTGACATTCGCCAAATTTTTGGTAGACTACACAATTGTTGATCTATCCAACAACAGATTTGAAGGGGAAATTCCAAACACCATCGGTAGCCTCAACTCGTTGAAAGTGTTGAACTTCTCCCACAACAATCTCAATGGTGAGATCCCAAATGCTCTAGGAAAATTGTTGGGGACTGAATCGTCAGACCTATCATGGAAACAACTCATCGGAGAGATCCCTCAAAGTCTTTCAGAAATCAAGGGTCTTGCGGTCTTAAATCTTTCACAAAATCATCTCAAGGGACGTATTCCACAAGGAAAGCAATTCAACACATTTGATGAGAGGTCATATGGAGGGAATTTCGGACTTTGCGGGTTTCCACTGTCCAACAAGTTTGAGCATTTGAGTTCCCCAAACGTTTATGGCGACGGAGATGAGGAAAAGGTGGATGAGAGTGGATTTACGTGGAAAGTGGTGGTGTCGGGATATGGATGTGGAACATTAGTCGGATTGGTGATGGGATATCTCATGTTGTCAACAAGAAAAGTCAAGTGGTTCAATGCAATTGCTGATGCAACAAAGAGTTTGGTCTTGAAGAAGATGAAGAAGAAGAAGAGAAGACACATATATATTGGGAAATGACGTTAGATAATGAAAACTTGAAAAGTATTATTTTTCACATCTAATTGTGCAAAATGACCTACAACCTTAATTTCCTCTAAAACAAATCAGTAATTTTTTTGTTTGTAAATCAACAAATTAGATGCATGTGATTTGTTTTAAAGGAAATTAAGGTTGTAGGTCTTCAAGTAACATTGTTTGCCATATTGCATTTTTTAACTTGCTCACTTGTCTTCCGAGTAGGATATGTAATACATAGGGACTGCAGTCCATCTTTCTTCCACCTTTTTCTTTTGATTTGGAAGACGGGCTGACGGGCTCCTGGCAAAAATTGAAGCATTGGCCCTGAGGAAATTGGCGATATCGCTTTGTTGGAAACATGAGGTCTTTTTAGGCTTATCTTAGATAAAAATAATATTGTTGACGGGAAAGTGGGCAACGTTAAACCTTAATTTACAAAAGTTCAACGCTATCTACAAACGTTTAAAACGTTTGAGTAGAAGTGAGGAAAACGAGGTTGATCTTATTAACCGTGTTAGGCAAGCATATCGTGAGGAGTCAAGAACGGGAAAAGTGTTTTCTCAAGGCGGGGCGTGGGCAATATTCAGACAACACGTCAAGTAGGAGTCAAGAACGGGAAACGTGTTTTCTCAAGGCAGGGCGTGGGCAATATTGAGACAACACGTCAAGTGGGATTTGACTGACCCCGTTGATCCGGTTCATCTCACCGGACATGTCGAGCTATTCACCGATGATGCGAGACCACGTCCTTTGAAAAAACCAAATCGGAAACCACGTTGTGCACCCAGGGAAGTAACCTGTCGGAATTTGTATATGTTATGCAAACTGAGTTTCAACTCAAACGGGAAGCCGCTAAATCGGCATACAAGATGACGAAGAAAAAAGACCAGACAATAATGAAATTTGAATAAATGAAGTTTCTCGCGATTAACACCAATGATTTGCCGAAGGACGATGCCTACTTCATCGAAATGCAAAAAGACGCGATAAAGAAAAAAATTATATAACTTGCACCTCAATTAGTCGTCGTCGTTAATTTTTTTCGTATTTATTATTATTATTATTATTATTATTATTATTATTATTATTATTATTATTATTATTATTATTATTATTATTTGTATTTCATATTATATTTGTATTTATATTTAATAAATGAAAACTTAGGTTTGTTTGAAAAATAAAAGAAAGGGCAAAAAATGTGAAACGACTTGAGCCACTAATGAAGAGGTATTTTGGTGTGTAAATTTAAGGATGATTTCATATTTTTTCTAAATACAAATTTTAGGGCATAAGTAGTTAAGTACAATTAGGGGTGCAAACAAGCCGAGCTTTTATCAAGCAACTCGAGCTCGAGCTTGGCTCGATCGAGTCGAGCTTTTATCAAGCTCAAGCCGAGCTCAAGCCCAATATATTGGTTCGAAACATATAATGAGCCGAGCTCGAGCTTTGGATAGCTCGGCTCGAGCTTTTATCAAGCTTTTTCGAGCTTTAATTAAACAAAGGTTAATTTGAATATTAACTTAATTATAAGAAATAACTCCATAAACAATTAATTAACTATATACCCTTCAAACTCTAATTATTCTTACGTACCGTTTTGTATTCTACAATTTGTAAAGTGCACCCTTCTTTGGCCATCACCTCGTCTTCATCAGCCATCAGGTATTTTATTTTTTAATTATTCAACTACTATGTACTAACTCCCTAAGTTTAGACTTAATCTTTTATTTAGAAGAATTTGAAAGCTCATTTATCTTCAACTTTTATTTATGTATGTTTATGTGTTAATTCTAATGACTGTGTTTTTCTTATCTTGTTCATTTTTTATTGTCTTGGAAAATAATTACCATGCATTAGTGAATGTTAATATTACAATGAGCGAATGAAATTTATTACTCAATATGGTGTTTCATACTTGTTTTAAGTTTTAAGTAAGATATATAGAGATATTTATTTTGCTACATTTTGAATGATTATATGTTGGCAACTATGCAAATATACCCATGAAAACGACAATATAAAACAATTGTGAGCGAATGATATATCTTGAGTAGCTACTAAATGAATTTTAGTTTACCAAAAACGTAACTCACATATTACACTTCAACATCAATAATGTTAATTAGTATACATGAGAGAGGTAATTAACATTATTTCATGAAATCTATAGGTTATAAATTGTTTTCTATCTTAGTGGAAAGTGCCATGCAATAAAAATAGAAAGTCTATTGGTCAATTTTTCTTTGTTGATTATGTTTTCTTTATCTTTATGATTCATTGATTTAGGTGTATGTCCCTTTTGTAGTTTGTTTTTTTTGTTTATGGTTTTCTTCATATGGGTATAAATGAGTAATCATGTATTCATATACATATATTCGAGCTTTTCAAGCAAAGCTCGAGCTTTGCTCGAAACTGAATCGAGCCGAGCTCAAGCCTAGATGGTTAAAGCTCAACGAGCTATTGAGCCGAGCTTGAGCCTAGTTTTTTTTTTTCAAGCCGAGTTCGAGCCTTGTCAAGCTCGAGCTTGGCTCGGCTCTATTACACCCCTAAGTACAATGCTTGTATTGAAAAAATGTGAAATTATGATGTATAAGTAGGGTATATATAAAAATGTCTTAAATTTATAACAAGACTTAACTTGAAAGGGAACAGGAAGTTTACCTAATCTGACTGAAAAAAAAAGAAGACTTACCATACCATTACACAAACATTGTTACTTACGAAAAACATACATAAATCAAACTATTTATTATTGTGCACCAATCATGCCATTAACAATTTTCTCGAAACATAAATATTTGGTTATTCCTCAAAATATACCAATCATAAGTACATAAAATATTTGGTTATGATACGGATGTACGTGATCGTTTTCTTCTGTCAATGTTGCAGTTGTTTTCGTTTGTGAATATGTCAATGAAATAAATTTTGGGAAGTATTTATAAGATGAGATTATGGTTTGTTGATAAACTATATATGGTACAAATTGTATTATCTATCTATATCTATACTACATATAATAGAAAAACAGTCAAAATTGAAAGTTGAAAAGTTGAAAATTTTAAATTGGTCAATGGAGAGAGAAATGCATAGTGTAATTAATATCTTATTAAAACACACCATTACTTAAAAGTACAATAATTTATTCACATTGTACAACCAATTAAAAGCACATCTACCAAATTAAAAACAACCAATTAAAACACCCCTTACTAAAAAGTACAATAAAATATTCATAACGTACAATTTAAAGAAGCTACAACAAAATCCAAAATATAAAATAATTAAACACACTAATTAATATTATTTTTAAAACACTATAAATAAAAAGTACATGTTATTATACACATTATACAAATTAATAAAACACACAAAACTTCATACAAGCTAACAAGTTGATGGTACATATACTTTTGAAAACAGGACCGAACCGGACCAACGTGTTCAACCGGGAGCCGGTGTCGCCACTGGTTCGGCTAACCAATTAAAGCCATCCGAAAATGAACCAGAGAGGACCCGTTGAAACCGATACAAATTGGTGAATCAGGTCTCATCGAGATCTATTTTTCCTGCTATATACTATATATAAAGGAAAAACAAAAAAGTAAAAAGTGAAAAGTTGAAACTAAAAGAGGAAATGTTGAAGACATATATTTCAGAAGGAAACTATTGATACACATAGAAAACCGGGTTGACTCGGGACGCTTCAAACCTTGCGGGTTGATCCTGTTTATTTTGACATGTTTTCGACTCAACCTGTCAGGTTGACTCGGTTTAAATTGACCTGTTTTTTGACCAGAATGGTTCAACTAGTTGAACCACCCGGGTCGAACCGGGTTTCAAATTTGACAAAATTATATGTGAAATGATGAAGTAGTTGTGGTACCCATGATAAATTTTAAAAATGAGAGACCAAGTAATTGTAGTTTTTTGTTGTTTATTTTGCTTTGACACATAAACTTTGTCATTTGTATAATGTTATTTTGAAAAATGTTGGTCTTGCACCACTTAAGGGACTAACATATATGAATCGTCTTTTAAAAGTTAATATATATTGTATAGCCATTTGTCCAGTATATCAATAATGTTATGTAAGTTTATTAGAATCAAAAAAATTAAATAGTATTGTTATCTTTAGCGATAATTACTTGTACCCCAAACAAATAGCTTTGAACAATGCTTAAATATCTATGCAAATTGATAGTACAAAATAATCTTATTATGGTGATATCAAATTTGTAATGTTACAAGTTTAAAAGCCACACACCAAATGATAAACGCTACACGTGTAAAAAAAACAGTTATCACTGCCTAAGCTACCGACAAACAAGAAAAGGCGGTCACACACCTCTAAACTACAATATAATATTGCCAATTACATAATATTGTTGCTTTGTAATGCTTGAATCTATTGTTAACAAAATCTTAATAATTTAAAACAATCTTATTAGAAAATATACTCCCACACTTAGATCGACTCCACATAATTTTTTTGAAAACTGTATATTTCTGCTGCTATGCAACCACGCATCAGAATTATAGTTATTCGAAAATGATTCTCAAACGCTACAATACATTTTGTTGAAAGAGACTTATGGGTCGTTGGAATTTTGCACAAAACTAGACATCAATGCCGCTAGGCGCGGGTACTCGTCTAGTAATACAAGGGTATGGATCTAGTGAGAAGAAAAATTGAAGTGAGAAGAATGAGAAAAAATATTAGCCACATATTTTAAATGAGGGATAGAAATATAAGAGGAGATTCATCTATATTTTCAGGTGCATCTAAAATATGCGATTATGGTTTCTTCTCACTTTTTTCATTTTAATTTTTTTTCGCATCTGATCCTTACTCTATAATACAATACCTAAATAATGCAAACCAAAATTTTATAATATTTAAAAATCGATTTTGCCACATAAGCTTTTTTAAAAGTAGTGATTATGATCCTTAACAATCAATCAATATCCTTTGTGATTCCTGCAAGCAAACCAAACGGATCCTTGACATTAAGATACATCACGAAAAAATAGAATGAAAACATCAACCCGATCGATCGAAACATTAACCCAACGGGTTTTGAAATCCAAAAAATCGAGTTACTAAGGGTGTATTTGTTTCATTAAGATGTTTTAGGTCTGAATCTGACTATCACATTTTACCGGTAAAAGGTGGTTAGAAAGTCTAAATCTGAACGAAATAATGTTGTTTGTTTTTTAATAATTGTCCGAATGATTTTAAGTGTTCGTTTCTACAATTTATTTATTAATGAAATGCGATACTAAGTAACTTATGCAAATATGAAACAAGACTTTTTATCATAAATATAACATAGCTAATTAACACAAGTCTTCAATCTCTTATAGAGTAAGAGGCAATAAGACAAACATCCCGCATCTTATTGAGTAAGATGTTATATGTCTGACTGTGTCTAACTTAAAAAAAAAAAAACAAACAACACTAATGTCTGACCACCTCTTACTCAGTAAAAGTAAGAGGCTAGTAAAACATTTTTTTTTTCAAAAAACAAACACACCCTGAGTGAACTGTTTTCTTGACCGGTCAACCGGGGTTCAAAACTATAGGGATAGATTGTCGGGTTTGTTCGTATCTGAACTGGGTGATAATATATCTTGTTGGAGCAAAGAGTTATTTAGAGATATAAAGTTAGCACATAAAGTTCCAAAACTTCTAACCAATAGACACCAACTGAACAAACCTAACGAGTTCATTACTATGTTATGAGACTGAGACTACTAATTCGAAAAGAAGGAAAATAGTGAGTTACGGAGTATTATTTTACGCGACTAACTAAAAAATAAAAAAATTGAAGACTTATATCGGTTGGTGGTAACAAACGAAACTAAATATTTGAATCTAGCGACCCTCAACTGACGTAAGTTGCATACACAACTGCATATAAACAAGGAAAATTTTGTTTCTTTGAAAGATGTGGGAACACAGTTGTACAAACTTAGATCGATCGAAACAACCGGGTTGGGTTAATAACAAGTGTCCCGTTTTCTTGACCGGTTCAAAACTATAGGGATAGATTGGGTCGGGTTTGTCCATATCCGATCCGGATGATAATATATCTAGTTGGAGCCCTCCTCTCTGTATCATACAAAAATCATCTGTAACTCAACTTATTCAAAGGTAATCTCCTTTATTTCATAACTTTTTTTTTTTTTTTACATATAAATTTACTATTATGTCAGTCTTGAAAACCTGTATATCTGTCTATGAACTTACGATTAGATCTGTGTATTATTTATTATTATTATGTGATCTCAAATATCCATCATCCCTTTGCAATTCAATATTGCTATATGTATACAGTTAGATTTACTAATTTTACTATTGTGTTTATTAGTTAATGTAAAATTATTGGAAGGATATGTTAATTGTCTATAGTTATGGTGTTTAATTCGACCGGATGCATTTGAGAAAACTAGCCTTTTTGCACCATTAGGAATCCATTGATGATCAATTCGTTCTCGAGACTTGTCATGGTATTTGTTTGCAATGCATCCCCCCTAAAGGCTGAGATTCTTTCTGTGTCCCTAGGGTCGGGTAGCTCTTATAACAATTGTGAAGTTTTTGTTTAATTTTTGTTTGGTGAATGTAAGTCGAGAGTATTATTACAACAGAATTGGAGAATGAAAGAAAGATAGGAAACTATTTATACTTTTCCGTTAATTTATACAAACATTATCCCATCTCAAGTTCCTTTTCCACTCAGCTAATTAACCATCTAGAACTACTTATTACAGCGCGACCCGTTGATCCTTAGGAAAGTATAGTTCAACATTAACCGTGGAATCTTATATTTTAAAAATAAATTCCATCTTCGTTGAATTTTTTTTACCTGCCTATTGGATAAAAACTTATTGTTATGAATTTGAAAAGTAAGCCATATCAAATCTGGATAGGTTAGTTACTAGACTTGGCATAGAAAAATCAACTCTTCGTTAGGAACTGATAAAAATTCTTGAATGCTTAAATCGTCTGTCTTTAATTAGCATTAAACCTTGATGATTGGTTTGAGATACAGATTACTTTATTAGAAACAAGATAGGTTGTAAAATTGACTCTGTAGTCAATTTCGGTGGTATACCGCTGGTATACCAATGGTATTTCGGATATCGGAGGTCCCATAAAATTTCGCTCAAAATTTCGTTTCAAATTTCGTTTCCGAAATAATCGGCGAAATTGACCGAAAAATGACCGAAATTGACCGAAAAATGACCTAAAATTTCGGTGGGATTAGTGGTTTTACCAGTCTTTTTTTTTTTGGGCCCAAACTTAAAAAAACCCAAAAAGTCTGAAACTTAAAATGTAGATCTAGGGCGCGTCGGTGGGTTTCAACACGCGTACCCTATGTCAAAATGATCTCCTTTCGACGATCTATCATTTGGTATAGGTGGTGTAATTTTCCGGTGACGAGTGGCCGGAATATTGGCCGGAGAAGACGGCGGTGGAATTTTAGAGAGAGATGAGAGAGAGAAATGTGTGTGTAAAAGTGTGTTTATGTGTGTGTTGTGGGGGTTTTATACCCCAGGAGGGACCGAAAATGTCAAATCCAAAACATAAGGGCGCGTTTGGTAAGTATTAACACTAATCTATCAAATATTGACACTTTTAAGCTTGAATTTTGTATTTTGATTAAGTACTAAGTATTAATTCTTATATAGATATAGATATTGCATAATATTAAAATTACCGAAATACCACCGAAATCCCACCGAAATACCAAAAATTTCGTATCTCGGTCCTTGACCGAAACACCGAAATTTTGGTCATTAACTACATAGAAAATTGATGGATTTCACCCTTTCTGTATGTATATGAAGGTATACTTTGTTTAAGTATGTATTTATGGTGTTGTTATCAGTCATATGTGCACATGATATGGGACGTTGCTTGTAGGTGTTGACATAATATGGTAGTTTTCAAAGCTGTTTTGATCTAGTTGTAATCTGATATGCTCAACTTTGTAAAGTTTTTAGTAAATAGTTCATATGCGTAAAATGTAATGTAAAACTATCTTGTGCAATTTTAGGATCAAGCAATATAACAAGGTGTTAAATCATGCCTGGGCAAAAGATTGAAACGGGTCATACTGACATTGTCCATGATGTATGCATGGATTATTATGGAAAGCGGGTAGCATCAGCGTCATCTGATGCAACCGTCAGAATAGCCGGTGTAAGCAGCAGTTCTAACTCTCAACATCTTGCTACTTTGAAAGGCCACAACGGTCCTGTTTGGCAAGTTTCTTGGGCTCACCCCAAGTTTGGCTCACTTCTTGCATCGTGTTCTTATGACGGGTCTGTGATAGTTTGGAAAGAAGGTCATTTGAACGAATGGACACAAGTTCACACCTTCACTGATCACAAATCTTCTGTAAACTCGATTGCTTGGGCACCTCACGAGCTTGGCCTTTGCTTGGCGTGTGGATCTTCAGATGGAAGTATTACAGTCCACACTGCGAGATCAGACGGTGGGTGGGACACCACAAGGATAGACCACGCTCATCCTGTTGGGGTAACTTCTGTTACATGGGCACCTTCAATGGAACCCGGTTCTTTAATCGGGTCAGGTGAATTTGATCCAGTTCAGAAACTCGCATCAGGTGGGTACGACAACACTGTGAAAGTCTGGAAATTGACTAACGGGGTATGGAAAATGGACTGTTTCCCGGCTCTTCATATGCATAATGATTTGGTGAGGGATGTTTCTTGGGCACCCAATTTGGGTCTTCCAAAATCCACGATTGCAAGTGCTTCACAAGATGGGACTGTTGTGATATGGACTGTTGGAAAAGAGGGTGAGCAGTGGAATGGTAAGGTGTTAAATGACTTTAAGACCCCTGTTTGGA
Source organism: Chrysanthemum makinoi (assembly GCA_910596185.1). Taxonomy (NCBI): domain Eukaryota; kingdom Viridiplantae; phylum Streptophyta; class Magnoliopsida; order Asterales; family Asteraceae; genus Chrysanthemum; species Chrysanthemum makinoi. The sequence continues at coordinate 250,274,200 of OU343219.1, read as the reverse complement.
GGGTCTCCTGGTCCCTTACTGGAAACTTGTTGGCTGTTGCTGCTGGGGATGATAATGTCACGTTATGGAAAGAAGCTGTAGATGGCGAGTGGCAACAGGTGACAGCTATTGAATAGCATGTTTTAAGAGGTTATGTTTTATTCTTAGCATTTTACCTTGTGGTGTATTTTTGGATATTGGGAATGATATATGTGATTAGTCGTTGTAAGGTATGGCAAAATTGACAATCATATTATTTTTAGTTTGGTTCTTTGTGTGACTCTCTTTCATTCACATTGCAGACTAAAGCTATTAGATTCATTATTTGCTATCTGATTTCTTTTATTCTGATCCCTATGACAGTCTTGTTAATCTAAACGATAATCTGCTACTTTGGTTTGTTCTATAAAAAGTTGGAAGTATGAATACAGTAAAATTGACAGATACAGTAATCTAGCATCCTAAATCAAGTGACTGTACTCAATTGAGTAAGATATCGTCTTTCGTGAACTTTTAGTTTTGTTTTAATATGACAATTCTTTTAGAAATATAGGATTATATATTACTGTATTTGACTATATCATAATGTTTAGGAGATATGACTAACTTAGGTGTTAAATTTAAGATACATTTTACAGCTACTAAAGGTCATTGGATGTTTATATTTTTGATGCTTGAACATTTTTTGTTTTTTGGGTTTCTTAAATCTCTTTTTTAACAAGTGAGTATGCGAGCATCAAGAACAAGGCCTTAATTAGTTGCTTAAGGTTTTTGTTTTTATTTCTGAACATTATATTTCATAGAGTTTACTAGTCTAATGGAGCTTAATCTTTATCTTATAGGGGCTGTGGTCGCGGTGTCGTTACAGAACCACATTGGTGGATATGTCATTTCTCATAAACAAATTCACAAGTCTAGAACTTTCATATAGTGCACAGATGTTTTATATGTTTGTTGTTGCTTTCCTAAATTTTTATTAATCATAAAATGTGCAACATATTCAGCCTGGGTGAGACCCAACTACTGAGGTTGAGAAACCAATATCTGGTAAAGTTGCAATCACCCGGTGGATGAATGCAGAACAAGTTTTATCTAAAACATAAATCATGCAATCTCAACCACTTATTTTTTTCATCAAACAAAAAAAAAACCATTTTTCACATTTTTTTTTTAAAACAACATATCTTGTAAACGATAAACCTCAAAGCTACGAAAAATACATCATCGCGACGAGAATTAAATTAGCTTTCTATAGATATGCACTTCTATATACTTTGGACGATTTTTTTTTCTAAATTTTCCGCCCAGTAAAATCACATGTGATTTCACAAGCTACATGTGATTTTTAAAGTAATAAATCACACGTGATTTTCCGAATCACATGTGATTTTTCTGGGTAAAAATTTTGAAAAAAAAAATCATCGAAAGTATATCAAAGTGCATATCTATATAAAGATAATTTAATTCTCGTCGCGACGGTATAATTAGTTTCGTGTAACAATTAACGGTTTGCGAGATATTTTAATTTTAAGAAAATGTATGAAAGTGGTGGGTCTTTTCTTTATTTATTTATTTATTTTTTTTATAAGAAAAATAGATAGCTGAGATCGCATGTTTGTTCTTTAAAAAAAAACTGTTATCCATTGAACTTTTATCATAATAATAATATGTAAAACAATTCTAAAATGTTCAACGCTTTTAATTAAATGCTACTTGATGAAGCGTTGTAAAATAAATACTCCCTCCGTCTCAAATTTATTGTCAGGGGACAAGAAACACAAATATTAATAAAAGTGAGATCATTATAACTCTCAACCACTCAAACGGAATATTCCCTCATTATATTCTCTTTTTCTTACAATAAATATGAGACGGAGGGATGATATTCTGAAAAGAAAGATAAAACTACTTGTTGCTTAACAAACGATCATAAACGCTACTCAACGCTCATTTTAAACTGTATGCGTCAAACACACCCATCGTCATGGTGTGTACGTGCGGTATTCTTATGTCTTTGATTTCATATATTCAATTTGTCTCTGATCAGTTCACGAAAATAATTATTGTTATTTTTTTAACAGTATTGTTATTGTTAATAACAATAATTCATATTCTAAAAATAGTCAATTTATCCATTGACTCTAAATTCTTAGTATTTATTTTATTATTATTATTTTTCATTTTGTAGATAAACTCTGCAAATACTGAAATGAATTTATACTCATCACATTTGAAACAAATGTATGTATGATAAAACAAAGAGAAACGTGTTCTTCTTTTAAACATAGAATCTTAATCCATGCCATCTTTTCATGTTTTATTGGACAATTATATTTCAAGGCAAAAGTTCAATATAGATCTCAAATTTACCATAGATTCAATGAACCAATAATAGCCATTCATTTTTTTATTATGATAAACTTTCACCATTTTTAAAAAAATTAAATATCTCGCAAACCGTTAATCGTTACGCGATAAAAATTATACCATCGCGACGAGAATTAAATTATCTTTCTATAGATATGCACTACTATATATTTTTAACCATTTTTTTTTTCAAAATTTCGGTCAACAAAAATCATATATGATTTGTGAAAATCATATATGATTCGATTTTTACGAATCATATATGATTCGTAAAAATCGAATCATACATGATTTTTGAAAATCATATATGATTCGTAAAAATCATATATGATTTTTTCGGACGGAATTTTTGGAAAAAAATGTTTATCGAAAATATATAAAAGTGCATATCTATAGAAAGATAATTTAATTCTCTTCGTGATGGTGTATTTTTTATAGTTTGAAAATTTACCGTTTGTAAGATATGTTGTTTTTAAAAAAAATGTGGAAAATAATTTTTTATTAATTTAGATAACAAATGGAGGGCTATAATTGGTTTATTTGTTATATGGCAAATATGAGTTCTATATTGATCTCAACTCTATATTTCAATGATTATTTGGATTTAATTTTGGATTTTTTTTCTATAAAGATGTCCCAAAAACTTGGGATTTTTCTCATAATTTCTCAATACAAATTTTTGCATGTTTCATGCGTTGTTAGAATTGAAGATCCGGATCAGGTATCATATTTATTTTAAATATTTCCATGCTAAATAACTTTTGTTTTCTCTTGACAACTTGAACGTTTTAGTAATGTTAAAAGTTACTATATTTGCTTCATATTAATATATTATGTTTCTAAGTTTAATGAGTATATACATATTTCGAACCCATAAGTGCTTTATTATATAGTCATATATCTTGTAAAACATGATAAATTGTTTGTAAGCGATAAGAGAATCGTTTTTGATTTGGTATAGCTAGAAAACTAACTGGATTAAAAGAATATGCGTGAAATTAGTTAATAATAATGTACACAAGGTTCAACCATGTTTATTTTGTAGTATTAAAATTTTGAGGTTTATGATCATAACAGGTGCTTTACAAGTACATTCTATGTTTGTATATGAGTTGTAATATTTGAACGAGGTCTATCCTCTTGGACTGCAAACCCTCCCTAGTGGGAGGGGTACTTTTCAGATTTTGTCATTTTTTTTTATTTTTTTTTTATTGTTATTTTTTTTTTATGTTGTCCCAAGGATTGCACAAAGCACACAAGAAGTTTTTTTGTCCCAAAAGTATTTTTTTTTTGTCCAAGTGCATAAGCACACAAGCAATTTTATGTCCAATGTCTAAGTTTTTTTTTTGTCCAAGTGCATTAGCACACAAGCAGATTGCACACAGGCTCAGATTAGAGTAATCATTATCGCCAAGTTTTTTTTTTGTCCAAGTGCATAAGCACACAAGCAGATTGCATTAGCACACAAGCAGATTGCATTAGCACACAAACAGATTGCACAAAGGCTCAGATTAACACGTAATCATCATCGCCGATTTAGAAAACCATTTGCACAATTGATAGAAAAGTGTTAGGCTCGGATATGAAGGTTGCAAAGTGATAAAAATATCACTTTTCCATCCTTTCGGTTATAAAACCAATCGTCATCGCCTTTTTTGAAAAAATTTTTTTTGTCCAAGTGCAGATTGTACACAAGTGCACAGATCAGATTGCACAATACCATATTGCAACCAAGTTAGATTGCCCAAGTGAAACACATGTTTCACAATGTTCACAAGCAAGTACCAAAAGCAAAAGTAAGATTCCCAAACTGTAGGAACTCACAAGTGAAGAATCTCAAAGTGGTAGGTAGTGAAACCTCCCATGTTATATTCAGCCTCATCACCACAAGGCAGTATCACATTCACAAATTACCACAAAGTTACTCTCACCACAAACAAAGGGTTTTTCAAAGTACCCCCAAGTTACCACAAGCAGATTCACCAAGTTACAACAAGTGAAGATTCCACAAGTTACAGATAGGGTTGGGTTATATTGACGGTGGCAGGTTTTTTAGATTAACCCTCTCTAGTACCTAGGGTTGGGTTATAACACAAGCCGCAAGTGAAAGCCGCAAGTAACAAACCACAAAGAAACAACAAATATCTTAGGCTGCCGATATGTCTCAATCACCACAGGTAATGACAATTTTACACATTAATAATAGAGATAACATTAGGCTCAGATTAAGTTTCACATATTATCATATATGGCTGCAACATCAAAAGTTGCAAAATAAATTTTTTTTTGCCGTCCATTCGGAAATGCCAAGCCAAAATCATATTATCATATATGGCTGCAACATCAAAGGTTGCAAAATAAATTGTTTTTTTGCCGTTCATTCGGAAATGCCAAGCCAAAATCATGTTTTTTTTAAATCATCATTGCCTTATCCCAGTTTATTTATTGTTTTATTTTATTTTATTATTTTTTTTTAAACAATTTTCAAATCAGCTTAAAATAACAAACTGCTTATCAAGCATATAAGCAGTTTGTTATTTTCATATTCATAAGCAATTTCATCTCCAAACCCTCTAAATAATAGAGATAGTTAATCTAAAATTATAGCCACAGTCAATATAACGCCACCCGTAAAGTACTATTGGAACGGGGTCTAATCTGAGCCTGTGTGCAATAAGCAGTTTGCCAAGAAACCACACGAGCACGGGGTAGGCCGGAAGCGGTATTCATACCACTGAATGGTGGCAGATCAAGGTGTTAACCTACCCTTTTGCACCCACAACTCAGGCAGTTTCAATAAGCACATAAGCACATTTTTATCATAAGCACATAAGCAGTTTCCCACGAAACCACACAGAGCCTTTGGACTGGGGTAGGCCAGAGCAGGTATTCATACCACTCAATGTGGCAGATCAAGGTGTTAACCTACCCGTTTGCACCCACACAACTCAGGCAGTTTCACATAACATCACATAATCACCCACTCACATAAGCAGTTTGTAACTGCTTTTACCATAGGGTTTGTTAAATTAAACCCCCAAATCACACAAACATCACATACTCACCATCACAGAACCAAAAGACCCAAACCCTAAAAAAAATTAGGCATTTTTTAATTTTCAAGCAGATCTATTAAATTAAACCGAGAAATCACACAAACATCACATACTCACCATCACAGAACCAAAAGACCCAAACCCTAAAAACAAATTAGGCGTCTTTTAATTTTCAAGCAGATATATTAAATTAAACCCAGAAATCACACAAACATCACACAAACAGCACATACTCACCATCACAGAACCAAAAGACCCAAACCCTTAAAAAAATTAGGCGTTTTTTAATTTTCAAGCAGATCTATTAAATTAAACCTAGAAATCACACAAACATCACATACTCACCATCACAGAACCAAAAGACCCAAACCCTAAAAAAAAATTAGGCGTTTTTTAATTTTCAAGCAGATCTATTAAATTAAACCCAGAAATCACACAAACATCACATACTCACCATCACGCAGATCTATTAAATTAAACCCAGAAATCACACAAACATCACATACTCACCATCACAGAACCAAAAGACCCAAACCCTTAAAAAAATAGCCTTTTTTTTAATTTTCAAGCAGATCTATTAAATTAAACCCAGAAATCACACAAACGTCACAGAACCAAAAGACCCAAACCATAAAAAAAAATTAGGCGTTTTTTAATTTTACCAACATAAACATCAAATAAACATGATATAATCACATAAACATGAGATAAACATCATATAATCAGCGAGAAAGAACCAAAAAACCCAAACGTACCATGGATCTAAATTAGAGAGAGAAAAAGATAGAACAGAGTGAGATAGAGAGAGAGAGAGAGAGAGGCGTGTGTGTGTGTGTGATGAGAGAGTGAGATAGAGATAAGAGTGAGAGAGAGAAACGCGTTTACCTTTTTTTTTTTTTTTTTTTTTAAATGTAAATGTAAATGTAAATGGTCCAATGTAAATGTAAAGTTGTAAATGTTGTAAAATGTGTTTATAAATATAAATGTAAATGTAAAAAATGTGTTTATAAATGTAAATGTAAATGTTGTAAAATGTAAATGTAAAGTAAAGTATTTTGTATTTTCAGGCTTTCGGTTTTCACGAGGAAGTATCAGAAGATTGCCCATTTATCAGACAAGAGGTAAATATAGCCTCGGGGCTTTCCGTTATAAAAGTATTAGTTAAAAAAAAGTGTGTTATAAAATCTGTTAGGTATTTTCAGGCTTTCCGTTCTCACGAGGAAGTAACTGAGTGGGTGCAAAATATAGCCTCGGGGCTCGGTTTTGTCATTGTTAAAAAGAGAACCAAATCAGAAAATGGTCAGATGTACGAAATTAATTATAGGTGTACAAAGGGCGGGATTTATGAATATCACGGTAGTGGAAAACGGAAAACCAAAACAAAAAAAAAACAATTGTCCATTTAGATTAGTTGCGAAATATAGACCAACACGATATAATTGGATATTTAGGGTGAAGTGTGATAGCCATAATCATGAGTTGCTAGATTCGTTGCATGGTGTGCCATATGCAATGCGATTAAAAGATGATGAGTTGAGTTTGGTCAAAGAATTGTCAGAGTATAGCGTACGACCACGTAATATACTTTCGACAATAAAGGGACGTAATCCGGATAACGTGTCTAGCGTTAGAACTATATATAATGCACTTGATAAGTTCCGGAGAGCCAGAGTAGGTGATAGAACTCAAATTCAAGTCCTTTACTCACATCCGGACGGATTCAGGGGTATGCATATTACCCGAGGGTGAATGAGCATAATGAGCTTGAGGAGCTATTTTTGTTCACCCCACGTATGCTCTATGGCGTCGTTCCCGAAATCATGTTGATGGACTCCACGTACAATACCACCATGTTTAAATTGCCATTGTTGGAAATTGTTGGAGTAACTCCAACGAATAAAACATTTTCAATGGCGTACAGCTTTCTACACGGTGAAAAGGGGCATAATTTTCAGTGAGTATTGCAACGCGTGAAAGAGGTGATAGACGAAAGATACTACCCACGTGTTATTGTCACCGACAGAGATTTAGCGTTGGTTGGGGCATGTAGAGCAGAATTTCCTACCGCTCAAAAATTACTATGTCGATGGCATATAGAGCAAAATTTGCTCAAGTTTATGAGAAACAGATGCAGTGGGATAGATGAGTATGACTCCATTAAAAGGAGATGGGATCGGTTGGTTAAAACTCCGACACGCCTCTTGTTCGAGCAACATTATGAGCGCCTACAACAACGCTTGGTCAATCATGGTGATAAACTTCAATTAGTAAGCACCCGAATGACCTTTGATTAATTCATTGTTTTTTTTCCAGCTATTTGATGAGTTTCTAAATACTCATCATTTTATTCCCATTTAAACTGCAAAAACATTTAAAAACACTCAGAAATGCTTCAAAATACAGAAAATATCCGTGGATTATGTTTTTATCTGTTTCATGTGCAAAATGATTGAAAAAGTTGAAAAACGAATAAAGTTTGCATAATTGGCAGTTTTGGTCCCTCAAGTTTCAAAAATGGCAAAACAAGTCCCCCGGTTTTCAAAAATGGAAAATTATCTTTTATGGTCCTTGTACTATTGAAACTTGGCATGAGTGGTCCTTGTGATAAACTTTGGAAAATTATCACTTTAGCCCCCTAAAAATCCAAAAGTTACTCAAATGGTCCTTGGTTAAAACCTTCTACAAACCAACCGGACCTAAAACTAAACCCAAAGCCCACTACCCCTTTGACCCTTGAGCCTTGAGCTCTTGAACCTTGCACCCTTACCCCTTGAACCCCCGTTTTATTAATAATTCCCCAGTCAAACTGGGTTTGACCAAAACCAAAACCTGCCCCCGTTTTCCCTCCATACCACCCTTCTCCATCACCTTTTCCTGCAACACTCACCATCACCTTACCTCCAGCTCATCCTCACCAGCTCATCCCCTCCACCAACACAACAAACCAAGAAGCATTTATTGCTTCTTATCCTCAACACTCAACCTACACCTGGCATGAGATATTTTGGCGCCAATTTGCAGAATCAACGGTTTGGATTAATTCAACCAATCCAAGGGCTAGGAGTAAAGAGAAAATCTTTTTGATAACTATTAAAAGGGATTGAAGACAGAAGAAAAGGTGTCCTGTTTTTTAGACCAATTCGTAGTGTAATTTAAATTATGTTTTTAAGTTTCATGTAAAAGACTTCTGGGTTTTGTTAATTCTGTATTGTATGAATCATATTAATCATAATTCAAGTGTTTTCATTAAGCAATTTCATGTTTTCAGTCCTAACCAGTTTTCCCGCCAAATGTGCTTTGCATTGGTTTTGATGTTATAATCTGTATTAAGTGTTTAAATAAGCTTTTATAAGCTTATTAAAGTAATTAAAGAAGTATTAAGAGGTTCCTGAGGTTCTAATTTCATTTTGAAGAAAAGTCAACAAATGGTCAACTAAGCTCCAAAAAGCTGTTCTGGTTGGTATAAGCTGATCAAGAAGGCTTTTTCTGGGGTTTTCTAGCTTGTTTTTAACAAGCTAGATGTGTTCTGGTCATTGTTTCTTTGTTCCATAAGCTCTTTCAGTTGTAAGCCAAATTCCAAGTTTTATTTAATTTTCCAAGTTTATGTACAACTGCTTATTTATGTGCTTCTTGGTGTTTTCGGTACTTATTTATGTTATTTGAGTTAATTTAAGTCAGTTTGATAGTTAGTGTTAGCATAAATCTCATTTTCACTTTTAAAAGTTAAAAACAGTCCATATTAGCCATATCTAGTTTAGCTTAATTTCGTGCTTATTTACACTTTGAAAGTTGCTTATTACAGTTAAAATAAGTTAGTGAATCAGTAATAAACAAGAATCTCAGTTATAATTGGCTGTTGCCTTTGAAAATCTCATAACAGCCCTTTATAAGGACTGTTTGGTTGTAATAGTCAAACGGGTCAAACTAGCTTGTCACTGCTCATTTGCACTTTCTTCAAGTTTGATCATGATTAATTAAGTATGTTTCAGTTGTTAGTAGAAGCTTTTAAGCTGTTTTGAGTCGTTTTGATGATTTTAGTTGTTTAGTGCAATTTTAGAAAGTGGACTGCTCATATAAGCTTCTCACAAGCTTGAGCTTATTTGGTCCTTATTTCTGGTAATTTTAGGTCCTATATAGTGATTAAAGTGCATGTTCCAAAGTTGGTACTGTTTGATCATGCTTTGACAGGTTTTTAGCCATAAAAATCCAAACTGCTGCATCAGTATATACTGAGCAGATCTGAGCCTTGATGCTGCTTTTCTCAGCTTATTATTAGCTTATCCAGTTAAGCTGGGACCTTGATTTTTGGTTTATAAGTAGTTCTCCTAGCTAGCTTTTAGTTTCTGTGCTTGGATTCCATTTCCTAACTTATTTCATAGCTTAAAATAAGCCTGCAAATTCCCCCAGTTTTGCCCTGCTTCTGTCAACAAAAAAAAATAAGTGAAAAAGTGATTTTTGCAAAACTTTGTGGAATTTTCACAGATTCATTTTTAGTTCAAATCAGATGAAATTTTGGATACATGCACTTTGGTTGGTGGTCTATAACTAGGTATTTTTATTTTATTTTTGTGATTTTTCTAAGCTAGCTTATTTGGAGCTTGAAGTAGCTGGTTCAAGGCCGTTTGGCATATAGTTGTTAGAATTTGGTCTCGAGCTTTTTTTCTGTAGCTTGTGCTTTTTAGGTCCCAATTAGTTGCATTAGCTCATTTTAGGTTAGATTTAGGCTGTAGTAGCTTATGGTAGCTTTCGGATAGCTTATTGCTTATTTGAAGTGCTTATTCAAACTGCTTATTTGCCCAATTCAGCTTATTAGTGGGCTTATTTAACTTTTTATATTTTTCCCAGGCTTAGTATAATATTTTAGATTTTCCATAAAATTTCCAGATTTTTCCTAGCTCATTTAGTCCTTTTCTTATTTAATATTAGTTTTTAAGTATTTTTAAATCATTTTTAATTAATAATAAATAGATAAAAAGTGTAATAAATATATTTTCAGTTTTAAAATACGTTTTATAATATTTTAGATTTTCTAAGTCATAATTTCACTTTTCTAGCTTTATTTCATATTTTCTTATATTTTAGGGTATTATTAAATAGTTAAAAATAGTTTTTAATTAATAATAATTAAATTAATAGTCATAAAAATAATTTTATTTTTCCAATAATTTTCTTGCATCATTAGGATTGTAAAAATTTATTTTCCATATCCGTAGGTATTTTACTTCTTTATTTTCACGTTTTATTTCGTACGTTCACGTAATTTTATTTAAACGAACGTTTTAGGTTTTAAACGTTAATCGTTTTTAAGAATAGAATTAAAATGACTTCAAAGTCTTTATTAGATTTAATTTCCTTAGTGTAATCAATCATAACCTTTTCCTGTTCAATATTCACCCGATCACAGATTCGTTGTATTACAGTTTACCTCGTTTGGGACTTAACGACCCGGGGATACACTAAACTCCTCTGGACTTAATTGAATTTTGTTCTGAGCTGTTTGACTTTTATGGTTGACCATTCACAAGTGGTTGAATAATAAAAGATAGACCGTTTGGAGCGAATCACTATTATCGCTGAGTATCTGGATAACTGGCTGCGAGATTACAGACACATGTTTGTCTCGTACATCACCGATGAATATCGCTCCTTCGGCCAGACAACAACGTGTAGAGTTGAGGCTCACCACGCGTTGTTGAAATTATATTTGGGCGGCACACAGTCCAATTTAGACAGGTTGTTGAGTGCAATCGATAAGATTGTATCTGCGCAAGAAAATGCGATAAAAAAGAGTTTTAATAGAAGCATCAGCGAGAAAATAAATGATTGTAGTATACTACTATTTCAAGAATTGTGGTATAAAGTTTCTCACCATGCTTTCAAACTCATGCACAAAGAACTCCACCTGTCTATCACCGTAGAAGATTGTAGCCATAAGTTGCGTACAATTTACGGACTGCCATGCTTTCACGAGATGCAATACTATGTATAAAATGGTAAGTAAATTTATAACTATCAAGTTGTTTTCCCCATTAATATCAGTGATTTATTTACGGGCGGCATTGTAATATACTACTTTTAATGATTTTAGGACGCCCCATTCCACTGGAAGAACTTAATATTTTTTTGAGAACCCTACATGTTCTGTGGCCTAATATCAATAGGCCACCGCCTGAAGATGGCTCTTCCAGTGATGATGATGATGATGATGATCATCATGATGATACTTCGTTTAGAGATGACATTCGGCAATTCAAGAATGTTTTTACCAAAGCATCGTCGTTTGTCAAGAATAATATGATAACGAAGTTGAGATCGATATACCAACCTGCATCTGATGACACACGGGAACCTGTTATTCAGAAAAATACCCGTGGACGTCCGAGCGCAAAGGACAAAATGGGCAAGGCTACACAAGTCCCGGACTTGAATGAAGTTCCAACGGTAGATCACCGAAGAAGCACCGCTACAAGATCTACACAAGTCCCGAACTTTAACAAAGAACCTACCCGACATAGTTCTTTCACGGGTCCTAGTGATCAACCAAAAATAAGACACAGGTTGTACGATGGAGATGCAGAAAGCGAAATGCTTATGGGTATGCATCCAGTCCTTTGGCATCCATACATAATCAGTATATATAATGTGGTGGGTGACGGAAATTGTGGGTTTCGGTGCGTTGCCTATGGTGTTTGGGAACAACAACATTTGTGGCGCCAAGTTAGGCAGATGTTATTGCAACAGATGGACCTACATTGGCAGGTTTACATGGGTTTGTGGGGCAAGTTGGTTTTAACGATCTTCGCCGTACAATAGACTGGTCCGGACATGGAAATGCACCGAATGATCGCTACATGGAAATGCCAAACACGGGGTTGGTTATTGCAGAACTGATTAGACGACCCGTTGCATTTATATCTTGGCGGGGTTGGAATATGTGTTTTCCGCTTCTCAGTGGTCCAGACTTCTCACAAAGAACTGACCCCCTTGTGATAGCCCGTGTGGGGGACGAAGTAGGTCATTACATTGTTCTGACGTTAGACGAACATTCTCCACTTCCGCATCTCCACCCACAATGGAGGAGGAACAGATCCGAAGCTGCATCCCAGTAGGAATCATTATATAGGCATCGACTACCAAATTGGTAAATAATATATAAATACAAAACATTGTAAGTGATTAATGATTCATGTTGTAAATAATTTTAAAAATAGTGACTGATTACTGATTTATGTTGTGAATAATTGATTAATGATTTATGTTGTAAACATAGTGATTGATTACTGATTTATGTTGTAAATGATTGATTACTGTTTATATTTAAATTAATAATAACATTGTAAATGATACGTGTTTTATGTTGTAAATGATTGATTACTGATTTATGCAAATTCTTTTGTCAGGTGGGCCAAGGAAATCTTTTCTGGTGTCGATGTAATAGAGGATTTATTATAGAACGGAAATCCACGAAAGATGGTAGTCGGGGCCGACCGTATTATGTATGTCCTTTTTCAGTGGTAAATAATCATACGTTTGCTTAGGGGTTTTATGTAAATAATTTGTTTGTTAAAAATACATTTCTTATTATTTTCTTAACATGTAACAGCCAGGTACATATGACTATGGGTGTCGATACTTCAGTTGGAAAGATGAATTTGAAAGACGGTACTTTAGTCGAGCCTCATCTTCAACGCAGTGCTCAAACTACGTTGCTAAAGATAATGAGATCAAGCTGTTGAAGACAAGAATAAAGACGTTGGAGATGGAGTTAGAATTGGCAAGGAATCCTGAGGATCACGCTTGTTAGTCGGGTGCAAGGCTCCATGATCTTTTAAACGAGATGAATAATCTTCATATGTAGTAGATGTTGTTGTATTTAAATAATATGTTAACGTTGACGTTTAATTTAATAATAACTGTTGTTGTTGCAGTTATTTAATGTGGTAATATTTAACGTGCTATTATACAAACAAAATAATTATACATATACAAAACATTATTAAACAAAAGTATACAAAACATTATACATGTACAATACATTATTATACACACACTTATTTCTATGTAAAAAAAAAAGGGGGGGGTGGGGGGAACAAAAAGTACCCCTAAAAACTAGAGAGGGTTTATCTAAAATTATAGCCACCGTCAAAATAACCCCACCCTTGTATATATCAGTTTGTCTAGCGGGTATCCTAAAGGCAATGTTTAATGTTACTATTAATAGCTCCGTGGTTGGAACAAAAGCCTTAAAACACGACATAAATAGTTATCGTAGTTAACGGAAGTCTTACACTTTCTTAATAAAAAAGGGTTAGTTGTCTAAAAATATGAGTATCATATTTGTCATCGTTTGTACCTGTGTGTACGATTGCCCAAATCCGTTTATTTCATGCACATCTTTTCAAAGTTTGATTATTCTGTGTATCGATTCTTAAAAATACTTGATTCGATTCCCAAAAATATGTGATTCGATACCTAAAAATACATCAATCGATGCAAAGAATAATCAAAATTTGAAAAGATGTGAACAAAATAATCGGATTCGAGCACTCATACACAACTAAAAAAAAGTAAACAAGTATGATACACTTTTAAACAATTAGCCCTAAAAAATGTTTGAGAACTATTACTTGTTGGATATTTTAGTGTAATTGGATTAACTTGTTTGACCAATTTTATCATGATAATACATCATTTAGGTTTGGAGGTGCGGAGTGCACACCTACTTGAGTTTATTATGATCTTAGGGGCGAAGCCCCTAAGGGACGGGGTCCGGCGCCCCTGGTAGCAGGTCCAGGCGGCAGCAAGGGGCGAGCCCCGGCCGGGTCGAGCTGAAGTTGCTATGTAAAAATTGCTGCTGAAGTTGTATTTCTGCCGAATTCAATGGATTCTGCTGAAGTTGTATTTCTGCTGAAATGCAATGGATTCTGCTGAAGTCATTGATTCTGCTGAAGTGTTGTTCCTCAGAGATTAATTTTCGGAAATTGAGGGACAAAACTTGACAACTTGGAAACCCTAAAACTGCCATTGGCAGTTATCCCGTAACATGTTATATACGGTTTGTTTGGTCATTATTATATAACGGTTCATTATATCTCAGACACAAACATACAGAAAATTCTCAACTCTGAATTGTATCCAATTGAATAATTTGGTAGAACCGCCAAATTGATTCGATCTGAAAGTGTTCACACGCCTTTCAGAGATTAAGCATATCCGTTGGTGTTCGTTATTGCGGTATATACCCTACATTACTTAGCCGATTCTTACCGTTCGATGCTAATGAAAGTCTTAACCTTTCCTTATGAAACATATATATGGCGTTTGAGAAATGTTTAAATTAACATTTTGAGAATTTCTTTTTGAAATTTTGTCTTGGTAAGCAAATAAAAACACGACAGGCTACTTAACCTCATGTGTACTTTATTATATTTAAAAAAGTATTGTAGGCAAGTACATATAGTTGGGTATGTTTGGCGAAAGTAGTAAGTTGTATGTTTATAAAAACGTTTGTTAACGTAAATATTGTTATAATTTTAAGTAAAAAATGATATGAAATAACATTTACACATTAAAACAAATCAAATAAATAACGGGGGTAAATTGACGATTTTCTATATTAAATGGAGCGGTGAAAACAACATGCTTCTTTAAGATGCATTAGAAAAATAAGCGATAAAAAGTATATGCTAATGCTTAAAGCTCTCGTTCAAACAAGTTATGTATTCTCAACGCTAAAGGCTCAAAAAAGTTCCAAACCGCTGAGCCAACTATACCCAAATAGTTAAATCCTTAGTTTGATATTTATTGTAAACTGATCATATTTATTAGAAGTACAACCATATTTTAATACTGTAATCATTTCATTTTATAACTACTAGTATAACATTACTAAAGGGGTAAAATTGAGAATAGGATTCTCTCAAGTTGACAGGATAATTGATACTTCTTAAACTTGTTATATTTGGAAACTGGGCCCTAGTTCTATTCATTTAATTTAAATGGGCTGTCACTTTCCATCAACCCTTGAAATGATTGTTTGATAATTGGTAATGAAAAAGGCTCTAAATGAATGGATGTGTTATTCGGACTCTCTTTATGATCAATCGTATGACATTGCGAAGCACACAATACAACGCTACAATGCACACCGTACAACCTTATAATGCATGCAATAATTTGAAACCCTCTCCCTATAAAGGAGTCCAAATATCATGCCAAAAATAAGGGTTATGTTATTACATACAAGTGTCATATTATGTTATCATGCCAAAAATAAGGGTTATGTTATTACCAAAGGGGTAAAATTGATACTTCTTAAACTTGTTATATTTGGAAACTTGGCCCTACTTCTATTCATTTGATTTAAATGGGTTGTCACTTTCCATCAACCACCCTTGAAATGATTATTTGGACCTGTTATAGGGAGGATTTTCATTCACTGCATGCCTCGTGAGGTTGGATGGTGTGTATTGCGGTTTTGTATTGTGTGCTTTACGGTGTTGTACGATTGACCATAAAGAGGGACCGAATAACGCATCCCTTTATTCATTTAAGGGTTATGTTATTAAGACTCTCCCTATAATATGACAATAAGAGTGTTTTGATCAAAATGTACAAGCCGCGATGCACACCGTATAAGCGCACAATACACAAAAACCCACAAAACCCATTATGAGAAGGTCCAAATAACTTTTCCCTAAAAATAAACCCACGTTTTGAATTTACATGTGAAAAGACAGGACATATGATTATAATCAGGTCCCTCGACCATGACCTGAATGAAGGATCTCGATTTTAATAGGAGTAGGCGAGTTGTAGAAAATTATGCATCTTACATACAAGTGTCATATTATGAAAGAAAAACTTTATAACGTATACTCATGCATAAGCATAACATGCTAGGATGCACCAGGGTTTATGTAAACTTCAACAAATAATTAACTTTTCGAACAGATTATTCATTCCTGCCAGTTTATAATATAATGGATCCATTCGATCCACCCTTTCGAGAAACCTACAAGACATTATTCGATAATCATTTCAACAACGAACTATCTACAAAAGGTAACAAAACTGAGGATCTCCAAGAAGCCAATGAGTGTGAATTTGAGCTGGTTGATCTAAGCCGCTTGAATCAAGGTGGCATTGAGAGCCGAAAATGCAAACAGGAAATAGCCAAAGCTTCACAAGAATGGGGTTTTTTCCAAGTTATAAATCATGGGGTTTCACAAGAGGTTTTGGAGAATATGAGGAGTGAACAAGTGAAAACATTCAAGAAACCGTTTCACGATAAGGTGAATGGCCAGTGTGAGTTGGATTTTCTGGCAGGTAGTTACGTACTTGTGGGGGAACCCATCAGCAACTTGCCTTCGCCAACTCGCTTGGTCGGAAGCTTTTCATGTGCCATTGTCTGAGATCTCGACCATAGATGGTGTCGCTGGTCTTAGGTAAATTTAATGGATTTATATTAAGAAATTTATTTGTTAACTGACAACTGTATTATTTCGGATAAAAGCCATAAATGCTCAACGTACTTTTCAAAAAGACTCATTCTACGTATTATACTTTTTTTATTGTTAATATGCCTAGTTAACTTCGCATTTTTTTTCATTACACATAATTAAAATGGTTTGTTTAGGGTATTTTGGTCATTTCTCACATCTTCATCTTCTACCTCTATTATAACCTATTTCCGGTGAATCTCCGGCGAAGCATTTTTTCCGGCGAGCATTATAAAGATCTTTTGATGCTCTTTCCTTGTGATTTGATTGGATTTCATACGTTTGATTACGAACGTCATTTTTTATCATGTTTTAGTAGAATGATGGGTTTGGATATGAGTCCAAACGATGACACATTGGGCTCGTTTACTTTGGTCGAACCTTTTACATCAAAATTCTTCCTGTGGGTATTCATATGGATCGACTTGAATCTGTTTTGAATCTTTCAATAACATTGAGAAAACTCAAAGAAATAGCTGAACGTTTTAAGGGTAAAAAGATCATAGTTGGATTCGATGACATGGACATGGAGATTAAGTGTTAGCATAAGTAACTTAATGGCTAACCATTAATTCCGGTCCAAATTTTTTACGAATAACATTTTTCCTTTACTGTGCTTCTTGAAGGTTTGTATTATGTATTTGTGTTCCCACAAGTAACTCCGGCCAAGCACCTTAATCGCCCAAAACAGAGCACAAATAAAAATAGATGAAAATAGCAACATTCATTTTTATTGTTAAAAACAGAGCACAGATGAAGGGAAGGAAGAATTTGTAGTTTAAAAATCACATCCTTTAAGTGGAATCATCATTTACCGGGCATCAAACGTGTAACGAAAAAATGTTATATCAAACGTCAAAAGGAAAATGTTATACTTACATATAACAGAGTGTTATATGTATTCGGGTTGTGGTGATGATGATCCAAGGGTATTTAAGTCTTTTTGCATAAGAGAAGAGCGTTTGTTAAGCATTATGACAACTATCGTGAAGAAGGTTAAGAAGATTGACAATAAAAAAAGTATAGTATGTAGAATGAGTCATTTTTATAAAGTACATTGAGCATTTATAGCTTTTTTCCTATTATTTCCTATCTTCTGTTGTTGCTAGTACACCATTATACGGAGTATTAAAGTTAAATTATTTGGGAGTCAATATATATCTAACTTGTTATGTCGCTTTATTCGATCTATACTCTCATTCAGTACAACGATGAAAGCATACACAAATATCATGTCCATCCTAGCAGAGAAACTTGCAGAGATTTTGGCCGAAAAGATTGGACAAAAGCCCAAACTTTTCAAAGAAAATTGTGTACCTAGCATGTGCTACATCCGCATGAGCAGATATCCATCTTGCCCGATTTCTCCACATGTCTTTGGATTGATGCCTCACGTACACTGATAGCGATTTTCTCACGATATTGCATCAAGACCATATAGGAGGATTGCAATTGCTTAAAAATGGAAAATGGATTGCCGTTAATCCTAAACAAGAAACCCTCATCGTCATTATTGGAGATCTTTATCAGGTAACCTTTGTTTATGATTAAATTTTGTGTAATGATATGTAAACGGAAGGATTTGATTTGTACACATAAAAGAAATTGTCAAATGATATGTAAACGGAAGGATTTGATTTACCTTTTCTTCCTAACAAAACTTTCTGTCTCCTCGACTTCCAACTACCGTAAGTCCGTAAATTTCATCTTCCAACTCTACTGAACATAACTAAAATTACTGTTTCATTAGTTTTAAAACATTAGGACCAATAAAATCAAACACATTCTGAGCTTGAAATAGCAATCGATTGGCTATTTTGAAAATCGGCATTTCACCATATTGCAGTTTCAGGTTGAGCTTAGGTCTTAAGATTTAAGTTTTTGTATTATGTTTATTAGAAGTCGATATTGATTGGGGTAGCTGATCTTAGGTGTAATGGAGTCGTGACCACCCCTAAGCACCGTTAATGGTTCTATCGGACCTCAATTGAGGTTGTGTTTATTTTGATCCAAATCAGTAGCAACTTGTTAAAAAATATCAAATCAGGAAGAATAAAGGGCAAGCTTTTTCAATCAAATGGGTCCGAGTAAAATTTTAAACATTTTTGTTTCTCAAAGTTTTTTGAGATTTTGTATATAAACTCGTTTACAATAGCTCTTTTTATATATCTTTTAATCTAATCTTTCACTTAAATCTTTAGTCCAACGACAAGAGTGGAATTTGAAGCGAAGAACAGAGGGAAAGCATTGGTTTAGAGTTTAGACTTATGACTTTGGAGAGAGAGAGATACAAATAGGAAGAAAGCTAGTAAGGGTAGGATAGTCATTTAACGAACTTTGTATGTGTACCTATCAAAATTTACCGTCAAGCTTGTTAAAAGAAGCTAATGGTTCCTACAACAAAGTTAATTAAGAGTTTTAACAAGCGCTTAAATGGTAAAAATTTCATTAAGACTCAATAAATCATATCGGTTAAGACACCATATGATGTTACACAACTTAAAACACTAGGTTTCTATTAGAAGAGCAAAATCACGATCGATTGAGCTCTAACACTGTGTAATGATTTACGTATTATTTTTTCAGGCATGGAGTAATGGTACTTACAAGAGTGTGGAGCATATAGTAGTTGCTAATAAGCTCTTTGAAAGGTTTTCAACTGCATATTTCCTGTGTCCATCTTATGATACAATAATAGAAAGTTGTGATGAGACTCCAATTTATAGAAGATTTAGTTTTAAAGAATTCAGGCAACAAGTTCAAGAGGATGTCAAAAATTATGGTCACAAAATAGGCCTTTCCAGGTTTCTTCTGTGAGTCAAATTGAACCAAAGCTTAAGCAATTTTTGGGATTTGTAATAGTATCCCAAGTATAAAAAAATGATGTGATAATGATTTAATAGAATCGTTGTGTGTTTAATGACTTTAATCCAATAGTTATGTATTTGAAATGATGTTTTAACTCCTAATGTCAAATGTATTCTTCTTAATGTCCCCGTTAGTGGAGGACGAAAAAACAAGCATACTAAACTTCCTAACACTACCACCACATCCAACAAAACCACCATGGAACACAATTTAAGTTGAGAGATGAGAAATACATGTTCCAAGATGATAAAGGTATGTTCTTTAAGCCAAACGATAGCAAATTTGATCAAGTTTCTTGGAACTTTAATGGCGGTTTCACAGGTACCTAGGGTTTTCAATACATTCTTGCTTGTCCTCCATGGACACAAACCCTATTCTTACTATTCCAACTTCTCATACGCCATTATTATGTCGGAGGTTTTCCCAGTTGGGTATAGATAATCAATGTACCGGATATCACTTAAAATCGTGTACTCACTTTTCAAAGAAAACTATTCGACCCTATGCCTGGGTTACACGAATATCTCCTTGGGATAAGACCAAGTGTTTTCTTGTTTTAAGCACGAAACAAGAACCCTTTGGCTTCTAAGTTTTTAAGTTTTTCTGTGTCTTTTCCATGCAAGTATGTGTTCCAATTTATAGTTAAACACGATATTTGAAACAAAAGGATGATTAATGATAAACCATTTACACTGAGACGTTTATGAAACGGCACTCGGGTATTTCTGGGAGCATTGGCGTGTTGCTATACGCTAACATTTACTTATATAATTATTTATAATTATGACATTTGCAAGTGGGAGCTGTTGGGAAGTGCTCATATCATTATAAATAATTATACGGCTGGAAATACATGTGCCTATGTGGTCACACACGTATACACTGAGGTATCATCATATATAATGTAGTTAATGTGAATATAGTAGTTACGTTATTTAGATTAGTTAAATATCTCACGATCGCTTAACGGGCGTTAATTAATTCATTAGACTAATTAATTAACTAACAGACAACTATTTAATAAGTAATGGACTTGTTAAATGGGCTAGACCAAAAACCAATATGGGGAGCCCATATGGGTCGAGGGGGCCGGCCAAATGGAGGAAAAACAAAGAAGAGAAAAGCTTGGGTGTAACATACCAAGACTAATTAATTAACTAACAGACACTATTTAACTGTAACATACCAAGACTTATTATGGGATTATGATTTATCATAATCTCATAACTTGGAAAACAAATCAGGGAAATCTCTTCCTCTTTCTCTCCTCCCAAAACCAGTCGGACAAACACTGTATCTTAGGGTTTTGGTTCTTTGATCATTCAAGCATAACAATTTTTGTTCATTGCAAGATCGTGAGAAGGATTGAACTAGCATTCGGGTGATACACCGTGACGTGTAGGTTTTATATCGATAGAGACAATCTCCCTTGGTTGTTATTGGGTTTCATGAGGTTTCAAAAGGGTGAAACAAAAGTTTGTTACTTGCTTAGTTAATTAAAGTGATCACGCAACAAAAGGTAACAACTGTTATTATTATAATTAATTATAAGCGTCATACGGATCCATAATTTGGTAACCTTTTCCAATGCACTTTATTTTCTCTTATATGTTTTAGATATAAAAACACCAACATCTTCCACATCTACCCTACAAGTGGAACCAGGATTTGAATCTAGAATTACTTGCCTATACTCCCAAATTCTACCATAATGTTCTATCAGTCCACCTTTATGATCAAATAGTGCTCTTTGTTTAGCCCTCTTACACTGGCCAATACTTACATCAATCATAAATTTGTATCTGATTGCCCCCTTTAGAACTTTTTATGGTATAAATAGGTGTCAGTTATAATTTTCTTAGCAAACTGATGAGCTATCCATTTGTAAGTAACCAATGACCTAAGGTTGTAATTTCTTGAACACTTATGTTCAACATTCAAAGATTTGATTTGAAATGAGTTTACTGGGATCATCTATGAAGCCTACAATCTAAAAGGACAAACTGGTCCTGGATTCTTCCTAGCTTCATATAACATTTTTCTAGCCCACTTTGGTGATTGATTACCACTAACCTCAACATCATTACTACAACCCTCACCCCCTCACCTACTCTGCTACTACCCTCACCATCTTTGCTACAACCCTCACCTGCTCTGCTACTACCCTCACCATCTTTACTATAACCCTCACGAGACTTAACAGACTTACAATTAGCCTTAACAGACTTACCACTACCCTTAGCAGACTTACCACTACCCTTACCAGACCTAGAACTACCCTTACTAGCTTTGTTATTCCCATCATCAGACTTAGACCTACCTTTACCAGCTTTCACATCCCGCCTAGTCAATGGTTTGGAAAAAGAAAACTCACCCTTACTAGCTTTGTTATTTCCCTCATCACACTTAGAACTACCCTTACCAGCTTTCACACCCTGCCTAAACAATGGTATGGAAAAATAAACCTTTTTTTAAGAGGTTTGCCTTTTTTTATGCTTACCACCCTTATCTTTTCCCTTATTTTTATCAGACTCATGAAACAGCATTTCTTGAGCATTTGTTTATGGTATACTTTCCTGCACACCTACCTTCAGCTACATTCCTACCATAGTGAACTAGCAAACACTTCTAATCATTTCTTTCAAACTACAATGGGTACCCATTAGCTACACCATAGTTTGCTAAAGCTAATTTTAACTGCTCGAGATGTTTAAACCTCATTCCTAAAATTAATTCATTTCATTCCAAGCAAGTGTTGGATCATGTTTAGGATATACAACACCACTTTTAACCTTGTGTTCAGGAGCAATATTACTAGCATATGGGTCATCTACTGCCTAATTTATGCCATTTACTACAGGTTCATCTAAAAATCCTCTAAAGTGTCCTTTGTGGCTGACTAAATTGTTTAAGAAAAGGTCTTTAGTAGTTAAGTTTTTTATAACAACATGTTCCTCACATACACTTTGAAAATTAACATACTCAAAGTCATCTTCTCCATCATGAGAAGAATATTCATCACTCATGAGAACATCATCATTGCCATGTAGATCAATAAATTCAAGAGTATCATAATCAGAGTGTTAGTTGGTGGATGTATTTAATATGCGTATGACCGAATTCGAATACGAGACAATGAGATTGCACACTTTACATATGAGATTCAATGTTTAATAATTAATATAAATGTTATGTTTTAATTATTAATTCACAATAAAACATCTAACGGTCGTGAGTACTTAACGGTAAAAGGTATAACGGTTGTTAAATAAAAGGTGGAATGACTAGAAGTGAAAACAAGCCAAGAGAAGAACCCCTTGGGTTTATATGTTCGGCTGAGTATGGATCCATAAGGGGAATCCTACTCAAACTTGGACACCAAGTTTAACACACTATAAATACAATCCCTTGTATCATTAGTTGGTTAATCTTGGTTCTCATTAGCAAGCCAAACTTCTTCTTCTTCTCCCTCATCTAGTTTTGGCCGATCGTATACCCTAACACATAAGGGATTCGGTTTTTCTTGATTAAAAAAAGTGTTTGGTTTGTTATTGTGATCAAGAAACTAGCATTCACATCAAATCGCTACTAATACATGTGTACAAGATCATAGGAATAATCCCACTTTGATTATTGATAAACCCTAATCGACTTTTGTGTAAGTCGATTTATACTAAACCCTAGTTAGGGTTTATAACTTGATTCGATCGTTGTTTGCTTGGATTGCTAAAAACGACGCGTACTTTCATGTTTTGGTTAATTAGTTATATGTATTTGATTCTAAGTCTTCCGTTACGTGTTTTGTGATTACATGTTAATAATATGATTTCCATGATTATTTAATTCCAACAGTGGCATCACGAGCTGTTAATATTGTGTAAATAATTACCTAAACGCATAAAAAACGAATCGTTGATTGATTATGTGACAACCCGTAATTTTCCCGACGCGCCTTAAATGGAGGAACGACGAAGAGATCGACTCTTTTACCTTCACATCGAGATACATGACGTATTTATAATCATTTTTATCGAAATTATCATTTTAAGGGCGATGGCGCAATTTTCGAATCCCCACGACGACTTTTGATGGCCGAGAGGAGCTCGAGAAAAGTTATACGTAAAAGATTAATAAAAGTTACAAGTTGGGTCCCTAAGGTAGTTCCAACCGCCACCCCAAACTTTGGCCTATTTACACCTTCTATCCCAATTGGAAATATAAATAGCCCTTCTTTCTCTCTCCTCCCTCACTTGTGACACACCCTCACCGGAATCCTTTCTCCCTCTAGGGTTCATGCGCCGTCAAAATTTTCTGGCCACCATCTGTGTAACACCCCCAAAATATCGCAGCGGAAGATTGTGTCATTGGGGTGCTACTTCATAATACAAAGTACAAGTTATAGAAAATGACCTCTAAATGAGACTTTTTGAAAAGTTACCATTTGATTAATGAAATCAGAGTTACAAACAATGAGGTTTCAAAGTATAATACATGAATGTTTACAAAATATTTTGAATTGTAAATACGAATGAATAATATCTTCAAAACATGTCATGCGACTCTAAGTTCCATGCAAAATCTATCGCCTTATTGACCTGAGATAAACATGCTAAAAAGTGTCAACACAATGGTTGGTGAGTTCATAGAGTTTGTTTAACATGTAAAGCTTTTAAAAAATGTTTACACAGCAAAGGCATTGTAAATCCACTCAGTTCCAAGTTCCGCCCATACAAAACTAGCAACCTGTGTGTTCACAACCCACTGCCAAAATATAGTTTGCACAATACACCAGATTATATTCACCTAAGGTCATGAATCTGGTACACAAGGGCGGGGGCATCTTCCCAAATAGTACTATATTACTCCCAAGGTCATGAATCTGGTACACATGGGCGGGGGCATATACCCGACTTATAGTACTATCAATACCTCTCCGACAGTATAGAGTATTGTGTGCGTATGTAAATACAATTCATGTATTTAAATTAAGCGAGTAAAGTATTTCCAAGCATGTATAACGAAATCAAGTATAACGTAATCAAGTATAATGCAACAAGTATAATGCAATCATGTATAATGCAATCAAGTATAATGTTTTGAGTATTTATACAAGTAAAAGCAATTAGTTGAGCATGTATCTCAACCAAAGAGTTAAAAACAAGTATTAAAAGAGTAGGGGCTATGACTCACCTTAAAAAATGATATCACAACGTATAACGAAATCGATGGATAAGCCTGGAAGTCTCTACGTATAACCTAGAATATGATGTCAACTCTTAGGTTCGGAATAATGATGCGAAAGTATAAACATGCCTATATACATCCTTATATTGATCATGATGTAGTATTTGTATGTTTGTTTATAGAAATGGTTTTAGTTTGTATATCCCGTACTACCGTTCGGGCTATCATAATTCAGAGGTTATGTAGTAAACGTTCGAGGAGCTAGGACACTTTAATTCGTAAATCCAGCAACTCGTCAATCCGTTTACCCAAATGAACCCCTCACATGAAGTTCCCTAGTGTTGTAGTACTCAATACGTAAAACATGTATTTTTGATTACTTGATTATATGATATATTAAGAGTTTATAAATACAATAAATAAACTAACCAAGTTTATAATTATTTAAATAAGTTTGAGTCTTATATATACTTACCTTAATATAGAATGCTTGACTATTATGGAAAAAAAATATTAGGGGAACTTCGACGTAGAATTTGCAATATTCGAAAACCCGAGGATATTAGAAGATTATAACAATGCCTTCTTGAGAACCCGAAGAAGAAAATATGATTATAACAAATTCATTTTAGAGACTCGAAGTTATTTAAATATTATAATGACTCTTTCTTGAAAACTTTCAAGAACGAAGATCAAACACTAGTTTTTCTTCAAGAACACATGAATGTTCTTACAAGATCTATAAGAAATGCCTTAGGTGTAGGAATTTAGATGTTAAGAAGGTGTGGTACATTTTTTTCTATGTGTTTAAGTTAGTAATATATAGGCTAGGATTTGGAGTTAACTACATATCGGGTTAAAAACTAACTATAGTTAAGTTAACACATGTTTATATCCTAAGCAAGATGTTATGTCACTAAGACACTTGTCCTTATGACTCATCAAAAAATGCCACCTTGGGATAAAATGATGAGGTTAGTTTGTTTAGATATTATCTTGTGTTTACGGAGTGAGTTTTGCTCCCGGTAGTCGCTAACGGTAAGTATTTAATTCATGAAATGTAAAACCGGGTGTCGTAAAAATATGAAACTTATAGGATTGATTAAACTCATAAATATACTCATTATTATCTTATAAAAATGAGTGATAAGTTTAATGGGTCTCGTAAACGCTGTTAAAACTAGAAACGTAGGCTAAATACGTGAAAAATGCAATTTATCAGAAAAGAACGAGATTTCAGGGAAATGACCGTGAATTATTTAAGGTAGACTAAAATTAGTCTATAAGTGATATGAGATTTCAAAATTTGGTTTTCGTTAGACGTGGGATAACTTAACCGCTATAAGTGAAGTCTAAAAGTTACGCGATTTAAGCAAAAATGTAGAACGTACAAGGTTAATTTCTTTATGGTCAAAGGAGGAGGGAAATATGTTTGAATTTTTTCAAAAAATGTAAAAGTGTCTAAACATCTTAGAAAATACAGTACAGGAATGGTTAAGTCTGGGTCTACGTAGAATTGTCTAAAACGTAAGTTTAGTCTCGTACGGCTCAGGGTTTATTTGGTAACATTTAAATGAAATCTTAAAAATTCTATAATTAATTATGAGTGATATAAAAATTAATCTGATGTGGGGAAAATTGTCAGAATTGGTTTTCGTTCTGCGCGTGATGTTTAAATGGTGCTCCGACCAAAACGAAACTTTAAGACGATGTTTTCTTAATAACTTTTGCGAAGATGATCTAACGATTGTCAAACTCTCAGGTTATTACTAAAATAAATTAACTTACGAGAATGTGAAATAAAATTTTTGGTGATGAATAGTAAAAATGAATAGTAAAAGTGAATAGTAAAAATTCAAAAATGGATAGAAATCTTAAAAATGCGAATTGTTACAATCTTGCCGCCACCCCATGTTACACCGCCTAGCCCAAAACGTAGATCGGGGCCTAGTGGTCACGATTTCGTGCCACACACGCCCTAATAACCTTCTACGCACCCTAGATCTAAGTTTTGGTGATGCGTAGGATTAGGGTTTTTAGGTTACCGATTATAAAGGGTTCGTGCTTGGTTTGGGTACGAGTTTTACTCATAAAAGACACCACTTCGTCTCGCTAAGATAGGAGGACGTGTGTTAGTAACACACCCTTCCCTCCGACCCTCTTTCTCTCGGTAAAAACACAAACCCATTTCATATATTGTTATTTTTCTGTTTTGACCGATTGTTTATATTAATTGTGTTATAACGAGATGGAAATGCTTAACAAAATTGATAAAACAATTTGGAAACATGTTTCGTGTGGC
This sequence comes from Chrysanthemum makinoi, assembly GCA_910596185.1. Lineage (NCBI taxonomy): Eukaryota > Viridiplantae > Streptophyta > Magnoliopsida > Asterales > Asteraceae > Chrysanthemum > Chrysanthemum makinoi. The sequence continues at coordinate 250,246,943 of OU343219.1, read as the reverse complement.
TTGGAGACAGATTCATATGAATTTGAAGTTTGTTCATGTGTGATTAGGTTAACATTTGATGTGAATGGTGCTTGTTTGATTCAGATTTGATCTCATATTTGTTATTTCGAATGTGATAGTTTGGATGATGGTAAATGTTTGTTGTTGCCTCGTTGTGATTGACTCGGAAAAACTGAGTCGGGTCTACCCAGTCGAGCCGGGTCGAATGAGTGGAGTCGGGTCGGGTTTGAACCCGGATGTTCACTTTAGGGTTTGTTTGGTCTTAGTTGTTAATTGGACATGTGATAAAGACAATCTGAAAAAGGTTTGCTTGCTTCTTGTGGTTGTTTGGTTGCGATTGACTCGTTGAGCCGAGTCGGGTCGACTCAGTCGAGTCGGTACGACTCAAGCGGTATCGGGTTAATTATAATTGATTATTGAAATTGAGTGTGAGTCGTAAATGGTTGTTATAATGGGATACCAAAACTATTGAAACGATTAAAGGTATAAGTCAATGGGCTAACTTGTAATACGGCTATGAGCTAACTTGTAATACGGCTATGGGATAACTTGATATACTTAACGACTTAATTATATAACGACACCAGAATAAAACTATTGGATTAAACGATATTAGACTTGAACAAATAATAAACATTGAATGGAAACTTGTAAATACTTGGACATATATCGGACTTGGACCATGTTGAACCTATTTAACATTTTAGACTTGGGACGGTGTAATATATTGAACTGGGAATGAATTTAATATATTAGACGCGGAACAGACCTAAAATGTTCGATGGGCCAAACTAGTACTTATAAATAATTGCGAAACATAAACTTATAAAATTTTGCAATTACAAAGTGTTAAAACCTAGTAATAAGAGAATATTAGTTCAAGGTATTATTATCAACTTATACCGGCTTATTTGATACATGTATTAAAATGTAGTTTATATTGAAATGCTTGACTAATCGATATTTTTTTGTTATTTGTAATATTGGTTAAAAATGCTAGGTTCATTTCGGTATACTTAAATTGTAATAACAGTCTTTGTACATTAAGTACTTGACATATTTAGTTTATATGATATGCGTACTAACTTGTATTTAATATTGAAACACTTGACTAACAATAATTTATTGTTACTTGTGACATTGGTTCGTTTCTGGAAATTGAGATTGGGATTTGAAATGGGATAAAGCAAATACTTAATCGAATTTGACCCGTTAGAGTTAACAGGTCTTTATTAATAGACGATTGCACAATTGAACATTTCGGACTAGAGACGAAAACAATATGTTAGACTCTATACGAATTTAATATATTTGATTCGTACCGGACTTAAATATTCAATTGACAATTATCAAACTAATAACGAGGAGTTAACCTATCAATTACCTAAGAATACAATTTAAATGAATTTCAAGTTCTTAATAATTAAAACCTAAACTTATATTTTTATAAACATAAATCAACTTTTCCAAACTATTTGGGATTATGGGAAAATTATCGAAGGTTATCAATTGACCTATTTATGTGTCATGAATAGTTGTCGTCATTTCTTAATTTTCTTTGGTTTGCTTGAGTATTAAAGGTATCTCTTTGTTGATGTCTTTCCTCTTTTGCGTGATTTGTATGTTGAGTTCTATATTTCTTACCACCACACGAAATGTTAGAACTGTACTTTATGGAGATTGATAATGGACTTTTGAAAGTAATGACACGAATAAATCCACGAAAACTACGACACTTTATCTTTTATCGACTTCGTCATCATATGAGCCGTATTTTGAGATAATCATACGCGTATTAGGTTGCGCCGTATCTGTTCTATCGTACTCACTGTACCTTCTTCTGGATGCCATAGAGATTAGCTTTAGATGCCAGTCGTGTTAGTAGTGAATAGTGCATTGTTGTGGCTAAGGTGAGTTTATAGCCCTTATTTTTAAAGGTTTTTATAACTATTTTGGGAGAGAATACATGTTGGTTTTAACTGAACATAATTGGATATGTGGAATATCATTTGAGAATGATTGTTGATTGGAATATGTGAATTGGTGATTTAAAGCTTTATGTGTGTATTGGATGTAAATGCGAGTTGCAAACTATTTCTTGGACCTGCCACTACTCTTTTGAATTGCTAATGTGCTGATTAGGAAGGGTTAGACAAGCGAAAGATGTCGACTTAGACTATGGTAGCAATCCTTTGCTATAGCCTGGTACCTAGCTAAGAATAGACATTTGTATCCGACCTAGACCAGGGTAGCATTGTTCTAGGCTTTGCTATAACCGGGTTTCCTGGCTAGAGTCGCTTGGGGGCCCCATTGAGATCTCGATGTGTTATTGGAAGGAATATTGATGGAATGTTATTGGATTATTGTTGGAATGTTATTGTTGTTGGAATGCTGTGGTTGGAATGCATAGCATATATATATGCCTTAGTCGCACATAGCAAATAAACTCTATCATGTCCACTACTAATTTTGTGATTAAACTCTATGAACTCACCAACATAAGCTGACCCTTTTTGGCATGTGTTCTCAGGTTTAAGGCGATAGCTCACTATTGGAAGACGCTTGGCAAGGCGCATGGTCATAGGCGACTCTGATGAATAATTGAGACCGCTTTAAACTTCTTTATGGGCCTATTTTCGCACTACTTTCATATAATGTAAACTTGATGTTTTTAAATAATGAATTTTGTTAATACAAATAAACCATAAAAACGTTTATTTATATTTTACGATCTTCTAATGTTTTGTCGATAACAAACGTATAATCATTTTAACGAAACAAATAAAATACGTAAAAGGTTTGAGCCAATAGTTTACTAACACATTTTTACTAAACATATTATATATCAAAACATGTTTTGTAAATAAGTTATATAAAACCAAAAACATTTTTATAAAACACTAATAAGTAATATTGTTTACATCTTATAGAAATGCATATGTATAACAACTAGTGTTTACATTTTATAGAAATGTATATGTACTTTGTATATGTTGTAACGGGTAAGTAATGGGTAAAAACCAAGGTCCATTACCCATGATCCATGATCCATTGACTAGGTATAATGAATTTTGTTGGGTAAAAACCAAAGTCCATAACCCATGGAGCATGATCCATAACCCATGACCCATTGCATGACATCATGCATGAAGTCATGTTGGATATTATCCATGATCCATGACTCAAAGTCTATGACCCATGAACCAAGATCCATAACCCAATGACTAGGTACATTGCATCTTCTTGTTGGGTATTCATAATCCATTACCCATAACCCATAACTCGTAACCCGGTTTGCAACCCGAAATTCGGACTAAACTGACCCAGTAGCCAGATCGCAGGTTTTGCACTAGCCGGACCCCTCTGGCGAGGGAACCATGGGATAGTAGACATGTTTTGTCTATAAATAGTGAGCCATTTCTCTCTTGCTCACTACCACTCTTACATATACTTTCTCTCAGTATTCTAACCTCACTAAACACTGATCCAAAGGATCATTCCATGTATTTTTATGTTTGTGTGATTTTCTAGGTTCCCCTTAAAGGCGAGATCACCACCTCTTGAAGACGTTCAAGCTCAACTCATGAGTTGCTAAGCTTCGTCATCATCAAGACCACTGAAGTGCATTTTGTTGATAGTTCTTTCCTCCCTCTATAGAATTTTTGTGTTGAAGGCATTAGTGAAAGGTGCCGAAGGGTCGTGTTGAAGGCATTAGTGAATGGTGCCAAAGGTGTACATTCGATATGGTGCATCGATGTACTAGTTAGGTAGTTTGGGTTAAAGGATGTTAATATCCTTCTAGTGTTGTAATAAGGAGTGTGTCTCCTTTGGGATAGTTGTGTTGTGGTGTAGTGTTGGGTAGTATTTCCTCCTTTTTAATGGAACTCGGTATCTAGCCTTGTACCGGATAAAGTGTAGGCGATGTTGTGATAGGTTTGGTTCTACCTCGTGGAAGAACTCGATGTCTAGCATTGTACTGGATAAAGAGTAGGCGACGTTGTGAAGGTTTATCCGCCACATTAAGGAGCTTGTGTTGTGTAGTGCTTACAAACTCTCGAGTGGGGTACTCGGGGAGTGGAGTAGGGCAAGGAAGGTGTCCTTGTAGCCGAACCACTATAAATACTCGTATTGTGGTTTTGTGTTCCTTTACTCTGTACCTTTTACATTACTTACTTATATGCTCCTCTATCAATATCCAACACAAATACAAAATAGATTGACATAATTCGATCTAAATATTTTAAAACAAAGTTTTAATCGGTAAAACTATTCAACCCCCCTTCTAGTTTTACACAATTGGCATCAGAGCTTTGTTACCAAGTTTCTTAGCATATATTGTACTTTAAAAACTTGATATGATCCGTGTATGTTTTTAAACTACAAAGAAGGAAATCTTCTAAAACAAAAATTATGTTTTAAGAATATTTTTGTTGGATATGAATTAGATGATAACATTAATTATTTTTTCCTTTCTTACATCTCACTTTGTCTTACAGAATGCACTAACTTTTCTTGTCATTTTGTTTAGCTAATCTGAAAATAAGTAAACCATCAAGATTCTTTGGTAATAGGATAATTTTCCCCAAAAAGGTGTCTAAACATATTACCAAGTAGATCTCGAAGAAACCGGAGTTGTCCATTGATAAGACTCGTCAAAAGAGACACTCAAATTACAATAGAGGTATGACTTCCATAAAGACTTATCTCTAAATAATGATTACTAAAAAACGTGTATGCTTGCATGTCACTAAATGGAAAATTATGTGTTTCTATAATTTCTTTCATTCATATAAATGTCCTAACATATTTATATGATATACGTGGCTTCATTAGTATAACGCTGTGCTTACGCGTTATCATCCGTCTAAAACTAGGTATATCAATATGTGTTGTCCAAACCTAATTTCTAAAATTAAAATCTTTCTAAATACAAATAAAACAAAACACAAATCTCAAAAATTCCTCCTTCCCCATTAACATTCGCTAAAACACATTCCACTTTGTAACATATAAGTTGCAAAAATAGATCCTACGTCAAAACCGGTTTCTGTCAAAACTGCAGATCCCCCGAATCCCTGATGTTTAACTGGCCAGATCCCTTTTAAAAAGAATCGGCTGAACCGGAGGAACTGATGACAGAAACTTATGCAACATAAACCATTTCATGGAAGCTTACCATAAAAGGAAAACCTCACTGAAATGTCAAAGAGGAGTAAGTTAAATTTCATTGTTAATAAAAATAGAATATACAAAAAAAAACAATAGGAGATCTTATCAATTTACCATAACTCAAAAGTATGATTAAAATACTTAAAAGTATCACCAATAAAAAACGTTCTCACTTTTGAAATCTTACTATATACTAACACACTCATGAAAAATACTCGTTTTATGTCTATAGGTCTCATCATGTCTCATGAGTATGACTTCGATCATCAACTCACTTATGCCTACATTCCAAACATATCTCTTGAACCTAACACCCCGGGAAATCATGTTCGTGGGTTCAATAATCTAGAAACTAGCTTATGTCGTGAAGGACGTGTTGTCAACTCACCTCTAATCTTCCAAGAAGGTATCAATACTTCATTCCGCACCATAGGACTAGAAGGTCTTCTCGGGATCAATGAGAAAATTTGTCCGCAGTTTGTTTTGGAATTCTTCCATCAAGTTGAACTCGTTCGTAACGAGGATCTCTATCACTATGGTTTTGGATCAAAAACCAAAAGTTTGTTTTGACCCTTGAGCAATTTGCTCACATTCTTCAAATTCCAAATTATGGACAATGTGCTTTCACTGAAGATTGGTCCCTTGATTCTCTCTTCAACTATCGTGAAGAAAACAGTCCATATTGTTCATACATACCCTCTCCTCTAGAAATAACTCGCTTTCTATGCGCCCGTCAATCCAATTACACAAATCCAAACATAATTTATACACATGAACTTCGGGATGATCTTAAAACTCTCGCAGTCATTCTACGTGAAAATGTTTGGAGTCTTACAGGAAATCGTGAGATACTCCCCGCATGTTGTGCTCACATGATTTAATGTCTCCTAAACCAATAACCATACAATCTTGCCTACTTCTTTTCAAGGCGCATTGTAAACCTCCAAGGTAACAAGAACAAACTAATATCATATGAGATGTTTTTGACACGCCTTTAGCATCATATCATGTACTATCATCCTCAATTTCAAAGCCCTCAATATATACTTGTGAACAAAATGATGGAACCTTTGAATACATCTCTCATCACTTTGTTCTTCATTCCTGAATCTTCAACTACTCACAACCCATTCGACAATCCATCAAATGAAAACGTATGTGCAAAATAGTTTTCTTTAATAAAATCGATCATTAGACTTTGTCTTCAATTTACCATTGTAACTTGATCATACTTATGAAATAAATCATTTGTTGATCATCTTTCTTAAATAATTGATGCTCTTACATGCTACTCTTACCCTGTCTTACTTGTATACATGTATGCTTACTATAAAGATCATTAGTTTCAAAATTCAATATTTAGAGCAAAATATTGCACACTCAATATCTAGGCTATGTAGAAACAGAATGATCAGTTTTCATTTTCTGTGTAGTTTATTATTTTTTGGAAATTCCCAGGTCTTACTTTTCCAGAAAAACTGCAAACATCCTTTACACATGCATTATATCTTGCTTTCTAGTGTAGTTGTGTGTCATATATAGTTTAACCGCCGATTTTACACGAAGGTTTCGTTTGTTTTCTTATGATTATGCAGGTTATATTGGACAAGAAGAAGAAACACATATTGGATGAAGCTTATTACTTATGCATTCGTCTTGGAAAAAGATTTAACCGCAACTTCATACATATCCTACCGAGCTAATCAGGGGAGTACTAGTTTCTTTTCCTTACTTATCTTCCTTTATCATAACTTTGATACTTTCGGGGAACACTGGGGACAATGTTCATTTTAGTGTAGGGATGAAGAATAAAAAGGGAACTTAGAAGCTATTCACTCACTTGATCATTTGTCTTTTCCTTGGTAATTAGTGTAATAAACTATGAGAAATATTCGTTAGGGCATTTTTAACACTAAATTTAAAAATTTTTATGACATTTACGAGCTAGACATTAGTCTTAATAAAGCGTCTCATGGATAGGAATTATGTGACTAGCACAAAACCGTTTACCACTCAAATTTCACCCCAAAAATGTGAGGTTCGCCCCTAGATCTAATGCTTAGTGAGTGTACCGGTAGTATAATAGATTCTAGAACTTGTTTTGTGATGCATTCCGAGATTGCTAGTGAGACTACACTTGTGTAGTTAGGAGTAACTAAATGATAAGAGGCATTAGAATAACTCTTGTTTGAAACCTGTATTATAATTACATCTTCCACATCGTTTGAGTAATTACCCCACACCTTTGTGATGTACTCATCTTTAGTACACGATACCCTAGTTAACCCCTCGGAGCCTGTCCTTTTCGCAGTTCTCGTGATGTTTTGGTTTTCTAGAATATCAATGAAGAACATTTTTTACAATCCACCCCCAAATGTACACCCAAATCGCCTTAGCCTACCTTGTATGCACTCATCTTTAGTACATTATTGTTATCATTATTAAACCCTTAGTTCAATTATCTAGTTACTTGCATGGTTGCTAAGTCGATTCATATCTTTTGTACACAGTTTTGGGATGATTGGGACTCATGGGTAAAAGTAATATTTTATGGAGTAACGGGAAAGAACGATAAATTCAAATTCCCTTTGTCTACATAATTAAATGATCCAAATGTTTTGATCTTTTCAAATCGGGTCAATTAGTGTTAGAGAAATTAAAACTCAAGTGTAGGGATGCTTCTATAAATCCCTTATATTTTGATGTTATCGTAGAGGATGGTAGAGTAAAAAGGTATTGAAAAAAAATCGTAAAAAGGAGAAAAGAGATGTAAAAAAAATGAAAAAATGAGAAAAACATATGGGCTACTATCTTACATCTATCTTTATGTTTATGTTCTTAAGTTTATGTTTGTTTTGTTTCAAGTTATCTAGTGTTAGTGAGTCGAGTCTTGACTTAGCAACGCCACGCTTTACATGCTTGTAACATAAGATTTTTGACTTGCCACCATAAATATCCCCTATCCAACAAAACCCTTTACTTCCCTACCCTAAGTCTAACATTACAACCCTTGTAAAGACCTCGTAGATAGTTATTCCTAGGTGCTTAAGCCAAAGTGGTGGAGGTTTGATCTATTCTCAAGCTTATGGTAATCTATTCACTATGTCAGGTAATAAGTGTTTATCTTCTATTTCCATTCATATTATATTTCATATAAACTCGAGAGATGTGAGAATCCAAACACCAACTGTGAGATGCTAGTGTATGTGGCGCTTTTACTTGTTGTAGACTATTTTAAACCAATTCTTCATGCCCCTAACTTATAAATTGATTGGCCAAAAGCACATTTGTTTGAGGACAAGCAAATACCAAGTGTAGGGATATTTGATACAAATAATTGGGTTGTAATCTCTTATAATTTTCTTATTATGTAACAGCCCAGACAAAAAGATCAAGGGTGCGGATATTTTATGGGGAGGAGTCAATTTGACGAGTACTTAAGAATAATCTCTTTCTGCTTCAACATCTCAAGGTTCTAGATCTGCACCAACAGAGTGCTCAAGCTGTAATGTCAAAGATCTTAGGATAAACATGCTAGAATCACAAAAACAGGTGCTAGAGACAAGAGTAAGGATCTTTGGAGGCAAGACTTGAAATGGCAAGGATTCCTGCCAACCACGCATGTCAGTCGGATGCATTGCTTCGTGAGCTGTTAGGTGACATGGAAAATCTTCGTATGTAGTAGTAGTTGTTGTTGTTCTTGTAGTAGTTGTTGTTGTTGATGTTGTTGATGTTGTTGCTGTTGGAATAATACGTATGTTTAACTAATTTGTATGTATCTTTCAAGTATTTTTATAAATCAAAGCACATGCTGAATTTGTAAAGCTGATCATGTTCTTAGTTAACCAGATTATGGTGTCCAAACACCCCTTTTCCAGTACTAAATTACATATGCTTAAAGAATGAAACTGAAGAAACAATATCACAATTAACAAACACGAATTAAGAACCATATTAATTCATCATAAATTTCGGCGCCATACGTATTAAGAACTTCATTAAAGAGATACATCATAAGTTAACATGTTGGATTTATGATTTTTTTTATATTAGTTGAGTGATAAATATTAATAGTTGGACTAAGAAATGCATAAGTTCAGATTTTTGTAAATATTACTTTTGCCAAGGACATGTCCCTGGGGAAAGTTTTGGCGGGAATAAAGGCGGGAACAATTATCATGCTTTGGCTTTAGTCAAATTTTGGTAAAAATTGAATAAACTTTCGGAGGGGACATGTCCCCGGCGAAAGTCTCCGTTGAATTTTTAATAACCGGTCAAATTTTAGTAAAAATGAAATAGACTTTCGGCGGGTACATGTCCTTGGCGAAATTTTCCGTTGAATTTTTACTAACCGGTCAGCGTATTCGTGTGCCACGTCAGATTCATTTTTGTCGTTTAGTGACTTTCGCTGGGGACACGGTATCCCCGGCGAAAGTCTCCCCGCCCGTCCACCTAATTGTTGTAGTGATATAAGTTTTAGACCAACTGGCTTAGCTCAGTTGGCCATCTGGGCTTCTTGTGGAGTTTGGGGATGTTTTACCCAAGGTTCGAGTCTCGCAAGAGAAATAAAACTCCATGTTTTTCTCGTAGTACGAAGCCGTGAGTTCTAGTGGTTTCTTTTCGCGGGTCTCTCTTAATGGTTCGGGTCCCAAGGCCTCCCCATTTGGATAGTTTAACTCGGGCTTTGAATTTCAAGTGTGGTGCCGTTCTAAATAAAATAGGTATAAGTTTTATACCATATATTATTTTTATTTATTCCAAAAATAGTTTCTTTTATAAACCTTATACCCATCAATTATCGTTTTAGGGTTTCTTTTATACCAATTATTGTTTTGGATAATGAAGCATGTTTATAGAAATTTGGTTACAACCGACTAAAAACACCCACCAATTATCGTTTTGTATAGTTTAAATAGAGATCAAAACTTGTTTAACAAATCATACACAAAATACATCGATTCTAAAATCGTAAAGTTCTCACAGATCGATTTGAGGTACGATTTCTTTGTCTCTTTTACTTTTCTTACATAAAGACATTTGTACCTCTATGATTAGTCCTATGTACGGTAGCTTTTTGATCGATATCTTTAGATCCAATATATATGATATTATCGCATGCATGCATGCATGGTATTATGTTTTTATGTGTTCATGAATCATGCCTGTATGAGTTTAGTTCTAAACACATTTACTTCTATCAGTATCTTTTATAATGCACGGAAACGCTTGGGGGTCGCCGTTCCCGTACCGGAAACTTTTCGGAAACGGGAAACGGCCGGAAACGGCATGGAAACGTATCAGGAAAATGGGAAACGTTTCATGTAGATTGGAAACGCATGGGGTTGAGCGGGAAACGTTCGGGATACGTTTCTGGGCCTTATAATCGCGTTTCTGGGCTTTTTAATACGTTTAAATAACTTCTGGGCCATTAAACCCTAGTGAAACGATGGCAACTAATTATATATATACTCCTTTGATCAAGATTAAAACGTATTATTTTCTGGCCTCCGATCCCTTTGTCGTCGTCATTCTCTGATTCTTTGTGTCTTCTCGAACAGGTATCAATCAAACTATGAATGTATGAACATGATTATGTGTTGGTGATTGATAGATTGAACCTTAGAGTAGAGATGTAATATGGTTAATCAATCAAGATGGATCCATCTGATTCTCTCTATCTTCGTTTATATTGACATAGTTTGTATTTGTAATAGTTGGAAGCTGAAACTCTAGAGTAGAGATGGTTTGCTTTTTGTATCTTGACATAGTTTTTCAAAACTATCTCTACTTGACAGTTTGTAATACTAGCAGTCGAAGAGTAGAGTAGTTTTGAAATTTTTTTGCTTAAGGTGATCATGTGATGTACTGATGTGTATAGCTTCGTATTGAAAAATTCATACTTATAGGTTTATAATAATTACTGACAGTTTGTATAGCTTCGTATTGTGTGAATGTGATCATGTGATGTTGTTTGATTATGCTGCACGTGTGACTACAAAAGTACAAGTGTCTACACAGTTTGTAACTTTGTATTACAAATTCATGTGATGTAGTCATGTTGCACGTGTCACAGTAACCACTTTGTATTGTGTAGACTACAAAGTCTAAATATTATAAAAGATTCAAATGTTATGTAATTTTTTTAAAGACAATTGTTTCTTCGCCGTATCCGTTTCTTAAATTTTAGTATGTTGCCGTTTTCCCGTACCCGTCCCGTCCCCGTTTCCGTCCCCGTGCTACTTAGTCTTTAATTATAGAGCCCATATTCTTATATTCCCTTAATATACTCTATGTATTTTTATTTGTTTTTGTCAAATACACCAACATTTATTTATTAGCATAGCCTTCTTTTGATATCTTTTGCAGGTTTAATTTTTGTGATTTAAAAATAGTTATAACTTATATGATGGAATGGTCAGAGATGTTGCCTGAACTGCTTGATATAATAGCTCAAAAATATATCACTTGCTACGAAGATTATTCGAGTTTTGCAGGAGTGTGTAAGTCTTGGCGTTTAGCAGCCGCAGGAACATACCGCAACTCGAATGGACCTCCTTCTCGGTTGCCATCTTTAATGCTTGCAGGAAAAAGTGACGATCGGGAGTCTCGTGGATTGTTCCTCCTCTCAAACAAAAGCATCCGCAAGATACAACTGCCTGAAGCATATGATAAGGTATGTAAGTCTTCATGTGGATGGCTTCTAACCGTTGGAAAAGATTTTGCTTCACAACTCATCAATCCTTTATCTCGTGAAATCATCAACCTTCCAAAGGCAAACACCTTTCCAGAGTTCATTCATCCTTCACATTGGCGTATCGCCATCCAAAAGCTAGTCCTCTTGATTGAATCAAAATTGGTGATTGTAATATCGGGTTATGAGAATAAGCTAGGATTTTGCCATATTGGAGATAACATGAAGTGGACATCTGTTGTTGAACCGAACAAGGGCATTTCCGCTATTACTTTCTACAACAGACGCATTTATAGTTTTGACGCTGACAATACAATCCGAGCATGCAATTTTGATGGGAAAGATCCGACAGTCTTGGTTTATGTAGCAACGCTACCAGAAGATTTTTATGATGAATGTGCGTCTTCACCTTATATAGTTGGACTAGATGATGGCGACAGGAAGCAGTTGCTACTAATTATCAAAGAGGGGGTGTATAATGATGGGGAATGTCCTGAGACTTACAAGACACAGAGTTTTCTAGTTTTTGCTTATGATTTGGAAAGTGGGAATTGGTCAAAAGTGAAAGATTTTGGTAGGAAAACTTTGTTTGTGGGATTTAGTTCCTCGTTTTGGACGGAGGACACTACGGGAGTGATAAAGGGTAACTGCATATACTACACAGATGATGAAGATTGGGAATACCGTAATAGCAAAGAAGGAGGAGGGAGAGATATGGGGATTTACCATTTGTCAGACGGAACTTTCGAACATCACTTCACAGGAGAATCACGTAGCCATTTGACACCACCTATATGGCTTCAATCCATGTGAATTTTATTTAAATGTAACTGTTATGTTTGTTAGGAAACTCTTTCTAACAGTGTTAATGATCACATATTAATTAAATTTTCAAGATTAATGTTCAAATTTCATGATTTATTATATTGTATACTATTATGTGGTTCAACAGTGCTTGTTTAATTTGTTTTTGTTCATAGAAAGACAGGTGCTTGTTTGGTCACATACAAGTAATCCTATAGCAGCCTCTCGAGAATGCAGATTTGTTAAGTTTCGTACTTATAAGCAGCAGGGTGAGACATTTGGTTTATTTATAAGATGGGGTTCTTTTAGTTAGGATATACTGGCCAAAAGTAAGGGTTCACCAAGTGCTACATGGTGGCGTTCAATGTGTTTTCTTGGAAAGGTGCGAAGGTTGAGCCTACATTTGTACAGAATTCGCAGTTAGACACACTTTCAAGTGATGCAACTTATACACATATATTAGTTTTGTGCACAAGAATAGTGAAGAAAGGGAAAGATTGGTAAAGATTAGAAACATTGAGAACGAAGGTCATAATAGCCCGCTGACCATAAAGAAAGAGACGTTTGACCTTAGGATAGCGGTTATCATGGCTACACTTGGGTATTTGACAAATTTTGAAGACGTTTACAGGGCTCGGACAATTGTTTCATGATTTGTTGATGCTATTTTGTGGAGAAAGAGAGATAGTGATATATGGCGCTTAATCAGACAATTGTGGAGGCGTAACTCATTGGTGAATAGTTTATGCGCCCATTCTGCATAAACTATATATTATCGTCTGAAATAAGTGAATCTAAAAAAGTGATTCAAACACACAACTTCGCTTAGAAGCCAAACCTTGTATGTATGGACATTTGGTTTGCTGAAAACTATCCCTGTGTAGATGCTAAGGTTACTACTAATTACTCCACAGTTTCAAACAAAATTACGTACATTGTTGTAATGAAGAACTAATTAGCATTAGTAAGTACCTTCAAATCACATCTAAAACAGTCATGACAAATTAACTACCCACTAATCCGCAACAAATCCTTCATCATTTAGTGCGTAATTTCAAATTTTATGAACTAAAGACATGATCATCTGAATAAAAGTTAGTAGACACTTGAGAGCATGCATGAGCTGATCTAAAAGTCGAAGCATTGATCTTATAAGTGGAAGAATCAAACATGATTTGTTGTATCTTTGATTATTTTTTTGGGGTTCCACCATTCTACATCAACAATAAAAGCATGTATTTTCGTCAAATATTTCGGAAAAAAAAAAAAAGGAGAATCCTAACCATGTAACTTATCTATGGCCGAGCAAAACAGGTCAAAACCGAACCGAAAGCCGATTTTGAGGAAACATGAGCCGAAAACCGAAAAGAAGTGAATTAAGCCAAACCGAAACTGAACCGAAACGTACGTGAATGGACATAATACATTGATGAATGAACATGTGGATGATGCTTATCAACGTATCAACATATTATGTACATTCACGTAGGCTTCTGATGATGCTTATCTAGTTTTAGCAACTTCTTGCTGAATGTATGAACATAAATGTTCTTTTTTGCAAGGATATAGCCCCGATATATTCATTTAAACAATGTGGTAGTATTATCGTTTAACTTATAATGACGGTCTGTACACATTCATGTAAAAGAATTTACAAGTTGAGTCCCAATACACTCCAAATCTGAAGTAAATGAAAAAAATGCCCAGTTTAGAATTCACTTAGATCAATATAACGGACAAATGCTGTCAATCTTCTTCTTCGTCATCGTCGTCATCATCATCAGCTAGTCCCGTGTCATCTCCAATACCTTCAAGCAAAGCGTCAACGTCTTCTCCCAACTCCAACAATCTTGCACTCAGTTTCTCCACCTTACTCTGTTCTTGACCAAGACAAACAAGTAAATCACCGAGTTCTCCTTCACTCTCTTTTTGCGCTTCCTCCCTTGCTTCTGCTTTTATTTTCTCAATATCGGGACTCGGAGTGGCCCCACCACTCTTCAATGCTCTCACTTCCATTTCTAACTGATAGTTCGCTTCTTCCAGGCTATTGTAGGCATCTGATAGGCTCTTTAGATCAGTTTCCATTTTTTCAGCCAAGTTTCTGTAAGATGAGGCCTCACTCTGAATATTTGTGTTTTCAGTTTTCAGCATTTCAAGCCGTTGAGAGGCTTCGTGAAGATCTCTTCTCAGTGTCTCTATCTGCACCCTTTCTGAGCCACCACCAGGTCTCGGCTCAGTGTGGGATGAACCACCTCCCCCCATATTGGCTAAGTCCTCGGCTAATGTTGCGTTCCTATTAAGAAGGTCCTGTTCACAAAAGTGAAAAGGTTAAAGAGTATTGGAAGAAAGTTAGTAAACCATATAATGCTCTTCCGTGCAGGCCAGAGATTTTTTGCAGTTTACCCTAACAAAAACAAATCAATCAATACATAAAATAATTATGCAAATTCACCTGTATCTCGGAGCATTGCTTCTCCATAAAGATTTTGAGTCGCTTAATATAGTCCCGATCATTTTCATCTTTTCTCTGTTCTAGTTCCGCGGGCACCACCGACACATTGCTCTTTGGCTGACTGTATATTTTTACAATGCTATCTCGAATACCAGCCTCCAATTTCTTGATGAAGTTGACAAACTGAGAGTCAAACATTGAAGCAAGCATTGGATGATCATCATTCCGGTTTATATCAGTTGCCTCATTTTCTTCAGTATCTTCCATCTCTGTCATACTATTAGCATTTGATCTTGTTAATGGTTTACGGGGTTGAGCAGGCTTTTCAGATGAAAATAAAAAGCTTTTTTGCATCTCATCAAGCTTCAAAAAGTAAGATGTAAGGCCAACTTTTTGACTTATGGCATCGACTATGGCAAAAGCATCCTTTCCAGACTCGCTGCTTTTATTATAAATAGCACATTCTCCTAAAAGAATAGCTGCCAAACCTCTTGCACACACTGTTGTCTCGCCATTAGATACCAACTCAATTAGGTATGTTAAATGAGGACGTGAATCCAGGAAAGACTCTACCGCACTTGGGCAATCACAGAGCCACGTGACGAGCAACTTCAAGATTATTGGTTGGAAATACGAATTTCTTGGGGTAGTTGATTTTCCATCTTTACCTTTCTTAGAAGATGCAAAAGCCAAGTATTTTACCATACGGTGCAATAGGGGTTCCGGGGATCCTAATGACGGCATTGATGACTCGAGGTTAATTTGTAGAACCTGCATAAAAGTGGGCCAAGGGAGTGAAAACACTTGTAAACAATCTCAAGCGTATAGTAGTGTCTCTCTAGCAGCAACACATGAGTTTGATATGCTGTCCCATTTAGATATGAATAGGCCAACTCGGTTATGTGTTATCTAATGGGTTCAAGGGGTGAAACAACAAAGGTAGCTCAAAAGTAAACAGGTCCAATGGTTCGAATGGGAACGGGTCAAAAGTGTATTTTTCAAGCATAAAGCCTCCTATTATTCAAAACATTGAATTTAATAGATATACTAACCTTTTGCAATCATATATATTTGACACAGAAAATATATATAAAAGAAAATTAAAATATTTCGGGCTAAACCAGACCCATACAAAAATTCTCCATTTTGACCCAAATCCTTTTTGACACATTACATAACCTGTCCATCTTTTCACTGTATAAAGCATGAGCTCGTGTACCTTTTCCTTGCATTGGATATTATCCTTCATTACATGAGAAAGAACGCTTGCAGCTCTGCAACTAGTCTGCATAACAAAAACCATACAATATGCTCAACAATGCAAATGGAGAGGTCAATGAGACACATTTTCTCCTCGAAAAAATTGTGCACAAGCTTATGAGATCAGGAACGAAACTGATTAAAGAAAAATAAGACTGGAGTAAGTTTTCACATTACCTCAAGGTCCCCATCATGTTCGCTCATGGCAAGACCATGCAACAGCATGCTGCAACATAAACAAGTTTAAGCATGATTTGGTGTGAGAGAGAGAGAAAGACTATGTGTTATGCCACTTTGGGATAAGGAAACCTCAATAGAAACTTGCAAAGAGGATATACCTTCCAAAGGACATGTTCACGTCCTCCTCAAATCGAGCATTGGTCATTGACGTAGGCTGAGGAATTAGGGTAGATGCTAACATCTTTTGACCATCACTGTTTTGCTGATGATGAATTTGGAATTAAATGCCATGTAAACTCAACTCTTTTGCATATATGTAAGATAACATAAGCAAGCATGTGACATGCATATAGATATATAATGAGAAAACTCTTTTTGATAAAAAATGTATACAATACAAACCTCACAAAAGCTCTTAAAAATATAGTCAGCTGCAATAAATTCTTGCATGCTTGAAGTCCGTAATATAATCCGTAAGATTGAATTCAGAGCTGGTTCAACCTCTCGCTCATCACCAAGAGATTTACTTGCAAAAGCATCAAGATTCTGACGATGTCCATAAATAAGATCACCTATGCATTGAAACGCCTGACCACGTTATATGATACAAGTTAGTTTTAGTTAAATGTTTCTGAAACACCGCAAACTTTTATTAAGAAATATTGAAAGTCAAATTTAATTAACATAGAAGTCATCTTACCGCACAACGTACGGCAACAGGGGCCCATTGACTTTCAACGCCTAGCATTAGTAGATGGTCCAGAATATTTCTCTACAGTAGTAAAGAAGGAAAAAAGGATGATGATGATGCATAAACCCTATTTAAGAAATTAAATGACGGTAGTGAACTTCTGAAACTAACCTGGACAAGAATGGTTTTGTTTGTCAATCTGTTACTCTTGCTCGAAGGATCAGTTTCCAGACCTCCATTCAGCAGCAAACTAATGGTTTCCAAGGCACTCAGTAGATTGATTGTCTACAGACATCAAATTGATAAAGGAAAGCAGCTACTAAGGCTTTTAAGATATAGTTGGAAACTGTAGAAGCATAAGCTAAACAAATTAAGCAATTGCAGTATCACCTTTTGTTGAGTAAAGCTGTATGTGGTTCCTCGGAGCTTCAATATTGATATCAATGAGTCAAAGCCGATAGTCTCCCTTAGCAACACCTATACAACATCTATATATTAGTAAAAAGTAATAGGATGAAAGCAAACCTTCAGTCCCGTGGATACTTTGTACAGATAAACTCGAACCTGATTGGATGCATTGTTGTGGAGGAGATTATTTAACAATTCAAGAGAGTCCTGTGAGATTATATGTACACATAAGATTTTGATTTTCAAGCAATGGAAGCTCCATAAATAGTCACCGATACAAAGTGAAGTTTTTTCTTATCCATCGAGTGAAGAACAAATGGATATGAGTCAACTAATTACCTGCACAACAACACCTCCTTCTGAACCTCCTTCCTCTTTGATGATACTGAAAATCTTCTCAAAAGCACCCTCAAAGACCAGAATTTTTTGGATTTCCTAGTAAAGTAATAGAAGGAAATTAGAAAGGAAAATGGAGCGAATTCAACCTTATTGCTAGATACAAAAGTTGACAGCAGATAGGAAAAGATTACCTCTGCTTCACGAGTCAAGTAGGTGAGAAGTAACAAGGCCTCATTCCGTATGACCTGCAAGGCAATCAGCACTGTGTTTGAGGACAAAAACATATCAGAGATCATAAAAATCTAAAGACTTTTATGGCTATACCAGATCATACCTCCCGGTCCATAAGCATATCCATAAGCCGAGTTATACCCTGAGGAATGGTAAGAATGGCTTCCTGTAATCTGAAGAAAACCTCAGTATATCTTTGCAACCAAATACTAGTTATGAAAATAACTATTAGTACAAAACCAGGAGGAAGCAGGTAGAGACGTGTACCTAATGGGAGAATTCGTTAAAAGGGCAGTCAAGAGTTGAAGTGTATAATATCTTATATAGAAGTCATCCTCTCCCTGCCAAGATACTTGGTTACCAATTGCATAAACATAATAGAGCAAACAATTCCACGATTCATGCTTAAGGTATAATAAGATGAATATGTAGAAGCCTTACCAGCAGGCTTAAAAGAAGAGAAATGCTTTGCCCTTCCCTTGATAGAAGATCGGCGTTCATTAAAGCTGGTTGAACCTCATTTGCAGGCAGTTTTGCATGAGCAATCGGTGTTAAGGCACTCACAAGAGTCTCCAGAGCTCCTCGAACCTTGGACAACCAATAAATATACCACCTTATTCATGGAAGTGGTTATACAATAATATGATATAAAAGAAAAAAAAATAAAAAATAAATAAATAAATCAGTAATTATTGATGCTGACAGTCAATTTAAGAACTTAAAATGTAGGAAAAGAAGCACTGGCACTAGAATGCATTGAACATACATAGTCCCTACAATGTACTTACGTTTCACTTGGCAAGAAACACTAACCCGAGAGACAAGCCGTAAGTAATTCATGCTAGAAGAAGATAACAAAAAAGTCTTTTGAACAACTTTTTTTTTATCACAGCATAGTTGGGATGGGCTAAACCTGAACCAAAATAAGAGGTGACACCCCCGCCACAGCCGGCGGGGACCACCAATACGCTATCCCACATAAGACATTATTGGTTACCTGTGAATTCCCCTAATACCAACTCTTTTGATGTATTCCATTCCTGCAAATCTCACTTCCATACTTCCCCACAAGCCAATGTTTACTGGATCAACCTACCCTAACAACCTTTACTACATACAAGTCTAGTCTTCTAACCTGCAAATTTGACCACCTTTGTTGGAGATGGCGAAGCCAAACCAAACAGTGTTTCCTTAGCTTCTACATACAAGTATCAATCCGACCTTCCCCAAACAATCCTCAATTCCAAATCCAATCCTCATTGTTCAGCCTAGAATCAACCTTAAAATACACATATCTAATATAATCATCTAGTATACATGTTGTCTTTTGGTGGCCAATATTCATACATAGATTAAAGTTCTGTCTTACCACCATCCTATGGAACTTATCTTTCATGTCGAGGGAAAATAATTAGCCACATGAGTCATGAACCTTGTATAGATGTGGTGTTCTAAGGTGGCAACTATATGCACAGCCACACAGCCAAGGCAAATGTAAAATGTATCTAGTCAAATAAGACATGTGTTTCGTGATACCACGCTTCCACATACAACGACGCACACAACTACAAGGGTTACCGTATTAAGACATGGCGGCTCATCTAACTCCCTAGGATCTAATTTCTAAGAGGCTTAAATTAGTAAAACAATATGTACACCAATTATAGAACAGGGCAGCATATATCATATGTTTTTAAGTGTAAAAACTGCTAGATAACAACCAAAAAATATAATCTCTAAGCAGAAGGCTTCTAACCATTTCAACATCGTCACGGTCCCTTAAGACACCCAACAGCACAGGAAACCCTGCAATGAAATGCATTCCGTCAATGACATATAAAAGCCTCAAATACCATTATAAAACCAACTTGCACTCACCCATTTCCCCAAAAGCCATCTGCGCAGCATGACTTTCTGCAACAACGGACTGAAGCTCAGCCATAGCATTTCTTCTATCCTCGGCAAGCTTACCATTACTTATACAATCGAGCAAGCGTTCAACATAACTACACATTAACACCAATAAAGTACATTAGCCTAGTGCTAACTTAATCAGCAGCACTTTAATATAACAGTTCTGTATTATCGACAAACTCATAATCGCAATGCATTCATTATATATTTTAAGTTGAACAACTAACTAAATATCAAACATTAGGCTGTGTGGCAAGAAGCTTTTTAGAGCATTTGCTTTTGGCGTTTAGACTATGATGCTTGTTTGGTTCAAACGCTCCTATATGCAGGGGCGGAGTCAGAAAGTTATGACCTAGGGGGCAAACTTTGATAAGTTTTAGAAACTACACTACAAATCAGTTCGTTAGGGGGGTAAATTTCAAAAACAGCCACATATTTAAAAAATTTACACTACAATCTTTTTCGCTAGGGGGGCACGTGCCCTACCCTCCCCCCTCCTATCTCCGCCACTGCCTATATTCAATGCTAATAAAAGAAACACTCCTACGTAACCAAACGCTATAGATAACCGTCACACGCAAATGATTTAACTAGTAAAACAAACAAACAAACGAACCTATCTTCGTTGGAAGTGGAATTCTCATTCCCAAACATAAGTCCAACAACTCCCTGTACACATCAAAAACATAACCACATTATTAACTACACCAGCATTCATTCGCTATAAAAAACTCGATAACTAATTACTACCTTGTAACCAGATACCAAATCCATCTTCTTCATTTAAACTGATCTGCTAGTAGATTAAATTAGCTCGATAACTAATGTAGTAATAACGGTTTATGTGATTGTGATTTGATGCAATTGAATTGAATAATCGTTGATATAAAAAAATTAAGATCGATTATTTATTTGAAGTTGATGATGATGATGAGATCGTCAACAGGGTCAATGGATACATGATCACTTAATTATGCTTGTTTACCCGAAACTTTTTTTTTTTTTTTTTTTTTTAAGTTGAAATTATATACTTTAAGGGGCTTGGTAATAGCTATTGGATTTGGTATAGGGTAGAATGAGAATGTATATGAAAAAGTGTCTAATTACGATTGTTTATGTTTAGTTGATAAAATATGGTATTAAAATGTGTATAGATATTTGAATTTTATAGTGGAAAGGAGAGGGGCTCGCGGGAATTAATTTTATAGATACTATGAGATTGATATAAAAGTGTATAGATATTTGAATTTTATAGTAGAAAGTGTATAGATATTTGAATTTTATAGTGGAAAGGAGAGGGTGCGTTTGGTTTGCAAGCGGGAATCACAATCATTATGTATTTGATAAATGGATGGTATGAGATTGATAAATAAGTATGATTAATGCTGTTTGGTATGTTTTGTGAGAATTCGGGAATCACAAGTGGGATGGACTTATCCAACTAATATTCAACATGGGCCCACATGAATAAGGAATGAATTAGAAAAGGAGTCTCTCCCCTCAACTATGAGTCTATGGGTATCCTTTGATAGTTTCATTCCCCAACTTGCTAACCAAACATTTACAATGGTTATCATTGTCATTCATTGATTCCGATAGTCGCATACCAAACACACCCTAAATTGGTGTGTAATAAATCTATGACTATGATATACTCATTTCATTACTGGGCCTACAAAATAAACATTTTTAATCACTTTGATAGTCATAGTGTCATTACCATAGTGGGATACCAAACGCACCCATTATTACTGAGTACCCTTGCATAGCAACGGGATTTTATAGCGGCAGATAGTTTTAGTGATAAAAAATTTATGGTTTATAAACGAAAAATAATAAAACTTTGAGAATTTTAGGATTAACCATAATGTTTTGAAACTCGGTTCGACCCGGGTGGTTCAACCGGTTGAACCATACCGGTTGAAAAAATGGGTCAATTTAAACCGGGTCATCTCGACGAGTTGGGTCAAAAAAACCGGGCAAATTAAACCGGGTCAATTCGCCGGGTTTAAAGCGTCCCGGGTCAACCCGCTTTTCGATGTGTATTAATAGCAAACATTTCAACACTTCAAATGCATAGTTTAATTTCAATACTTTCCAAATGTGCTAAAAGTTTGACCATCAACATTTTAACATTGACCTTTTTTACTTTATATGTAGTATAGATACATTCAAATTCTTGCACTCTGGGTATATATTAAATTAACGATAAACTGCAAATTATGTTCCTAACATTTGCCATTTTTGCGATAAATGCTCCTAAAAAAAATATGTGTACCTAACCTTTGGACTTTTGCGAGGAATGCCCATGAGATTGCACTGTAGTTGCAAATTTGCGATTTTGGCTAACAAGGTTACAAATTCCCGTTAGTGGCCATGTGAAATGACTAATTTACCCTCCTTATCTTCAATATTTTATATTCACCTCGTTTGTACCTTTCCAGCAAATATGCAAAATGACTTATTTACCCTCCAATCTTTGAGGGACAAAATTTGCGATAAAACTTTCATAAACACATTGTCTATTCGTCTAAACCACACAAACACAAAACCTAATTGGTTTTTTATCCTGCACAAACCCTAATTTTTTAACATGGATGGTAGTGAAACTGGAAGCGGGAATGTGGTTGTGGTAAAGAAAAATGGAGGGACAGGGAGGCCTAGAAACTACGGTCCACTATCGGCGCCTTCGGTTGCATCCCATAACCATGAGTACACCCACACCACAACAGAAGAGGGGAAGCCCTATTGGTAGTGGAAGTATGCAACAGGTTTCGGATGTTGGTAAGTTTATGCTTTTAGTTCCTTTATGTGTTTTAATTAGCTTAGCTTAATTTTGGCAACTTTATCATGTTGTACTAATGTGTTTTTATGCATTATGGTTTTGGGAAGGTGTCCTTGTATCTACTTTGTTTTGTTTTCTTATGTGTGAGGATAAAACTACATATAGGTTTGGCATATTTAGGCAGATTATAAGGAAATGTAGTCATAGGTTGGAAGCATTCATGGGCTAGTATTGACTGCGAGTGATGCCAAAAAGTGGTTGTTCAGTGTGTGTGTATGCTTATTTAGTGTTTGTTGGTGATGCACTGGTAATCATTTGTTATCTAGTGTAATGCATTTATGTAAGAATTATTTATCCATAAGTATATCTAGTTTTCTTGAGCATTAAGTGAATGGTTAACAGTAGTGTGCAGTTGCTTGTGTTAAGTGATCACATCTAGTCTTGGTGAATGGTTAACAAGTCTAGTCTTGTTTCATGTTTCATATTGTATAAGTGATCACATCTAGTCTTGTTGGCTATCTTTATAGATGAAAAAGAAAATATGGATAACATTTGTGCTCGTATGTAAAACAGGATCGAAAAACTTGAAGATGTGTTTTACATAAAAAAAAACTGGAAAGGTTAATTTATTCAACCTCTTATGATGTAAATTTAAATACTATTTTTGGAGTTTGTATTACAGTTTGGCTATCTTGAATAATTTTTGCAGATATCATATACAAGTGAAAGTTTGGAGGATGGTGCATAAGTATGGTGTAACATGGGCAATAACTTTAATGATGAATTATTGGATCAAATCAAAGCAAGATATGGGCCATACAAAACCATCATAGAGGAAAATTTAGATAAGCTTCTTGATGAGATGTTTATGAGGACAAGGATTCAAAATGATAGGTAAAAGTATTCAAGCTCTTAAAAGGGTGTTTGGAAAGGCAAATAGTCTTATTTATTTCATTTTGGCTATCTTTATAGATGACAAGAGAAAGACAAAAGTGATTGTAGAGCTTCTTGATGAGTTGTTTATCAGTAGAAAGAAGGAAATGCTAGAAGATAAATATATTCAAGCTCTTAAAGAGGTGTTTGGAATATCTTTCTACCTTATAGATGTTATAGATTTAAATACTGTTTTTGGAAGTGAATATTACAATTTGCATTATAGTTTTCCTTTGTTGTATAATCTTTGTAGTTATTAATTCCAAGGGCAAGTCAACTGAAGTGATCAGAATATCTGATGATGACACTCTTTCTATATCATTGGATGGTGATATTGTGTCCTTTGGTAATTTCAGCACTGATGATGATACTCTATCAGTGTCACCAGATGATGGTACCAGTAAGCAGAAAAAGGGAAAGCCAGCTGAGGGTACCAGTAAGTAGAGTAAGGAAGTTGATCATAAACATAGGAAGGCAATGCCAAATGAGGGTACTAGTGAGCAGTGAAAGGTAACGCATCAGAGTGTAACCGACTGCGTCCTTGGCCTAAGAGCAAAGTTAAAATAACCAAATTCAAAAAGAGGTTTTAAGTGTTGTTCATTTCATTCCAAAAAGAGAAACTAAATGCAGGATAATAGTTTTTGTTTTGTGTTCTCCTTTTGTATGTAATTCGGTATTTTAAGACATTTTTAGTTTAGCAATTTAAGCCATATTTATGTAATTGGATATTTAATCTTTTAAGACATCATATTGCTTGTATATTCTTAATTTAACTAGTCTATGCATGTGGTATTTGCATTTTGCATGTGCATTTGCATATGCAGTTTCGAGGGTGTTTTGATTTATCCATTTTGACTTTTAAAAGTCAACACATACCAATTACTCATGTGATCACAAAATGAACACTCTGTTCATTCCAAAAACATTACAAAAACAGTTTGGTTACTCATTTTACTTCTATTTGAATATGGAGTATATGGGTTGCTTTGATTTACCCATTTTTACTTTTAAAAGTCAACTAATACCAAAACTTACCCATTCACTCACCAACTTTATAATGGCATCATTAACTTCTCACACACATTCACACAAACCTGCCCATTGACTAGTCACAGGTCTTTCCCTTTATATTCACCACACTACACTTACATCCACAACTCTCATCCCATAAACCTTGCTCATCAAATTCAGTTACCATGGATGCACAATCCTCAAACTAAAAAATACACCCTTATGCACAATCCACAAAATCATAAACACACCCTTATGGTATCAAAAGAACCGTACAAGGCTCTTCTCGCTGGTATCACACCAGTCTCCCTGAATCACCACTTCGACCAATATCAGAACCAAATTTCTCTCATTGTCAGTGTTGCAAAAATAAATTTCAGCTTCGTGAGGAAATACGCATGTTTAAGGAAGATGCGCGCTAGGTTGGGGAGATCTACAATCTTCTACTTCAATACATTCTTCTTCCTGATCTTCAGGTGGTGTTCTTGTCCCATTTCCATCTCCACTACCCACTGCAACACCCCCTCTAGTTATGTTTCCACTTCTAACACCTAAGCTGATACGCTTACGCAGCGCGTTCGGGGTCAAAGGAACTTCCTTTTCGTCGAGCAAGTTTTTCAACACCCTAGGCAGTGAACCTAATCGTTGTAGAGTAGTATTAGGGTAAGCCACGGGTATTGATATCGTTCTTTAGGGGAATAGGAATGCTAGAAAGAAGTTACTACGCTAAGGTTGAGGTTGAGGAAGATTATTTTTTTTTATCTTTTTTATATTTTTTAGAAAATGGAAAGGTACGAATCTCGGGGTTTGGATTTGGGGGTTGGTATTTCTACCGATTACTCTACTATTACCTAATCTAATTAACTAAGCTAGGGGTAGTTTATGTATATTGTTGTGTGCTCGTATGATAATTAAAAATGTGTTTACTTAGATTTTATTACTCCCTAGTTATCTCCTATTGATGGTTGAATTGTCACGTCCTTATTCTTAACGGGTTGTGTTTCTAAGGTCGTAGGGTATGCGTTTATCCCTAACTCTTTGAAGCTACCAAAGGTTAATGACTACGAAATCTCTAGGAGTCATAAACTTAACTCTAAGGTATTCTTTGGATGTTTAGCCTACAATTCCACTAGTAACTATATGCTAAGGTTCAACAAAGATTAATCAAGCATTAATAACACAACGAATGACCTATCGCAATACTAGGTCAATCACAATTAAGATAAGAGACAACCAATCAATATTCAATAACTAGGTTTCATATTACCTAAGCAAACACACAAATAAATTAACCGGACATGAAGAACATGCAAGCATACACACAATCAATTGAAGACATAATTGAATCAATGAAGTAAAACACTTATCTTGATGTAAAATAGGGTATGGAACCCTAAAATACTGTACAAGACAGCCTTGGTTCGGTTTAGGTTTTTACTCCACAAAACTGAAAAATTCGGATTCTATATATAGTGTTACAAATTGTGACGCCATCGGGTCATCATTGTGACGACGTCACCTTATGCCTGTGACGCCGTCGCCTTCAGTCTCTTACGCCGTCTGGATCAAATCTAGGCCGTCTGAGCTGTGACGCCCTACTCTTTTAAAACCTGATGCCGTCACTTGTAAATAAGAAATTTGGCTACTGAGTCGTCACAAAACATGTTGCGACGGCGTCGCAGTTAAACGCTGATGCCGTCCCCTTCAGTTCCAGCAGCCTGAGTGTCTCGATTCTTGACTTTGGCCATTTTCTTCGTATATTCGCGCATTTTCGTCCGAATAAGTGTCATTCCAGCAATTTGCCTTCAAGAGACCTAAAAAGTGAAAAGGAACGAAATTAAGTAATAACGGATACAAAAGTGATCAATTAAGGGCTTAAATGACCCCTCAGAAAGGTACCTTTTAAATCCTTATCAAATATCCCTACACTTGGTATTTGTTTGTCCTCAAGCAAATGTGCTTTTAGCAATTTTATTTATAAGTTAGGGGTCATGAAGCATTAGTTTAGAATGATTCACAACACATATAAGCCTCGCAAAAGTCATAACAAGCATGGAAATTACATACTAGCACCTCACATGGGGTGTTTGGATACTCACATCTCTCGGGTGTATATGATATATAACAAGTTGGAAATGGAAGATAAACACTCATTAACCGGTCCTAGTACATAGATTACCATAGGGTTGAGACTAGATCAAACCTCCATCGCTTTGGCGTAAGCACCTAGGAAAAACTATCCAAGAGGTCTTTTAAAGGGTTGAAATGTTAGGCTTACGGTAGGGAAACAAAGGGTTTGGTGGGATAGGCGATTTAGTGGTGGCAAGTCAAAAATCTTTATGTTACAAGCATGCGAAGAATGGCGTTGCTAAGCCAAGACTCGACACTCTAAACTCTAGATAACTGAAACAAACTGTGGAAAACTAGAAGGGGGGGGGGTTGAATAGTTTTACCAATTTAAAACTTTCTTTTAAATATTTAGATCGACTTATGTCAATCTATTTGGTTGTTTATGTTGGACGTTGATAGATAGATATATAAACGTGTAATGAAAGATAAAGAGTAAGAAGCACATCACCACGACACAAGTATTTATAGTGGTTCGGCTACAAGGACACCTTCCTTGCCCTACTCCACTCCCCGAGTCACCTACTCGAGAGTTCGTAAACACTACACCAACTCCTTATGGCGGAGAAGCCTTCACAACGTCGCTTAACCTTTTTCCGGTACAAAGCTAAATACCGAGTTCCTTCACACCAAGGCGAACTACACCTAACACAACGTCGCCTACCCTTTATACGGTGCTAGGCTAACCACCGAGTTCTTTCACACCAAGGAGAACTAATCCTATCACAACGCCGCCTACCCTTTATTAGGTACTAGGCTAAGCACCTAGTTCGATTACTATGGAGGAACTACTACCCTTCACTACACAACACCTAATATCAAGGAGATCCACTCCTTGTTACAATATCATCAAGGATATCACCATCCTTGGAAATAAAAAATATGTATAACGATGCACCTCATCGATTATACTACCTAGGCATTCTTCCCAAATGCCAC
This sequence comes from Chrysanthemum makinoi, assembly GCA_910596185.1. Classification (NCBI taxonomy): domain Eukaryota; kingdom Viridiplantae; phylum Streptophyta; class Magnoliopsida; order Asterales; family Asteraceae; genus Chrysanthemum; species Chrysanthemum makinoi. The sequence goes on along the minus strand of OU343219.1, from coordinate 250,219,009 downwards.
TTGATTTGATTCTTAGGCATCCTTCACTAATGCCTTTGACACAACGCTTGGCACCTTTCACTAATGCCTTCGTCTTGACACCTTTAGCATTCTTCACTAATGCTTTGACACGGATGATGAGCACCTTTCACTAATGCTTTCATCTTGACACTTTCGGCATCCTTCACTAATGCCTTCAACCCAACATCTATGGAGAAAGGAAGAACTATCAACAAGAGAACCTTAGTTGTCTTGATGATGACGAAGCATGGCAACTCATGGACTTGAGCTTGCTCGTCTTCAAGAAGTGGTGATCTTGCCTTTAAGAGGAACCTAGAAGATCACACAAAAACAAAAGACAAACTACATAGATCACTTAGATCTGAGGTTAGAGGGTTAGAATACTTGGGGAAGTATGTGTGTAAAGTGATGAATAGAAATGAAGAAATGGCTCTCTATTTATAGAGAAAATTCTCTACTGTTCCCCGGATCCCACGGATCCCTTCCACTTGGGATCCGGCTAGCACAAAGCCAGGGATCCGTGGAACGCTCCTCTTTGCCCATGGGTATTTTTGGTTATGGGTCATGGGTTGATACGCTTACGCAGCGCGTTCGGGGTCAAAGGAACTTCCTTTTCGTCGAGCAAGTCTTACAACACCCTAGGCAGTGAACTTAATCGTTGTAGTGTAGTATTAGGGTAAGCCACAAGTATTGATATCGTGCTCTAGGGGAATAGGAATGCTAGTAACAAGTTACTACGCTAAGGTTGAGGTTGAGGAAGATTATTTTTTTTATCTTTTTTATATTTTTTAGAAAATGGAAAGGTACGAATCTCGGGGTTTGGATTTGGGGGTTGGTATTTCTACCGATTACTCTACTATTATCTAATCTAATTAACTAAGCTAGAGGTAGTTTATGTCTATTGTTGTGTGCTCGTATGATAGTTAAAAATGTGTTTACTTAGATTTTATTACTCCCTAGTTATCTCCTATTGATGGTTGAATTGTCACGTCCTTATTCTTAACGCGTTGTGTTTCTAAGGTCGTAGGGTATGCGTTTATTCCTAACTCTTTGAAGCTACCAAAGGTTAATGACTACGAAATCTCTAAGATTCATAAACTTAACTCTAAGGTATTCTTTGGATGTTTAGCCTACAATTCCACTAGTAACTATATGCTAAGGTTCAACAAAGATTAATCAAGCATTAATAACACAACAAATGACCTATTTCAATACTAGGTCAATCACAATTAAGATAAGAGACAACCAATCAATATTCAATAACTAGGTTTCATATTACCTAAGCAAACACACAAATAAATTAGCCGGACATGGAGAATATGCAAGCATACACACAATCAATTGAAGACATAATTGAATCAATGAAGTAAAACAGTTATCTTGATGTAAAATAGGGTATGGAACCCTAAAATACTGTACAAGACAGCCTTGGTTCGGTTTAGGTTTTTACTCCACAAAACTACCTCCCTAAAACTGAAAAATTCGGATTCTATATATAGTGTTACAAACTGCGACGGCGTCACTCTTTAATTGTGACGCCGTCGGGTCGCCGTCATTAGGGTTTCGTCTTGGCCACGTTATCATTGTGACGGCGTCACCTTATGCCTGTGACGCCGTCGCCTTCAGTCTCTGACGCCGTCTGGATCAAATCTAGGCCGTCTGAGCTGCGACGCCCTACTCTTTTAAAACCTGATGCCGTCACTTGTAAATAAGCAATTTGGCTACTGAGTCGTCACAAAACATGTTGCGACGGCGTCGCAGTTAAACGCTGACGCCGTCCCCTTCAGTTCCAACAGCCTGAGTGTCTCGATTCTTGACATTGGCCATTTTTTTCGTATATTCGCGCCTTTTCGTCCGAATAAGTGTCATTCCAGCAATTTGCCTTCAAGAGACCTAAAAAATAAAAATGAACAAAATTAAGTAATAACAGATACAAAAGTGATCAATTAAGGGCTTAAATGACCCCTAAAAATGTACCTTTTAAATCCTTATCATAAGCCTACAACACAACCACCTATAACTATTACACCACCACCTCTACTAGCTGGAACAACACCTCTTATAACACCCTGAATACTGGGCCTAAGCCTTTTATTACAAGAATGTAATTTGACTAAGTTGACTATGACTTTCATAAGATTTAAGGACTTACCGGATTGGTTAGTCAACCCGATAGTCAAATTAATAGTCAAAGTTTATGTAAATGGTTATACAAAATATGATGTGTCATAATTATAAGAAAGCTGGACTTAAAGGACTAATGTTGTCAAGTTGTAAGTATGTTATAAAGTTAGTGTGGCCAAAATGAGAAGAATAACACTTAAGGGACCAAATGTGCCAATTAGGCAAACTTTCAACTAACAAATATCTGGATACTTTTTATAGCATCAAAATGGTTCCAAGATTTTCTATGTGTGTGTATTATGTCGCTTAAACAAGAGAGGAAGGAAAACCCATAAAGTCTTAATGATCAATGGAAGAAAGATTAGTGTTTAGATTCAAGTAATGAATCCCTTTCCATGTCCATATGCAAGTAAGTAATCCATATTTATGTTTAATTGAAGAATTAAGAGTTAGGGTTTATGTACCTAATTTGGGGGAATTGGGTAAATGGTGTTTTGAAGCTAATTAAATATTATAGAAATTATGAGATGATTATATTGGGTGTAAGTTAATAATTTAATAGGGTTAATTATCATATAATCATTGGATGGTTATGTGATAATTAGAGGTGTTTAAAGAGGATCCATAGTTGTAGTAATCATAGTTTAGTAACTTGATTATGTGTTTATGATAATAGTGATTTGGCCTAGATTGCAAGGGTGGAGATGATGATGTGCTTGGTTTCATTTGCTTGGGATCAAGGTAAGTAAACCGGTCATTATATGTTGTTATATGATTCTCCACATTATATGTTATGTGATTTTGTTATGCTAAGAAATGGGGTAATTGAATATATGTTTATGTAAAGTGGGGTTGAGACTAGTTTGGCTTAACTAGTCATGAAGGATATGCAAAGTGGAATAGGCTAAGGTATGTTAATGTTGAACCATAGGAAATGTTTTAGTTAAGTGAATCAAGGTACGTGTTACTGTTTAATGATTTGCAATGGTTAATGAGTTATGATGTATAATGTATGAATGTCTATGATAACATGTTATGAACGCTTTACTTACTAAGCCTTGTGCTTACGGTTTAAGATGTTAATGTTTTGTACGGTTAAACGTGAAGGAAAGGTAAAGCTTAGAAATAAGGCTTAAGGATTCTAATGAGGAAGTTAAGAAGGTTGGTAAGAAAGTATAGGAGCTTAGGTAGATACGGTACTCAAGTCAATGTTGTACCCCCCGGAAGTCTAAAATGGTTTGTAAATGTGTTGTCAAGTGTCAAAGTATATGTCATGGTCTTTGAAGTAATTGGGTCGTCAACGGTATGTTATAACATGGTCTTAGTGTTTATGGTCATGTTTAAAGAGGTGTTTGGAATAATGTGTAATTATACCCATTTTGGGTTGTAAATGGGTTTATGATCATGAACATGATTTAATATGTTAAGTTAATACTTTTTGAAAGGTTTGAAGTAATTCGGAAGTGGTAAAGGTTGTATGTATTGAAAATGGGTAAAAACGGGTATTTTACATAAAACCCGTCGTTTTGTAAAGTACCATTCCGAATGTCAATTGGTTAATGTTTATGCATGAAAATGATATTTATGAGGTCTTAATAAATTATGGAAATTTTGGTGTCTTTCCGAATAATAGATGTCATTTTCTGGAAAATGGGTCAAAAGTATATAAAAAGGGATATGCGGAAAAGGGGTGTTTGGGACAAGGTCTATTTTAACCCATTTTGAGTCAAACGGGTCAAGAATGTTTGGAAAAACAATGTATATAGTTAAATGTTTGTAAAGTGGTTAAAATAGTTGGAGAACTAATTGGGAAACTATTGGAGAACTAGTTTGGAGAACTAGTAGAGAACTAGTTGGAGAATTAGTCGAAGTCAGTTTTCGAAAAATCATATCTTTTTAACCGTAAGTCGTCACGGGTCGTTCCACCCGTCATTTCGAAGGTAATTGAGTCTAGTTTCATGTAAAAATACTTTCAAGGGTCAATTTGTTACAGAATTGTATCAGTTCAATGATTAGCCACAACAGGTCAGTTTTAAGTCAAATCGTTTATGCATAAAAGTTTAATTTTTCAATAATTTTATGTTGTGTCATTCACGGGGTGTAACAACTTGGTATCAGAGCTTTAGTTTAAGTGAATTATGTTTCCACTTTAGGTTTCCTAGACTTAAACCACTATTAGATGCGTTAAATGTAAGAGAAGTTAAAGCGAGAAAGTAAATGTTTAAGTTTTGAATAAGATCATGTGATAGTTTACATGAACCTATGTTGATAATAATGAATGCGTATTATAGTATTGATCTTTATGTGATATAAGTCCGTAGAGGACTTGAGGTATCTAAATAATTAGATTGCCGTACACCTTGGTTAGTGTCGGTGATCGTATTATGAGTATATGAATGTGTGTTGGAATAATGGTATGGAATGTGATTAGAAATGATAAGTGGTATTAGAGATGAGATAATTTTGAATTAAAGTATTTGACGCTTAAGGTGTGAAACGTAATAAATGATAAGTGTGCTAAAGTATAATGTATGATAGCAAGATAAGAATTGTCGCGCTAATTGTTAAGCGTCTATTAATGTGAAAAAGTAATGAATGAGATTAAGAAATGATGACAAGTAATAATGAAATGAAAATGGTATAGCCAATGTGCTAATTACTAAAAAGGGATAAGTTAAGAATGTAAGTAAGAACGTAATAATATATTGTTTAGTAAAACGCGAAGAGATCGTGTTGATGTTTAAAATGAATGTAAAGGATAAACGTATGTTAACAAAGGTGTTATTAATCTAACCTATGTAAGGTTAGAAGTGGAAAAGAATCGAGTGGCCTAAAAGAGGTAATGGTAAAGATGTGGAAATGGTTAACTTGAGTTAAAGAATGTAAGTTGTAATGAGAAGTGTAAACACATAAAAATGTGTAAATATGACAAGCGGGTTTCATATACCAATGATGCTTGCTTAAACTTAATAAAAGGAATGGAAGAGTGTGTGTGTTAAAATGTTAATGACTTGGATCTAATGTTAAATGTGAAAGGTTAAAGGTAGCTATCATATAACCAATGAATTAATGATAGTTAATGATGGTATCCTTTTGGGATGACCAAGCTAATAATGTTAATGATGGTATCCTTTGTGATGGCCGAGCTAATGTTAATGAAGGTATCCTTTGGGATGGCCGAGCTAATGTTAATGATGGTATCCTTTGGGATGGACGAGCTAATAATGTTAATGGTGGTATCCTTCGGGGATGACCAAGCTAATGATGTTAATGAAGGAATGTATTGCCTTCACCGGCAAAGGGTTGCCTATATATTTGGCATATAAAAATCCCCAAAGTAAATGTGATAATGGTATGGATCCAAGTCTAAAAATTAAAAGTAATGTGAAGTGTAAAAGAACGAAGAGAAAGAAAGTAAAGTGAAAACTAGTAATAAGTACGAATGTTATGTCGAAAGTGTATAAGTAGGACAATTTATGATTTCCTTGATTAAATGGATTGGGACGCCTTTTCATTTAATTAAAGAAATTGTGAATCTCCGAACCATGAGTTTATGTTTCTTGATTTACATAGACTGGGACGTCTTTCTATGTAAATGAGGAAATCTAAATGAGTGGGCTTATGTTTTCTCGACATGCTAAGTAAGGTAAAAAGGGTAGAAAACAAAAGCCTATAATTAGTTATAAGTCTTAAGAACTAAGATAGGTGGGATATAATTAGAATGTGACTTTAAATTGAGACATTAAGTGAAACCAATCATTTAAGTGTCTTAAGTATGACTTGGAAAGATTAAAAATTTGTAATGATATTATAATGTACCTTGAAGAGTGGTACATAATGTGAATAATGATAGTAATGGATGATAACCTTTATTAGCACCCTTGTGTGTAAAAGCTATGATGTAAATTAAAGTTTGACTTTATGAAGTAAAAATAACTTAAGATTTCTCAAGTGAACCTTAACACTTGGCGAAAATCCTTAAATGAAATAGAAAAGAAAAGGAGTTATAGCAAAATGTTTAAGCGGATAATAGAATCGCTATGGTAGAATTGAAATGCTAAGTTGTATAGGTTAACGTATGACTTATGTAAAGTCAAAATGGCATAAATTTTCTCAAGTGACACATAGTCCTTGATTAAAAAGTTAAATATAGTATGTAAGAATGTGATGTGATGGAAATGAGGTTGGTAAATGGTACAATGATTATACTAAATGTGTCTTGTTTGATATAACGACCTTAGTAAAAGTTGTACGCTCTTAGAAAGTTAAATGAGAAGTAGAGTGAATTAAGGATTTTGATATGTATTGCTTAATGTTGCAAGATCACTTAGATCGTTGCAACGGAATGTACGAATGAAAGTGTTATTAGTGCTGAGAATAGGAATAAGATGTGACTAAGTCAAGGTTAGTTTAAATGAGAGATTTCGGGGACGAAATCTAAATAAGAGGGTAGAATTTTAACACCCTGAATACCGGGCCTAAGCCTTTTATTACAAGAATGCAATTTGACTAAGTTGACTATGACTTTCATACGATTTAAGGACTTACAGGATTGGTTAGTCAACCCGATAGTCAAATTAATAGTCAAACTTTATGTAAATGGTTATACAAAATATGATGTGTCATAATTATAAGAAAGCTGGACTTAAAGGACTAATGTTGTCAAGTTGTAAGTATGTTATAAAGTTAGTGTGGCCAAAATGAAAAGAATAGCACTTAAGGGACCTAATGTGCCAATTAGGCAAACTTTCAACTAACAAATATCTGGATACTTCTTATAGCATCAAAATGGTTCCAGGATTTTCTATGTGTGTGTATTATGTCGCTTAAACAAGAGAGGAAGGAAAACCCATAAAGTCTTAATGATCAATGGAAGAAAGATTAGTGTTTAGACTCAAGTAATGAATCCCTTTCCATGTCCATATGCAAGTAAGTAATCCATATTTATGTTTAATTGAAGAATTAAGAGTTAGGGTTTATGTACCTAATTTGGGGGAATTGGGTAAATGGTGTTTTGAAGCTAATTAAAGATTATAGAAATTATGAGATGATTTTATTGGGTGTAAGTTAATAATTTAATATGGTTAATTATCATATAATCATTGGATGGTTTTGTGATAATTAGAGGTGTTTAAAGAGGATCCATGGTTGTAGTAATCATAGTTTAGTAACTTGATTATGTGTTTATGATAATAGTGATTTGGCCTAGATTGCAAGGGTGGAGATGATGATGTGCTTGGTTTCATTAGCTTGGGATCAAGGTAAGTAAACCGGTCATTATATGTTGTTATATGATTCTCCACATTATATGTTATGTGATTTTGTTATGCTAAGGAATGGGGTAATTGAATATATGTTTATGTAAAGTGGGGTTGAGACTAGTTTGGCTTAACTAGTCATGAAGGATAGGCAAAGTGGACTAGGCTAAGGTATGTTAATGTTGAGCCATAGGAAATGTTTTACTTAAGTGAATCAAGGTACGTGTTACTGTTTAATGATTTGCAATGGTTAATGAGTTATGATGTATAATGTATGAATGTCTATGATAACATGTTATGAACGCTTTACTTACTAAGCCTTGTGCTTACGGTTTAAGATGTTAATGTTTTGTAGGGTTAAACGTGAAGGAAAGGTAAAGCTTGGAAATAAGGCTTAAGGATTCTAATGAGGAAGTTAAGAAGGTTGGTAAGAAAGTATAGGAGCTTAGGTAGATACCGAGCTCAAGTCAATGTTGTACCCCCGGAAGTCTAAAATGGTTTGTAAATGTGTCGTCAAGTGTCAAAGTATATGTCATGGTCTTTGAAGTAATTGGGTCGTCAATGGTATGTTATAACATGGTCTTAGTGTTTATGGTCATGTTTAAAGAGGTGTTTGGAATAATGTGTAATTATACCCATTTTGAGTTGTAAATGGGTTAATGATCATGAACATGATTTAATATGTTAAGTTAATACTTTTTGAAAGGTTTGAAGTAATTCGGAAGTGGTAAAGGTTGTATGTATTGAAAATGGGTCAAAACGGGTATTTTACATAAAACCCGTTCATTTTGTAAAGTACCATTCCGAAGGTCAATTGGTTAATGTTTATGCATGAAAATGATATTTATGAGGTCTTAATAAATTATGGAAATTTTGGTGTCTTTCTGAGTAATAGATGTCATTTTCCGAAAAATGGGTCAAAAGTATATAAAAAGGGATATGCAGAAAAAGGGGCGTTTGGGACAAGGTCTATTTTAACCCATTTTGGGTCAAACGGGTCAAGAATGTTTGGAAAAACAATTTATATAGTTAAGTGTTTGTAAAGTGGTTAAAATAGTTGGAGAACTAGTTTGGAGAACTAGTGGAAAACTAGTTTGGAGAACTAGTTGGAGAACTAGTCGAAGTCAGTTTTCGAAAAATCATATCTTTTTAACCGTAAGTCGTCACGGGTCGTGCCACCCGTCATTTCGAAGGTAATTGAGTCTAGTTTCATGTAAAAATACTTTCAAGGGTTATTTTGTTACAGAATTATATCAGTTCAACGATTAGCAACAGCAGGTCAGTTTTATGTCAAATCGTTTCCACGTAAAAGTTTAAATTTTCAATGATTTTAAGTTGTGTCGTTCACGGGGTGTAACACCTCTGCCTCTGTAACCATGCCTTCAACAGGAATACCACATATTTCTCTATTATGTTTAGCCCTTGCATCAAAAGTTAAACCAACCTTATTTGGATCTTGCAAATAACAGTCAATGCATGTCATTTTACTTGATTCATTTATGTCATCCAACACCCCTACGTCTGTATCATTACCATCCATATTATTTCTCTTCATTTTTTTTAGTTGAAAGGTGTGCCATATCTATGTTGGAAGACAAGTTGGAAGGATTATTTGCTTCACTATACAAGTTGGTAGGAGAATTTACTTCAAGAGTAACACACACTCTTTCTAAACTAGTTTGAAAATAACTCATGGCACATTTTGTATAGTGTCAGTCTATTTTGATATGTTTTGAAATACACCTCTTTGGCTTCATTGTGTAAGGTAAAGGAGTATTAACTTCTCACAATTACACACAAACCTACCCATCTCATCTTATCAACTTGTTTACTTCTCACAATTTCACACAGACCTATCCATCTCATATCATCAACCTTGTTCATCAAACTCATTCAAACTCTCAGCTCACCATGGATGCACAATCCAGAAAGTCAGCAACAAATAGTTACAACCATGCGGTCCGTTACCCATTGAAAGTAGAAGGCTCTAAGAATGATATCACTCCGCTGACCCTGACCACCACTTTAACCAATTCCAGAACCACACGCATCTAACTGTCAATGTTGCAAAAATACATTTCAAGGTCGTAAGGAACTACAGGTGTTTAAAGAAGATGTGTGCCACATGTGGACATCGATTAACAACTATATCATCCAACTCATGGAGGAACACGTCAAAAAACCATGAAAGTTATTCTATCTATTATATGATTGTGTTAATTTTAGTTTTAATTATGTTTTTAGACCATCTATGAATTTCGAATCTATATCTTTTCATCAGTTTGTTGTAGAAACAGTGGGTGGTTAGATGTGATTTCTTCTTTGACTGTGTTTGTTGAAATGGTTGTGCTAATTTCCGCCATTTTTTTATTTTGTAAAATTTTGGTTGCACATTGTGGAATTGGTTATGAATTGAAGTAAATTTAGTTGATAATTTTGATCTTGATGTTTTTAGTTTTGGTTGCACTTGCAATTTGCAGATTCATTTGCAGTTTAGGGGTTGTTTGGATTTACGCGGTTTGACTTTTAAAAGTCAACATAGACAAAAAAAAGTAATGACTGAGTAACCAAACAGGCATATTGTGCCATTTTTGAATGGTTGTATGTTTCTATATTTTGTTATGCATTGGTAATTGATGCTTAAGACATTCAAGTTGTTTGAACTTTTGGCATACAATTGTTAAACACAATCTACTTACGTTTGGAATTGCATTTTGCATATGCAATATTACTTTGACTTATAAAAGTTAACTTACAGATTCAGTGTTATCATGTGTTTTATGCAGATTCAGTGTTAGCATTTGCATATACTAGTTTCACTTTCATTATTCAAAAACAAACATATAGTTAAGTTATAGATTTATCTAATTCCGAATAAGATAAATAGCCAAATTCCAACAAAAACCTTTCCTCTTCCTCTTGTTCTTGCCTAATTTTGTCCTCCAACTCTTGTTTAGCCATTGCTTCTTCTTCTAGTGTTTGTTTCAATTCTTCTTGGTCTAATCTCATTTGTTGTTCATGTTCTTCAATAAGATGTCCATCTTCAAATGATTTTGTTATTGCTTCTTATTCTTCAATAACATGTCCATCAACTGCAGGCAAAACAGTTGTACCACCATCACTTCCACTACCACCTACACCATTGTCGTTCCCACAAATTGTATCCTTGTGGAAAACATTAACCAAAATTCTCATTGTAATGTTAAGATAATGATATGATTGTTAGGAGAAAACACGGAAACATGTTGAAGTATTAAGGCAGCTCCTACAGTAATAGCCTTTCCATAACCACCCTCTGTAAGGACTTTAGGATAAGTCTTTGAGTGTTACTGTGAGATCACCCAGCGCATTCGGAGTACAACACTTCATATTCTTGATAAAGTGCTTGATATTTCCCAAACACCCACTCACGTTCCCTCATTAGTATTTACAAACTCAACGACGCTAACCCACGGCTGACGAGTAAATTTCTCATCCTCGCCAACATCCTCAAAAACTTTCCTAATATACTCTTGTGTCGGAATTACACACTCCTGCCCACCTTCCTTAATATCTACTAGTTTACGACGCTTCTCCATTTGAACAATACCAGTAGGACTAAGGGGGTGCTTGGTTGGGGGTAATGAGGGGTGGGGAATGGCAAAGGTAATGATTAAACATGCTTGGTTAGCATTAGGGAATGCAATTATTGTTTAGTATTGGGTAATGGGGCATTACCCAATAAATTGGGAGGTATGGTAATGATTACCCACCACCACCAGAAGCAGCCACAACAAGCAGTAGCCACCACCACCACCACCAGCCATCACCACCACCAGCCACCACCATTAGCAGCCACCACTACCACCACCAGCCACCACCACCACCACCAGCCACCACCACCCACCCACCACCACCACCACCACTTCCACCACCACCACCACCAGCCACCACCACCACCAGCCACCATCACCACCAGCCAGCCACCAGCCACCACCACCACCATTAGCAGCCACCACCACCACCAGCATCCACCACCACCACCAGCCATCACCACCACCAGCCACCACCATTAGCATCCACCACCACCACCAGCCACCATCACCACCACCAGCCACCACCACCAGCAGCAGCAACCACCACCACCAGCCACTACCATTAGTAGCCACCACCATCACCAGCAGCCACCAACACCACCAGCAGCCACCACCACCACCAGCCATCACCATCACTAATAGTCACCACCACTAGCCACCACCATTAGCAGCCACCACCACCACCAGCAGCCACCATAACCACCAGCAGCCACCACCAGCAGCCACCACCACCACCAGCCACCACCATCACCACCAGCCACCAACACCACCAGCCATCACCACCACCAATAGCCACCACCACCACCAGCAACCACCACCACCACCAGCTATCTACCACCACCATCTACCAGCCACCACCATCACCACCAAAAGCAACCACCACCACCACTAACCACCACCACCACCACTATCAGCCACCACCACCACCACTATCAGCCACCACCACCACCACCACTACTTTGGAGGTTAATGTATTTGTAGAAAACTAGAAGGGGGGTTGAATAGTTTACCAATTAAAACTTTGTTTTGAAACTTTTTGTAAAGATCAATTGATATTGATCTTAGATATGTTAATGAAATATGCAAGCAATATGTAAGAAGTAAATAAGGAAAGAAATGATCAAACCACAACAAGTTGTTTATAGTGGTTCGGTCTACAAGGACTTTTTTTCCTTGCCCTACTCCACTCCTCGAGTCTCACACTCGAGAGTTTAACTTCACTAGTCAACAAGCTCCTTTCACCGGCGGAGAAAACCTTTACACTTCGCTTACACTATTTCCGACACTAAGCTAGATGTCGAGTTCTTTCCAAGGGTACAACCACTCCCACACACTATGTATTTTGAGGACTAAAATACTAACCGCTCACACTCACAAGATTATGATGGTTTGATACAACAATGAAGTATGAATCAACACTAGATCATACAACACTAAACAAACAAGACTTCCAACTTCTCGTTGAAGCTTGAATATGACTTGATCTTCTTTGCTACAAAAGAGATCACTAATATGATATGAAACTGAGTTAGAAAGGTTAGAGAGAAGATATGTATGAGAGTATATTAGAAAGGGGTGAGAAACTACTTGGCTTGGCATTGCTATTTATAGCCAAAATGGACAGGAGCGTCCACGGACGGCGGACCCCTTAAAAGGGTTCCGCCCGTGTACCATTTTGGTACCGCCGGTCTGACAGCCAAGATATCAAATCTTGCCAAAGTCAACTCTATCTAAATGAGATTGTGCAAGATATGAAGAGTACAAATCTTCACAAAATATCTAATGAAATCTTCCAATGATTTCCATGATGTAATACATGATGTCAAAAGTTGTATTACTATTTATAGAAATATGCAAATGCTTAAGTAGTGTTTGGTATTAAGAACCTAACACATTCTACAAACTACTATCATACATAATGATTAGAGTCATATCAAGATGTTACTAATCATAAATGTAAATGCTTGAATGATGAATATATTGTTTGATAAAGCTTGTTTTAATATCTAATAAACTTGACAAGCTTTAAGCTTTTATAAATTAAATTTACTTTTGTCGTTAACAAAACTTAGACAAAGATCAAAAATATAAATAACGTTTAATGACGATATTTGTATTAACAATCTCCCCCTTTTTGTTGAGGACAAAATATAAATTTTATTTTTATAAAAGAAACAAAGTTTGTACAAGAGTTATAAAAATATTAGTTTTAGAACTTGAAAAGGAAATGATAATGCAAGTGTATGAAATTTGACCTTTTTTTTTATGAGAGTCAAAGAATTCACTAGTTGATGCATGATGTTGACTTTTTCAGAAAGTCAAAGTATGCAGTTTGACTTTTTCAGAAAAGTCAAATAAATTTAATTTCAAAGTTCTATATTTTCTCCCCCTTTTTGTCTCAACAAAAAGAAGAGGCTATGCGGAATGTAATGAGCCCGAGCTATTATCTCCCCCTTGTTCAAAGCTCCCCTTAAATTGGGTGCTTTAATGGGAAGATACATGGATTGTGAAAATAAAGCTACAAAAAAAATGTTAGTAATAATGATCATTCACAAGCATTTCCAAACACTATGTAATGACACCAACAATATAATAAACAACATTCATTAGTTAAAATTTTTCATGAGTAAAGATCATGAAAAGAGAACACAATGATGTGTTTTAAGTACAAGAAATAAAAATTATCCTAAGAAAGTAAACAAAAGAGAGACTATTCTAAAACCATCCTAAAGTGATGGTGGATGGGAAAGAGCGTTAAGACGCTCAAGGATGTGATTGAGGATGAACCTCATTTCTTCTTGGAAGTCATGGACCATAATTCGGGTCCTTTCCACGGTTTGGCCCGTTTGCTCACAAGTTGAGCAACCATGCCTTGGAGGGTAGTATGTTTGGGGAGGTTGTGGTGGTGGAATGGTAGATGTATGGGTGTTGGTGGAGATGTTTGGGGTGGTCATGATGGAAGCAAGCAAAGCACTTTGCATTTGCATTGTCTCACTCAAGTGAGAGTCCACCATGCCTTTGAATTGGTGGAGGTTGTGGAGTTCGGTTTGAATCTCCTCTCTAGTGGGATTGGTATCCCACATACACTCCTCAATGTCCTCAAGATGAGGTGACATTGATGTAGGGAGTGAATGATCCCCATACAAAGGACCATGAATGTCTTTGTGGATGGGGTGGAAGAGAAGAGGTTTAGGCCCTAATGGGGCGTTTGGGTCAAGGGATGACCGAGGTGACTCATGAGCTATCCGCTCAATGGAGTCAAATGATGGCAATGGTGGTGGATGACTTGGCCTAGGAGGCAAGTCTTCCAAGTCCTCTAGAAAAGGATTTGGTGATGTTGGTGGTGTTGAAAATAACTCCATGGGAGTGAGAGTGGGAGACCTTGGTGAAGGTGGTGAGGGGGTTTTGGATGTTTGGATGGGTGCCGGTGGAGGTGAAGTAGGTGGTTTTGTTGGTGGTGGAGTGGTGATCACAATGTGTGATGAAGTGGGTGTAGCTAAGGTAAGATGTGTATCATCTCTAATGGGAGATGAGATTGTGAGTGGTGAAGATTCGGATGATGAGCTAAGATGAACAAAACAACAAGGCCTTACGCTAATTCTAGCGGTTTTCTTGCAAGGTTTTGGTGATGATTTAGTCATTTTTAACTTGGGTTTTGATTTGCTAGATAGTAGTGAGAATGAGGAAGGTGTGAGGATGATCATGGTAAAGCCTTTCAATTTATAGAGGTTAAAAATTGTTGAGAAATGTGTTTGATTTGATGTTAAACCATTGAAGAGATGAGGTTCCTAATGATTTGGAAGTGGGTTGAGTGCTAGTCATACCACCCAAGTCAATCCATACAAGGAAGATGGAGTGAAGAAGAAAAGATTTGCAATAAATGTGTTCTAGTGAGTGGAATTTCCTAATATTCAGATTACCCACGGATTTGAAGGTACCAAAAATTGGGTTCCTTCCTTTATGCCAAAGGGCTCCTTGGGTGGATTTTTCAAATTTTTGAATTTTGGTGGGAAATGGATTTCTTATATTCCTAAGTGAATTATACTAGTTCTAATAAGGGTATAAGCAAGTTAGGATTGATTTATAAGCATTGGATGGTAATTTGGAATCACGAAATAGTCGAAATTCAGAAAAGTACCTGGAGGATCCACGGCACCAAAACCATACACTGACGGTACCAAAAAAAGGTGCCGTCTGGTCCGCCTGTACAGGTACGGCGGTACCAAAATACATAAAGGACGGTACCAAAATTATGGTGCCGTCTGATCCGTGGAGTGCAGAAAAATGGACAGAGTTCGTTTTTAGGTGACGGGGACTTTTCCGAAACCTGAAATTCTTCTCAAAACATGTTATACTAAACATTTCTAGTTAGGAAAAGCAGATAACACATATATAAACATAGTGGAACATGTATTTTGAGCAAGGCTTATTGATTTTCACATTATAGTGAAAATGGGTAAAATTTGATAGCATACTTGCGCTATCCCCCTGCATGAAATTGTTAGCATTCACCATTGTTTTATGTTATATTATCATCCTACATAATAAAACAACTAAATTGTATCAAACATTAATGATAATGTATTGTTCCAAACGCTCCTTAAAAGTACCCTTATTTGTCCAACTTCTTGTAAATCTTGTTCATCATCCTACCAAGGCACTTGAACATTCCCTTAGTTTGCTTGAACTCAGTGATTCATTCTCTATTTCGGGAAGAGACGCATAATACTCATGAGGCGGAAGACGAGAGCTTGGAAGACCATCCTCGGAGCTATTTGATGATGATGATGATGGAGTTGGAGGTTTTGCTTTCTTGCCTTTTGTCTTAGCAACTCGTGCATCACTCAAAGGTACAAAGATGTGAGGGATGAGCTCATAGTGAAGGTGCATCCCTTTTGGTGTTGGTGGAATTGGTGCGAAGTTTCTATAGAAACGGGTGAGGAGCATCCCGTATGGAAGAGCAACCGATCCTTGAGTTGGAATATCAATCATTCTCCTAGCTATGTAGTAGGCTAAATTGAATGGTTGACGGGTGGACAAGTTGTAGAGCATATGACAAAGGCAAGCGTTAATGTGATCCCTATTTCCTATGGTGCTAATGACGTTGGCTCTAAGTAGCTCCTCCCATTTCTTAAATTCGGGCTTAAGTTCATTTAGCTCCATTCCATATGGATCTCGGTTTACTTCTTTTCCCTTTCGGGTAACTCGGGTTGTGTCACTTTTGGGTTAAAAGGTGTTCACGGATGACATCCTTGTCGGCCAAACGGGTTTGGTAGGGTAGAGAGCGGTCATTGATAGCATCAAGAGCGGTGAGTGACCATTTATCCGAGTAGAGACAAGTTCCTCGGTTGGGAATTCCTAGCACTTGAGCAAAGTTGGCTAAAGTGATGGTGTAGTCGTTTTGATTAATTCTAAACCTAAGACAAAATTCATCATCGTCTTCATCACTAAAGCCGGTCACACTAGCATAGAATTCTAACACAAACCTAGGACAAATTGGTTCATCGATGTCAAGAAGACAATCGAATTGAATGGTGGCTAGTTCTTCACGAAGGTTGGTGTTTTCAAGGAAGGATGAGTGAATGGTTCTACCCTCATGGAAATACCTTGATTCTAGACCCCTAAATATTTCTACTTGTTCTTTGGTAAGTCCTTTAGTTTTGTGGTGTTTGGGAATGTAGTTAAGAGTGTCTTTGTGATCATAGAATCTTGCGGCTACCATGGTTATTCCTAAGGACAAGAGTTAATATGTTAAATAATGAGAATAAGTTTTAACGTTTTTGGTTCTAGTGTGTGCCTATATGAAAACAATTTGGAGTTGCGGTTATCTCGACTCATTTTATGCACAAAGATGGTTTTAGTGGGGTGTTTGGCAAATACCATGAGATAACCCAAATGCTCCTAATTCAATGTGGCTTCATTTGAATATACCCGGGAATGCATATTAGTTATGCAATACCTTTAGTATTCAAGAGCATGCAAGTGATGAAAATTTAACGTTTCTATTTGTATTAGCAATGAAAAAATTGTTTTCCTACAAGTGAGAAGCTTTTCAAAACTTTTGACATGGGGTGTTTGGTTGTTTGAATAAGGCCTTATATTCATTATCTATCAATTAGTGGGAAGCATGATTTGTTTATGCAATATGATAATGTAGTACCTAATTTTAATGACTAGTTATGCAATTTGCCAATTGAATTCATATTTGGTATAAAAGCATACATAAAACCCCATGTAATGATTTGTGATAGTTTTGTGCATAAATAAGAATCCTAGACTCAGAATTAAGAGATGAAATGTAGTTAGGATACTTACAATGATGTTATCTTCAGTGATTAATGAGTGGAAGGATGACTATAATGAGCTTGGTTTAAGTTTTACACGTTTTGGTAAAGTGGGTTTTGAGGAAGAGGATGATTTGTATATAGCAGTTTTGCTTCTGTAGACACCACGGACCGACGGCACCAAAATTTGGTTCCGTCTTTGTTGTCGTTTGGTGCCGTGGCTACAGTAGCAGGTACAAGACAAAATTGTTTTGTTTTGACTATTCTAATGTTTTGGGCTATGTTTATCCTACATGTTTGGTTCCATTAACCCTAAACCAAGTCTAAGAAGATTAAAAGGTTCTCGTTTAAGAGGCTTAGTTAAGATGTCGGCAATGTTGTCTTCGGAGGAAACTTTCTCGATTGAAATGTTCCCTTTTTGAACATTGTCGCGAAGAAAGTGATGACGAATTTCAATGTGTTTTGTACGAGCATGTTGAATGGGATTCTTGCTGAGATCGATGGCTCCTTTGTTGTCGCAAAGTATCACAATGTCGTTGAGATGAATTCCGTAGTCTACGAGAGCTTGCTTCATCCAAAGAGCTTGTTGACATGCTTTTCCGGCTGAGACGTATTCGGCTTCAGTAGTAGAGATGGCTAAAGCCGTTTGCTTCTTTGCAAACCATGAGGTGAGACAATGTCCAACAAAAGTGCAAATACCACTTGTACTTTTTCTATCGACATAATCACCGGCATGATCCGAGTCGGCATACACTATGGTTTCTATACCCGTTCCTTTGGGATACCATAATCCTAAACACGTTGTTCCCTTAATATATCTAAAAATCCTTTTAATGCTTCTAAGTGTGATGCCTTTGGGTTTTCTTGAAAGCGAGCACATAGACAAACACTAAACATAATGTCGGGTCTACTAGCCGTAAGATAGAGTAGGCTACCAATCATTCCTCTATATTTAGTGTTATCTACGGATTCACCTTCTCGTCCTTGGTGAGTTTAGTGTCCGAGGACATGGGTGTTTTAGTTGGTTTGGAATCTTCAAGACCAAATTTCTTAAGCATGTCTTTTATATATTTAGATTGGTTAAAGAAAATACCATCTTCTAGTTGTTTAATTTGAAGTCCTAGAAAGAAGTTTAACTCACCCATCATACTCATTTCAAACTCGTCATGCATGATTTTAGAGAAATCATTACATAGTTCTTGACAAGTTGATCCGAATATAATGTCATCAACGTATATTTGAACAATAATAATTTGTGATTCCTTTTCTTAGTAAAAGAAAGTATTATCTACTAAGCCCATAGTATATTTGTTATCAATAAGAAAAGTCTTAAGTCGGTCGTACCAAGCTTTTGGTGCTTGCTTAAGACCATACAATGCTTTCTTGAGTTTGAAGACATGATGTGGTTTCTCAAAGTCGGTGAAACCGGAGGTTGAGCAACATACACTTCTTCGTTAATAAACCCATTAAGGAAAGCACTTTTAACATCCATTTGAAATAATTTAAAATCATAGGCACATGCATAAGCAAGTAATATTCTAATAGACTCAAGCCTAGCTACCGGTGCATAAGTTTCATCATAATCAATCCCCTCTTGTTGATTATAACCTTGCGCTACAAGCCTAGCTTTGTTTCTAGATACTATCCCATTTTCATCCATCTTATTTCGAAAGACCCATTTTGTTCCAATTATAGTTTGATCTTTAGGTTTTGTAACTAATTTCCAAACATCATTTCTAACGAATTGGTTTAATTCTTCTTGCATGGCAATAACCCATGATTCATCTTTTATTGCTTCATTTATGGTTTTTGGTTCAATGGTGGATACAAAGCAAAAATAATTACTTTGATTTTGGGCTTGTGACCTTAAGGTTCTTTGATTGAGTTGTCCTATGACTTTTTCTAAAGGATGACTTTTAGATTCTTTGATGTTGACAATTTCTTTATTTAATGGTTCATCTTCCTTGTTATTATTAATTATTTCTTGACCTTCTATTATTTGACTTTCAACTAAGTCATCATCTACCAAAGGTGATGTCTTAGAGGGAGGTGGACTTTCGTCGAATGTTATGTTCAACGATTCCTCGACTATCATTGTTTCTTTGTTTAGGACAATGTAAGCTTTACTAGTTTGAGAGTAACCAAGAAATACACCTTCATAAGACTTTGGGTCAAACTTGGTGAGGTAATCCTTAATATTAAGAATAAAGCATTTACAACCAAAGACTCTAAAATATCCTAACGTTGGCTTTTTACCTTTATAGAGTTCATATGGTGTTTTGTTTAAGAAAGGACGTATTAAGACTCTATTCAAAATATATGTAGAAGTGTCAACGGCGTTACACCAAAACTTTTGAGGAATGTTTTGTTCATTAAGCATTGTTCTACTCATTTCTTGAATTGTTCTATTTTTACGTTCTACAACTCCATTAGATTGAGGTGTTCGTGGAGCGGAAAGTTATGTGTTATACCATTTGTATCACAAAAGTTTCCAAATTGAGTTTCGTTGTCAAATTCCCGACCATGATCCGTACGGATCGACACAATTTTGATACCTAGAAGATTTTGAATTTTCTTGCTAAGTATTTCAAATTTATCAAAAGCTTCATTTTTGGTTTTCAAAAACAACGTCCAAGTAAACCTTGAATAATCATCTACTATGACCAAAGTGTATAAGTTGCCTCCATAGCTTCTTATAGCGGATGGTCCAAACAAGTCCATATGTAATAATTCTAGACACTTAGATGTGGACACCATATTTTTAGATTTGTGACTACTATGTGTTTGTTTACCAATTTTGCAAGTGTCGCAAAAGTGTTGGTCATATTTAAGTTTTGGTAAATTCCTAACCAATTCTTTTGAAGATAGGTTTTGTATAAGTCTCATATTAGCGTGACCTAAACGTCTATGCCAAAGAGATGAGCTATCATCTAATGTTGTTAGGCAAAGTTTGTCATTATATGTTTTATCTATTTTCATGACATATATGTTATTTTTCCTAACTCCTTTAGCTATGGTGATACCATCTTTTAGTATTTTACTACCATTTTCATCAAATAGTACTTTATACTTTTTATCACATAGTTGGCTAATACTAAGTAGATTAAATCCTAACCTATCTACATGAGCAACATTTTCAATAGTTAGGGAGTTATGAGCGATCGTACCTTTGCCAATAATTTTGCTTTTGAGATTGCTACCAAAGGTGACATTACCTCCGTCATACTCTTGGTATGATGAGAAGAGACTTTTGTTGCCCGTCATGTGTCGTGAGCAACCACTATCTTTTATCCATTCATCAGGATCCAATCCAACTTTCAAGCATACCTAAGAAGCAAATAACTCAAACATTTGGTCCCCAATATCTCATGGGTCCATTTGGGTTACACATACCATTTATTTGATTCATGTATGGAAACGATGGGTAAGAGTTCCATGGCATGTAATCTGGAGTTTGATATGGTCTAGGAAAGTTTTGATTCCAACCATTGTGTTGGTAGTTGGGTTGTACGTTGTGGTTGCTCTTAGGAAAGGGGCGTTTGGCAAAAGGAGTTTTATATCGTTGTTGAGTAGTTTTTGATCTAAATTCATTTTTGACAAGTCCTACTCCTGAAGTAACGGCTGGTTTTAGTTTAATACTATTATTGGTTTTCTTTGTTATCTTAACAAATTCAGACGGTCCGTATTGCGAACATTCTCGTCTGAAGTACCCACGATACCATTTTGCACAACGGACGGAACCCTTATTTTGGTTCCGTCTGGTCCGTGCTGTATTGCAGCAATTTTGACAAAATGTTCGTCCTTTTCGGCCGTTTTATTTTGACTCTTTGGAATTAATACTTCATTAAAACCTAGCCCATTCATGTCTCCTGGTGTTTTATGAATTTTAACTATTTCATCGGCAAGAGCGATGTTCTTGTTAAACCTTTTAAATTTAGAATTGTTTTCGATTAAAACATCTTGTGTGAGCTTTAGTTTTTCTATTTCAAGTTTAAGCTCTTGACATGATTTACAATCATCGTCATTTGCTTTTCCTTTTTCTAGTCGTTTTGCTTTTTCTTTTAACTCATAAACTTCATTTTCCAAAAATTCCTTTTTGGTTTTAAAAATTTATTTTTAGTTATGATTTTTAGACTTAGCTCACACAATTGATTATATTGTTTTTGCAAAGTGTCATCATCAATAGAAGAATAAGAAGAGTCGGAAAGTACCTCATTTGACTCATGTGCCATTAGAGCGATCTCTTCCTTGCTTGATTCTTCATCGTCTTCACTATCACTCCAAGCACCACTTACAAAAGCTCGTTGAGTTTTGCTTTTAGGTGGCTTGGGACATTCTCCTATGAGGTGACTTGCATCACCACATCTAAAACATTTTCTTTCACCTTTACCCTTCTTGTCATCCCGATCCTTTCGGAATGGCTTCTTTTCTTCTCGAGGTTGTCTTACGAACTTTCCTCTTCTTCTAAAGAACTTCTTAAAATCTCTAACGGCCATGGCATATTCCTCATCTTCGCTACGGAGCAAGATTCTTCATCATCACTTGATTCCGCTTTTGCTTTTAGAGCAACGGATTTGATCTTCTCCCTTTTTCCTTTGATGATCTCCGAATCTTTCTCCATCACCATTTCGTGTACTTTGAGGTTACCGATCAACTCGTCTAGTGACATTATTGAGAGATCTTTTGATTCCTCAATGGCGGTCACTTTAGCTCTCCATTTGGGATGGAGTGCTCTAAGAAATTTCCGACAAAGTTCTTACTACGAAAAGATTCATCAAGTGCTTTAAGTGATGTAATAATAGTGTTAAAGCGAGCAAAGCCACAATCAATGGTTTCATCTTCAGGAATAACAAATTGTTCATATTGTTGAACAAGAAGATCAATTTTGTTATCCTTGACTTGTGAATTACCTTGATGTGTAACAATTAAAGATTCCCAAATATCTTTGGCGGTTTCACACATAAAAATTCTTTCATATTCTTTTCTAGGTAAAGCATTATAAAGCATCATTTTAGCTTCATTATTTTTAGCAACTAGTTTCTTTTGTTCATCAACGGAAATATCCTTTGTTGTAGAACTAAAATCCCCTTTAACAATAATAAACCAAAGATCTATATCTTTTGATTTTACATATGTTTCAAAACGGTTTTTCCAATAGATAAATCCATTGGTTTCAAAGAGTGGTGGTCTTTGCATAGATTGCCCTTCTTTAAAGTTTTGAATCCATGGATCGTTTCAAGTTTATAAAATACAAGTTATTTTAGAAATTCTTGAGCAACGAGGGTCTGGTACCAATTGTAGAAAACTAGAAGGGGGTTGAATAGTTTACCAATTAAAACTTTGTTTTGAAACTTATTGTAAAGATCAATTGATATTGATCTTAGATATGTTAATGAAATATGCAAGCAATATGTAAGAAGTAAATAAGGAAAGAAATGATCAAACCACAACAAGTTGTTTATAGTGGGTCGGTCTACAAGGACTCTTTTTCCTTGCCCTACTCCACTCCTCGAGTCTCACACTCGAGAGTTTAACTTCACTAGTCAACAAGCTCCTTTCACCGCGGAGAAAACCTTTACACTTCGCTTACACTATTTCCGACACTAAGCTAGATGTCGAAGTTCTTTCCAAGGGTCCAACCACTCCCACACACAATGTATTTTGAGGACTAAAATACTAACCACTCACACTCACAAGATTATGATGGTTTGATACAACAATGAAGTATGAATCAACACTAGATCATACAACACTAAACAAACAAGACTTCCAACTTCTCGTTGAAGCTTGAATATGACTTGATCTTCTTTGCTACAAAAGAGATCACTAATATGATATGAAACTGAGTTAGAAAGGTTAGAGAGAAGATATGTATGAGAGTATATTAGAAAGGGATGAGAAACTACTTGGCTTGGCATTGCTATTTATAGCCAAAATGGACAGGAGCGTCCACGGACGGCGGACCCCTTAAAAGGGTTCCGCCCGTGTACCATTTTGGTACCGCCGGTCTGACAGCCAAGATATCAAATCTTTCCAAAGTCAACTCTATCTAAGTGAGATTGTGCAAGATATGAAGAGTACAAATCTTCACAAAATATCTAATGAAATCTTCCAATGATTTCCATGATGTAATACATGATGTCAAAAGTTGTATTACTATTTATAGAAATATGCAAATGCTTAAGTAGTGTTTGGTATTAAGAACCTAACACATTCTACAAACTACTATCATACATAATGATTAGAGTCATATCAAGATGTTACTAATCATAAATGTAAATGCTTGAATGATGAATATATTGTTTGATAAAGCTTGTTTTAATATCTAATAAACTTGACAAGCTTTAAGCTTTTATAAATTAAATTTACTTTTGTCGTTAACAAAACTTAGGCAAAGATCAAAAATATAAATAACGTTTAATGACGATATTTGTATTAACAGTATTTTTCTCATGCCAAGCACTATCAAAGATAATGATAATCACCATTCCATTCCTTTGCATTCCCATTGCCTTTCTCTTTCCCATTCCCCATTTTGAACCAAGCGCCCCCTAAGTATTATCCTAACCGACTTTTCAGGGATGTGTGATGAAACTAGGTTTTCCATGATGGGGGTTGTGTGACTGCTTTGATGGTGGTTATTTCAGGGATGGAGGGGCTATTGCAAGGAGGGTAGGTTTGTTGCAGGTATCAGATTTGTCCATTTCGTTTGAAGAAGTATAATTGAATCTTTGTGAATTTGTGTTTCAAAACTTGTGTTTGTGAATTATGAATTTGGGTTTATAAATAATGAATTTGTGTTTCAAAAACTTGTGGTTGTGCTTGGCGGGAAAGGTACAAACGAGGTGAATAGAAATTACTGAAGATAAAGATGGTAAATTAGTCATTTCACATGGCCACTAACGGGAATTTGTAACGCTCGTTAGCCAAAATCGCGAACTTGCAACTACAGTGCAACCTCAGGGGCATTCCTCGCAAAATTCCAAACGTTACACAACTCGCATAATTTTTTTCAGGGGATTTCTCACAAAAAATGAAAATGTTATGGACATAATTTGCAGTTTACCATTAAATTAATCCTAAAAGTATGGTGATATATGAAATTAATAATGTTTGTTTGTTTTGATCCATTACCCAACCAATTTTTCTTTCTTTAAAAAGTGAAAAATATATTAATCAGTAACAATATTTATGGTACATGCAACTTGAAAATAGTGCTTTGATAGTTCCAAAGCTCTCGAAATGAAGCAGAAAGAATACACTCAACTAATCAAAATTTAAACAAAATTCTGTTACTGATCCATGTTATCTGTTGATCCCAGTTGAGCAAATGATCTAATATAGAAACTGACTTCAAACAAAAGCTTATTAAGTATTACACGGAATTTAACACTTAATCTTAAGAAGAAGAACAATAAACATTCAACACCTCAATATTATTGATAATACGAATACTCTTACAGTATTAGGGTTTTGCAACCTTGAAGTGTATCGACCTTAGATATAAAACATACGTACATCTAATCTAACCTAGGATCTCCTTTTATAGGCTAAGGAGTCCTATACATTATACAATACGTAACCTACAAGATAAATATCTTTTCCATATTTATCTAATACAATAAACTAAACCGACTATTACAATATTAGCAGCAGTTACATATCATCATCCGCGGTTATACTCTTCTACTAGCCGCGGTTTGTCTTCATCCGTGGTTACATCCTTCTGTCCGTGGTTATATCCAACCTGTCCGTGGTTCCAGTACTTAGAGTAATTCATGATCCAAGGAACCTAAAACCCAACAATCCTCCCCTAAACTTGATACATTCCAACAAAATTCTCAAGTTTCTTTTAAGCTCAAAACATCTGAATTGGAGGATGTAGCCAAACACTTACTAGCCTTAAGAATATTCTCATACTTCAGCAACAAATTGTAAGCTTGACCATCATAAGGTACTAACATCTTGATACAACCAGGCTTCAACATCTGAGCAATTATTCCTGGATACTTATTCAGTTGAGGATAATCACCTTCTACAAGCATATGAATAACCTTTCTAGAAACAGTTAAAACATGAACTCCACAAGTTTGATATAAAAACCATCTAGTAACTTGACCATTATAGAGTCCTTGCCATTCAGGTTCATCATGAGTAGGTTCAAATAGAATCTTCAAATGATGATAAACCAATCTCTCATGATAATCATTTGGATGTACTTCACCAAACTTATTCTTGTAAAGTATCCAAAGATTCATCAAATCATCTCTATCAAAATACTGAAGCATCTGTGAAAATTTATTATACTCAGAAACTTCATTTTTGAGTCTTTGAAGTTTCCAAACTCCTTCACTTCCAATTATAAGCTTAAACTCATAAGAAATGATTTGATTTTCATCTTCAACAACTTTCAATCTTTTAGAATCAGATGTCTCCTGAACCTCAGATTTTCTCTTTCTTTTACTTTGAATCCATTCATCATCATTTTTAATCCACTCTTCTTCCTTTTTAGAATTCATTGGACAGAAATCATCATGATTAATTCTTATACATCTCTCATAAATCTCAAAAATTCTTTCAAATGAACACCTACTAAGATTATCAGAAACATGTATGCCTGAATTCTTAATAATCTTCATCAATACATTCCTCATCTAAGCAATAGAAGGAGGTTTCTTTCTTACAACTTGCTTCTTTTTTTTTACTGACCTTCCTTGCCAGTATACCCAAAAGTCTAGCTTTTTCCTCATCATCCAACAAAGCCCATTCTTGTGCAGTGTACTCATCACTTATTAATTCAGAAGCTTCAAGATAGTTTTGTGATTCATACCATGTAGCTAACCATCTCTGACTAGCTTCCTCTTCAGCTTGCTTTCTTTTCACTAAAGCTGCTTGATCCTCAACTACAATACTTTTAGCATACTCTGCATCATAAGCTTCTTGCTCTGCTTTATTTTTAAACTTCAGCACAACCTCTTTACCTTTCCCAACATCAGATTGAACCACTTTCTTCTTCAAAGATTCACCAATAACTAGACTTTTAACTCTGGGTTTGGTTGCAGTAGACTAAACAGATAAAACAGGTGCAATGATAGGTGTAGAAATAGATGATGTTTTACTTAGATTTATCAAGGTACTTGCAGCTTCTTTCTCAACTTCTTTAGAATTAGGTTGTGATTCAGAGAGAGTTGTGACAATAGTGGAAGTGGTTATGATAGCAGTGGGTATGATAGTAGTGGGTATAATTGTGATGTCTGAAACTGCATCAGTGGTTACAAGAGTACTAACCATGGTTTCAGACATATCATCAGTGTTTGTGTCCTTCACTACATCTTCTGCAACATTCTTCAAAATTTCAAGAACTGCTTCATTCCCATCTTTATCAGATACCAAAAATTCATTATCTCCACTATCAACATCTTCATCCACAGGTACATCAACAGATATATCACCAGCCTCCCCTGAATTCATGCCTTCACTCCTCCCCTGTTTGGATACATCTTCCACATTCAGAGCTGGAGAGGAGTCCACCTTCTTTTTCTTTCTTCTCATAGCTTTCAGTGATAGCTTTTTGAGATTCTAAGTCATCATAACATGATTTAAAAGAACAAGAAGATGTTTTAGAATCATTAGATACCTCAGAATCTGAACCAGAAGATGAAGCATAGGCCATTAGAGCAAAGTTATGCTCTTTTGAAGCTTCACTAGCAAGAAAAGCAGCATTTGGTCCTTCTTCAATCTGATCACTCCAATCATAATCACCAATCCCATCCTGAGCAATCAAAGCTGAAGAAGCAGCAGGCTCTTCTGTTGTCTTCTTAATGCCTTCAATTCTTTTAGGAGCTCGACATTCCCTAGCAAAGTGACCTTTCTTCTTGCAGTTAAAGCACTCCATCTTGCTTTTATCAAATCCAGCTCTCCTTTGACCATCATACTTAACCTGTCTTCCAGTCCTCCTCAGAAACTTTCTTGCTTGGAGAGTCAACATTACCATTTGCCATTGAAGATTGATCTCATCAAGATCATCAGGATCAATTTGATCCAGATCTTGATTCAGCACAGTAACACTTGTAGTTAAATCAGACAGAAAAGCACAGATTGCACCATCACTGACATTATCACTAACAGTGGTATTGTTTGCAATAGCCGTGGTTATACCATAGGCAGCAGTGGATACATCTTGTGGGCTTTTGTGATTAGTGGATACAAAAGCAATGTTTTGATTAGCAGAAGATGAGTGAGCAAAGTTATTCTCAGACTCATAAACCTTCAAGTTGTTGAAGAGATTGTCTAGAGTCATCGTAGCAAAATCCTCCTTATTTCTCCACACAATTGTATGAATAGCCCATTCAGATGATAAACTCCTGATGAACTTCAAATTAATATCTTCTTGAAGAAACTTGTAACTCACTGACTTCAGTTGGCTGATAAGTTTTTGAAGTCTATTGTATATGCCATCAATCTTTTCTCACTAAGAGCAGTGAAGGTTTCAAATTGATGCTTGAGCATATTCATCCTTGACTTCTTAGTAGCTTCATTACCAGCAAACCTTAATTCAAGAGCATCCAATAAATCTTTAGCAGACTCATATTGATCAAAGTCCAAGGCAAATTCATTAGGTATTCCCATAGAGAGAATACTGTGAGCTTTGATTTCCATTTTCCTTTTAGCTTTATCAGGTTCACTAACAATAGCTATCTCTAGTCCATCCTCACCCTTCTTAGGAAGAGTGTCTCCTTTTTCAACGACATCCCAGAGAGCATAATCGATCATACGAATGTATTGCCTCATTCGCATTCTCCATATTTGATACTCACCATGCTTGAGCATGGGTACCTTTGAAGCAGTCACCATGTGAGTTTCTTCAGACATCTTAAATTACTTGAATAAAGATTAACATACTTCTTCTTGGTTACAGTTTCTAGATCACAAGCTCTGATACCACTTGTTGATCCCAGTTGAGCAAACGATCTAATATAGAAACTGACTTCAAACAAAAGCTTATTAAGTATTACACGGAATTTAACACTTAATCTTAAGAAGAAGAACAATAAACATTCAACACCTCAATATTATTGATAATACGAATACTCTTACAGTATTAGGGTTTTGCAACCTTGAAGTGTATCGACCTTAGATATAAAACATACGTACATCTAATCTAACCTAGGATATCCTTTTATAGGCTAAGGAGTCCTATACATTATACAATACGTAACCTACAAGATAAATATATTTTCCATATTTATCTAATACAATAAACTAAACCGACTATTACAATACTAGCAGCAGTTACATATCATCATCCGTGGTTATACGCTTCTACTAGCCGCGGTTTGTCTTCATCCGTGGTTACATCCTTCTGTCCGTGGTTATATCCAACCTGTCCGTGGTTCCAGTACTTAGAGTAATTCATGATCCAAGGAACCTAAAACCCAACATTATCTATGCATTATGAAGTCACCAATTCATCATGAGGATTACATTTCCTTCTCGACAAGCTGTAATAACAACTACATTTTTCATCCCACAATTGACACCAAAAGCCAATGCATTGCAACTACTCCTCATAAGTTTATAGAAAGAGTGCAATGTAGAACATGCATCATTACTAAAGGACCAATAACCACTCTTCAAATGAATAGACAAAATTGAGCTTGAATACATTTCCCAACTAGTTATTGTCCCTCCAAACCTAAAATTCCAGCTCTCCCTCACATCAAGGGAAATAGGGATGAATAACTAGGTAGGCATCATCAAGTGCAGTGTGTAAACCACTAGGAAAATCAACAGATTGACATCATCCAATCTATACCATCATCTAATTCAGTACTCCAGATTAAATCACTGGGAAAATCAGCAGATTGACATTATCCAATCTAAACCACTGGGAAAATCAACAGATTAACATTATGTCAATTGGGGAATTTGGAGTGTTTGGGTAAAACTGAAATCATTAATCCATCGCATATGTCACATCCACTCTCCATTCTCAATCAAATCCCTAATATTCTCATTACCGCTTAGACTAGCTTGAATCATTTATTAGCTTCTAACATGCTCACTGATTGGACTTTGAGTATACCATTTATCAGGCCAAAAGATAGTGTTTCTCCCATCCTCCATCTTCATAACCACATGAGGCCTCAACTTATATTTTAGAGACATAATCTTTTTCCAAATACAACTTGAGTTAGATTCCACTTTGACATCCTATATACTCTGTCCTTTGAGCCTTATCACATTAATCCATTCTACCCACAAAGATTCTTTATTAGTAGCCAAGTTCCAAATATGTTTAGCCATAAGAATCTCATTCCACATGCTCAAATCTTTAAAACCTAAAGAAATTTTAGCTCTACCTTTTATAAGATCTCTATGACACAACATAAACCCTTTAAGAAGATAATCAATCTCCTTAACAATGATTTTTTGGGATAATGAACGCTAAGGCCCATTAAACTTGCATTGATGGCAAGACTAAAGCTATAAGTTAGATGTAACACCCAAAATTTTACAATTTTAGCTAGAAATAGATTATTTTATCTTTAGTATATTAGAAAAGTCTTTTAGTTAGCATTTAACAGAGATAAAGACCTAAAATGCAAATAGTTAACGAAAAAGGACCTCCATTGCAATAGACTTAACGGCAGGGACTAACAATGCAAAAGGGACTAAATGGGCATAATTACTATTTTACCCTTATGGGTTTATAACACATAATTTCTAGGGATTTAACCCTCTAATCCCACGTGTAATGGGACATGTCTTATAAGGCCATTTTGGAGGGAATATTAGTCATCATTTTCTTTAGCAAGGAAATCACAAGAGGTTTCTTCATGATCAAGCATATGTGTTTTGGTGATATCCTAAAAGCATTCAAGAGTTAGTAACATAATCCTCACCAAAATTAAGCATGAAATTATGTTATGATTCAAGTTAGTATGTTAATTTAGGGGTTTATGATAATTTTGGTATCATGTAACCTTACCCTTTATTATGATGATTCATGGTTTAGATAACCATGTTATGTTAGAAATATGCTAAGAATCATTAGTAGAAATCATGGCTTAAAGCTTACTACAAATCATGTTATTAAACATGATATTATGACTAGTTATGTTAGAAAGAAAGGGTGTTTGGCACAAGGCCATATAAGACCTCTCATGATCATGTTTAGTAGAATATGATTCAAGTTCATGAAAAATAGATGAATTAGTAAGTTCTATTGATTTTGATGTTTTTAGGTGCTCACGGAAATCAAGCGGAAAGCCTAAACCAATCCTAAAGGCAAGTAACAAATTTAGTTATCATGTTTAGTAGATTAGACATGATATTAGTATGTTTATGTAGCTTCGGATATAACCAAATATGCCATGTTTATGTAGCTTCGGAGATAGCTGGATACGCCATGTTTATATAGCTTCGGAGATAGCCGAATATGCCATGTTTATATTGCTTCAAAAATAGAAAAATATTTCATGTTTATGTAGTTTTGGAAATAGCCGAATATGAATATGCTCATGTTAGCCTCAGATATAGCCGAGTGTCGTTATGAATGTTCAAGTAACGCATTTTAGTCAAGCCATGGATTCCTAAGTGATGCATCATTAGCCACATTATAGGTGCTCGTAAGATGCACCATTAGCCAAGTTAGAATGCTTTAAATAAGCACATGAGGAATCTCCCACTCACGACGTACTAAGTGGATTACCAATGCTTTTTGTACTCATGATACAAGATAGATTAGAAATCTCTCATATGAAGCAGGTCATGACCCACATTGCATCTATGCAAGAGGGTAAAGAGACAGCATATGAGTACTCACCACCTAGGGAATTTCGTACATGTAACACGACGATTAGATATCGCATAACTAGTATAATGTGATTAGACATCACAACATGTAACACGACGATTATATATCGTATAGCTAATAAAATGTGATTAGACATCACGACATGTTAACATGACGATTAAATGTCGTAGTGTTAGTAGAAATGTGATTCGATATTACAATATGGTAATTCAATGAATAAACATCGTATGTGATTAGATATCACAATGATAGCATGACGACTAGATATCGCATCTCTAGTAGCAAGTAAATGAAATAATGCAAGGTAGTAGCATAGCTTTAGTATAGTGATTAGATATCACCTTCATGTTAGAATTCCAATTAGATATTGGATACAATGTCACTAGTAGTTCATGTTAGTAGAAGTACGAGTTTAGCAAGATATGGCCCGTTTAGAGAATGAATAGTTTAGCGGCATAGCCATGCTCAGTTCATGCTTGTATTATGTTATAATTATCCTGCTTCCTCACTAAGTAGCAAGGACTTACCATTCTCAGTTCATGTTTATGTAGGTACGTGAAGCAAGAAAAGGTTGGGGCTAAAAGAAGTAGATCAAAGTGGATTTTGAGGAAACATGCACACTCGTGAGTATAGGTTACGAGTATCTCTAACTACCACTTTGAAACGTATCTTTTAAACGTCCCTAAACATATATTTCAAAACATTTCATGTTAGTCCTTATGCCACGTCATGTGTTTAGAACAAGTTGTGTAGTTTTATAGTTTGAAAGGAGTATTTGGTATAACTCCTCGTTTTGTAAACAACATGCTTCATGCGTAACCATATATGATTCACGTCCAGTAATTGTTTATATAAGTTTAGTAAGCTGTTCAAGTCTTAAAACTTTTCGCTACGTCAAATATGAGTTATGGCAAAAACGTTTCAAGTCCATCAAGGGACGAATCCAACTTTGGATCCGTCGACCATTTAAGATCCGTACATCTTGAAAAAAAAATCAGTCTGACTTTGGGCTAGTCACTATGGTCACCCTTCACTCCCACCCCTCACCTTCTACCTCAATGTCACCTCAACTTTCTCTCTTCATCACTTTCCTCTCACCTTTCAGGTGCAATGATCACCTAACCCTTCACCTTCCGAACATACCTCACAAAATAACAACCCCCCACCCCACACTCACAAATCAAATAAACATTAAATAAAAACACACACTTTGCACAAATACCAAGAGGTGACTGACATCACCCTTCCCTCTTGTTTTTCCTATACCTCATGCATAAGGTGGCCGACCTCTATAGGGGTGGCGCGTGACCTTCACCTCCAAAGGTGAAGGCTCACGCCCATAATGATCAGTCTTAATTAGAGCCTTCCAGCATATGATAACTTTTTGCTTCTACAATAATTAATCTTCCATTTGACTTTTGTCCACGAGTATCTGCACTCATTAATCTTGTTCCCCCTCTCCCCCCATTTTCCACATGTGCGGCCCAAGTTTCGATCTTTTTTTAACTTTTGTTCTTTTCTAGATTTTACAATATACTTATTAATCTTGCTACTCACAAAATCTGACACGTGTTAAAACTGATGATTTAAATTAAAATAAATAATTAATGAAAGACACATGTTATATTTTATATGGATAAGTAAGAATATAAAGTAGTAATATATAACAAAACCGCTTTGAGCACACCTTTAAATCATGCAACTCTACAAATTTATTACTATGATCGAAATAAGCTCTCTATCTGGCGAGTATTAGATGGACTCAAGGTCTCAAAAATTAATCGAGTGGTTGACATTTTGGTATGGTTATGTAAGAGTTCATAAACCGTCGTATGAATGCCAATCACGTATATTTGAAAAACAAAATCGAATTAATTTCATGAATAGCCTTGAACATATAGATCTTTCCTTGTTTACCCACGTAGTCAAGTACCATATAGGTAAGCGAGTGCAACTATTGGATCGAGCATGCTTAAACATTTTCTTAAATATTCCGAAAACTAAATCATCTGTACTTCACACTCAGTTAATGATCTCTTGCTAGAATATTTAGCTAGTATGCAAACATGATACAAATAAACATTGATTACGTATATACTGTTGGAAATGTATATATTTATAAATACGTAAATGTCCGGATTCGAACTCGTGACCATGGGATTGCACACATTAGCGAATGAGAATTAAAGTTAAATAATTAATGTTAATGTTTACGATTAATTATTGCACATAAAGTCCGTCTAACGATCGTTAAGTATTTAACGGAAAATAACTAACGACCGTTAACTGTAAAGAGAAGGACTTGTAGTGTAAAATCTTAAAATAGAAAAGATATGGGAATCCTTTTGGGGGCTTCACATGGCCGGCCATAGGGGGGCTTCTCCAAGCCCAAACCCTAACTTGTTCCCAAAGATTTGTAAACACTATATATACAGAGGCTAGGGTTTAGGGTTTCTCATCACTTTGTGCATTGAATTAACCTTAGATCTCTCCCTCTTCCTCTCTTGCTCTTGTTCGGCCAAACCCTCCTCCAAGGGGTGTTTTGGTTTTGTTTTTTTCATAAAACAAGGACTTGTGTTAGATCTAGCAATCGCTTGATTCATTGGTTAATTCGTGTGTACAAAACTGTGGTAGTAAGACACTATTCTTACACCTATTGGTTTGAGTCGTAAAATGGTAAGGGACAACTCTTTAAACCACTTCATCTATTTTGTTCAAAAGAGATCTGACATTTGCAAGAGGTATGTTACGCTTTTAATTCAGTTAATTATTTATTTGTTATGATCTTAAGTCTTCCGTTGTGTACTGTGTGGTGTCTACATGGTTTTATTGTATTCATGTATTATAAACTGAACAGTAGCATCACGAGCCTTGTATAACAAGTAATTAATTACTGAAACACATAAATAAAATAAACATGATTGTGTTATTATTTGTATGCGTAGATCTAGGGTTTGCAAAACCTAAACCCTAATTTTTGGGGGGGCATTTTTTTTATGCCCGAATTAGGGTTTTGTAAACTTCTGTTTTAATTGGATTAGAAACCCTAGGTCGTATGCAATTTTATGTGTATTGCGTAACTCTGTTTAATTGCATTAATTGTTAAGTGTGATTTACATCCATGATAATTACATGCATGTTTTATCATGGATCTGCTTTTATTGTATGTCTTTCTTGATTAGTGATATACACTAAATATTAATGATAAATCTTAAATTGTGGAAGACCTCAATTATTATTAATTTAATCAATTATGTGCTATGTGATATGTGTTTGATTTCGACTCACGCAATCGATGAATCGATGCATGTGGCTCACTTTGTACGTTGCTGAAAACGGGTGAGAGTCTTAATTAAACATTTACATATTGACAGATCTAGAATTGGTTATTAATAAGATTTATCAAAAAGGTTTGCATGTGGCTATTTGATATGCATGATTTATTATGCATTCATTGTTTATGTGTTTATTTTAAATACTTGCTTGTTGTTATGTGTAACAAGGGTATTTTGATAAGAAAATAAACTGACCTAAACAATGGTGAAACATGTATTTTTAAGCATAGTAATCGTAATGGTTTAATTGATTGATTTTTTGCACAAAATAGTTAGAACGGCTCACCCATTAATGACAAACTGTGTGATGGGTACAAGGAGGGAACGCATTAAATTGTGACGCCCTAAAGATGAGCGTTTTTAATATGCTTCGCGCTGACCTGATTCTCCGCTCGTTTGTGCGTCTTAATGGAGCTACCAAGTATTTCTACATGTGTGCATAAAATTTTAAGGGTGAATTACTCTAATCTCTACGCGCCACTTTTGTGGTAATTATCCGAATAACTTGGGTCTTATGACTCATGCAGTAGTAGGATATAGTGGTAATTAAGGTGATTCTTTAATTGGTTATCCAATACCTCGATTAAAGTTTGATGATGAAAAGCTTAAATCATTAAAACAAGATATATAAATGTTTTAATAAATACTATGCTACGAAGATGAATGCATGACATCTTTGTACATATTTGATTTGACATCAAAAGTATTACCCTTTAAATTTAAGTTATATGCCATCCAACGAAACGGAAACACCTAAGATTACTTTTTATTTGCGTGAGAACGTGACTTAGATCGTAATCAAAGGGTAAAATGTCCACGTGTCGTGAGAACGGGCATGGACGATTTTGCAGTTTCTTAAGTTGGACAACTTAATTGAGTTAGGCGGTGAGAACTGGCAACTCAAGGCATAAGATGGGATAAAACATGTTTATATGGCAATTGAAATTGGCTATATGTAAATCCCATAAATCTAGGAATTGCAATTGAAATTGGCAATTGAGCAAAAGCTCTACCATTTTGTATAAGGTTCATTACTAACAGATCAACTGATGTGATGAGATTATGACAATTTGGATCCTAGTTTCAATAAATATTAATTGGTTATATGAATATGAACCTTGGGTATTTAATTGTTTATTGAAAAGAAAAATTATCAAAATACTAATTATGGTTTTTTGAACTTTTTCTGTAGATGGCTCATCAACCTGATAACACTATGAGCTTAATGAGTTCTGCTTTCAAAGATATGATTAGAAGAGACAAGCTGACTGGCCCTAATTTCAATGATTGGCATCGTGCACTTAGGATCATCCTTCGTGTTTCCAAAAGACTTGATATTTTGACTACACCTTTGCCTGATGCTCCTCTCGACACGGCAACTGCTCTTGAACAAGAGGCATATCGTGTTGAATATGAGAAGCACAATGATGTGGCGTGTCTAATGCTTTCGGGGATGTCTGCTCAATTGCAAAAACAATTTGAGCACTATCCGCCTATGAGCATGCTAGATGAACTCAAACGTATGTTTGAGAAGCCACCAGCAGCTGAACTGTATGAACTAATTGAAAAGGTTCACAGCTGCAAGCAGGAGGTTGGCAAATCTGTCTCCGACCACGTCCTTGAGATGAAACATCACTTGGACCAATTGGAGAAGCTCGACTATGGTTACTCGAATGATGTATGTATCGGCCTCATCAATCACTCCCTTAATCAGGAACGATTTGGTGATTTTGTCCGAAATTTTAACATGCATTGCACGGGGAAGACAGTGAATGAGTTACATGCAATGCTTGTAGACTTTGAGAAGAGATTGCCAAAGAAGGCTCCTACACCGGCTGTACTAGCAATACAGGGTGGTAGGGTGAATAAGCCAAAGCCGCAAGCAGATAAGAAAGGGAAAGGAAAAGGAAAGGGGAAACAAGTTGTCATCCCACCAGCTCATAAGAAGAACCCTGCAAAGAAAAAGGAGAATCCTAAAAAGGATTTAACTTGCCACCACTGC
The DNA here is from genome assembly GCA_910596185.1 of Chrysanthemum makinoi. NCBI lineage: Eukaryota > Viridiplantae > Streptophyta > Magnoliopsida > Asterales > Asteraceae > Chrysanthemum > Chrysanthemum makinoi. The sequence goes on along the minus strand of OU343219.1, from coordinate 250,182,612 downwards.
AACTCACCAGGTCACTAGAAGCGGAACTGTCCAGTTTATCTGAATGAGTGTCTTCAGAATAAAAATAAGATGGTGCCTACCTCATCAGGTATTTTTATGTTTGAATTATTTTCTTTTCCTCATAAGCAAAATTCCTGGATATATGATACAGGATGTGGTACTCACATCTGTAATACATCGCAGGGACTTAGAGGAGCAAGGAAGCTGACCTGTGGAAAGAGATACTTGTACGTTGGAAATGGAAAGCGTGCAGTAGTCGAAGCCATATGGACTTTTGATTTAGTGTTGCCTTCGGGCTTAATTTTGGAACTAAATAATTGTCATTATGCACCCTCCATTGTTAGGGGTGTTATTTCAGTTTCTTTGTTAAAAGATATTGGTTTTGTGCACACTTTTACCAGTTATGGAATTTCAGTTTCTTTAAATAATGTTTTTTACTTTAATGCAATTCCTATGCTTGGTGTGTTTGAAATTGATATGGATGGTTGTGTATCCAATGAAAATAATTCGTTGTATAGTATTAGCAATAAGAAGAGCAAGTCGAACTGTGACTCTTCTTATCTTTGGCATTGTCGCCTTGCCCATATAGGCAAGAAACGCATGGAAAAGCTACAACACGATGGGCTTTTACAAACGGTCGATGATGAATCATTTGACAAATGCGAGTCTTGCATAGCTAGGAAGATGACAAGGAAACCTTTTTCACCACAAGTGGAAAGGGCTTCTGATCTACTTGGATTGATACACACTGATGTGTGTGGTCCACTTAGACATGTGTCAAAACGTGGTGCTACCCACTTCTTAACCTTTACAGATGATTTCAGTCGTTATGGTTATGTTTATTTAATTAAACATAAACATGAAGTCTTTGAAACATTTAAGGTTTTCAAAAGTGAAGTAGAATTACAACTCGGTAAGAAGATTAAAGTTCTTCGATCCGATAGAGGTGGTGAGTATATAAGTTAAGAGTTCAAAGATTACTTGGCTGAGTGTGGAATTATCCAACAGCTCACATCTCCTTATACTCCACAACAAAATGGTGTATCTGAAAGGAGAAATTGTACTTTACTTGACATGGTACAATCAATGTTTGAACTTACGACTCTTCCTTTTACTTTTTGGGATTATGCCCTTGAAACTGCTATTCGCATTTTGAATATGGTTCCAACAAAGAAGGTTGTTAAAACTCCATATGAAATATGGACAGGAAAAGCTCCCAACTTTTCATACTTAAAGGTCTGGGGATGTGAGGCATTTGTTAAACGTGACTCACCAGATAAGCTCCAAGCCATATCTGTTAAGTGTATCTTTGTAGGATACCCTAAGAAAACTATGGGTTACTACTTTTACTACCCAGCTGAGAAAAAAGTCATCGTGGCTAGGTATGGAGATTTCCTTGAAAGGAATCTCATATCTCAAGAACTCAGTAGGAGAGTATATAATCTGGAATTTGATCAAGAAGATACAACACCTTCTGAAACTACTAGCCAACTTCAAGAAGAGCCTGAAAGCTTAGGCGCTCCTCCTGAAGTTGTTCCCATTCGTAGGTCTGAAAGGACTATACGTGCACCTGACCGTCTATGTCTTAACGTAGAGGTGGAGGAAAATATAGTTGGGGATCTTAATGAACCTGCCAACTATAAGGCTGCCATGGCTGATCCTGAAAAGGATAAATGGCAGATTGCTATGAATGGGGAAATGCAATCCATGAAAGATAATGATGTCTGGATTGAAGTTGACCTTCCTCCCAATGCTAAAGTCGTTGGAAGTAAGTGGATCTTCAAAAAGAAAACTGACATGGATGGCAATGTACACACCTACAAGGCTCGTCTAGTAGCTAAAGGTTTTACTCAAACCTATGGCATTGACTACGAGGAGACATTCTCTCCTGTAGCGGATATAAGAGCTATTAGGATTCTCATAGCTATAGCTGCACACTATGACTATGAGATTTGGCAAATGGATGTCAAAACCGCTTTTCTGAATGGCCGTCTAGATGAAGACATCTATATGGCACAGCCGGAGGGGTTTGTGAATCCATTATTTCCTAACCGTGTATGCAAGCTTAAGAGGTCCATTTATAGACTGAAGCAAGCATCAAGGCAATGGAATAAAAGATTTGATGGAGAAATCAAAAGTTTTGGATTTACTCAGAATCTTGATGAGCCGTGTGTATATCACAAAGCTAGTGGGAGTCATGTTACTTTCCTTGTTCTGTATGTCGATGACATATTAATCATGGGAAATCATATACCAAGTCTAAAAGAGGTGAAAGCCTATCTTGGTAAATGTTTTTCGATGAAGGACTTAGGGGAAGCAGCATACATACTTGGAATCAAGATCTACAGGGATAGATCAAGGCGGCTAATTGGTTTAAGCCAAAGTGCTTACATTGACAAAATATTAAAGAGGTTCAATATGCAAAATTCCAAGAAGGGATTTTTGCCGATGCAAGTAAATCATGGTTTGAGCAGCCAAGGCTGTGCTTCAACACCTACAGAGGTGGCGCGTATGAAGAAAATTCCTTATGCTTCGGCTGTAGGATCTATCATGTATGCGGTACGATGCACAAGGCCTGATGTGGCGTTTGCTCAAAACTTGACCAGTCGGTATCAACAGAATCCGGGTGAAATTCACTGGACTGCTGTTAAACATATTCTCAAGTACCTTAGGGCTACAAGAGATATGTTCATAATGTATGGGGGAAATCCAGAAGCAGAACTTTGTGTTACAGGTTACTGCGATGCATCCTGGAAGTGTGACAAAGATGATACGAAGTCTCAGACGGGTTACATATTTGTCATCAATGGAGGTGTTGTGGATTGGAAGAGTAAGAAACAGATAACACTTGCGATGTCTGCTACAGAAAGTGAGTACATAGCGACGTCTGAGGCTGCCATGGAAGCTGTTTGGATAAAGAAGTTTATTTCGGGGCTTGGTGTTATGTCGTCGATTGAAAATCCTATTAAAGTATATTGTGACAATTCTGCTGCAATAACTTTTGCCCATGAACCTGGAGTCATGAAGGGCACCAGACACTATCCTAGACAATATCACTATGTTCGAGAACAAGTCGAGATAGGTGAAATTGAGTTGCTCAAAGTTCACACAGATGATAACCTAGCAGATCCTTTAACGAAGGCCTTACCTGGTGAAAAACTTAATCATTTGTCTGATAATTTGGACTTCGTTTAGCTAGTAGTTTCATGCTCATCTGTGACTAAGTATTTTAGATAAAAGGATATTGTAAACATTATTATTGAAATGAAATAAAGTATTTTGTTATGTTTATTATTCATTTATTATGATGTTATCCTATATTTGCATGTTTAAATCCTTGAATAACTTAAGTTATTCTAAATAGTCCATTGTCAATCAATAACATGGGAATGATATTGAATTAAGACAAATCTGAGTATTAGTTAGAATATACTTGAAAGTATATTGATGCGTAGCATGACTAATTTCAGATGATATTCAATGAATTGAGTATAGGACTTATCCCACTCACATGATGATACTTTATGGATCTTTGTCATTAAGTATATCATGGATATTTATCCTCGGACTTGAGATACCAGAGATATGTCATGGATGTAGTGCATTTTTGTGAAGCAATCTAACGCTATACGTAACTGGTAGTTATAAGGGTTGTTTTCAGAAGTGTTGCGAAATTTATGATTTCTGCTTGTAGTCAAAACGGGATTTGTTTCCTTCAAATTTATTTTGAAGTATAATACTGCTGGGCCCCTCGTAGGGTTGTTAAGATGTTTGCATGGCCATGACCAAGGTCTTTTGGAATATGTTCAGAAGATTTGGTAATCTTGATCAATCACATAAAGCGAGAAACAGAATAGTTAATTAAGAAATGAGTGAGATCCATATTCTTATTAACATGGTATTAGAAACAAAATGATGAATATGATGATGAATCATCAAAACTTGGTTTTTCTCCAGAAAACCATGCACGAGTTGTACCGGGGGCATTGGCGTGTTGCTAGACACTAACCAATGTTATTTCACGTTTTGTAAACATATCCAAGTGGGAGCTGTTGGAAATGTATATATTTATAAATACGTAAATGTCCGGATTCGAACTCGTGACCATGGGATTGCACACATTAGCGAATGAGAATTAAAGTTAAATAATTAATGTTAATGTTTACGATTAATTATTGCACATAAAGTCCGTCTAACGATCGTTAAGTATTTAACGGAAAATAACTAACGACCGTTAACTGAAAGAGAAGGACTTGTAGTGTAAAATCTTAAAATGGAAAAGATATGTGAATCCTTTTGGGGGCTTCACATGGCCGGCCATAGGGGGGGCTTCTCCAAGCCCAAACCCTAACTTGTTCCCAAAGATTTGTAAACACTATATATACAGAGGCTAGGGTTTAGGGTTTCTCATCACTTTGTGCATTGAATTAACCTTAGATCTCTCCCTCTTCCTCTTTTGCTCTTGTTCGGCCGAACCCTCCTCGAAGGGGTGTTTTGGTTTTGTTTTTTTTCATAAAACAAGGACTTGTGTTAAATCTAGCAATCGCTTGATTCGTTGGTTAATTCGTGTGTACAAAACTGTAGTAGTAAGACACTATTCTTACACCTATTGGTTTGAGTTGTAAAACGGTAAGCGACAACTTTTTAAACCACTTCATCTGTTTTGTTCAAAAGAGATCTGACATTTGCAAGAGGTACGTTACGCTTTTAATTCAGTTAATTATTTATTTGTTATGATCTTAAGTCTTCCGCTGTGTACTTTGTGGTGTCTACATGGTTTTATTGCATTCATGTATTATAAACTGAACACATACACGGGTAAAGGTTAAATATAATCAATATCTTCTATTGGATAAGTTTTGGAAGAAGCTACTTTGAGTCCAGTTATTTCGAATGCGATTAATTCTCAAATCAAATAACATAAGCTTTGTATTTCACATGATATAAGACTCAAACCTTTAATATAATATGGAGCACACATAGAACAACCAATCGAGAGTTTAATTTGCATGTGCTGTTACAGAAGAAATATGAGCATCACATATGTGCGGGTGAAAAAACAAACTTTCAATAACGTAATGTTTCATCCATTTGCCGCCGAGGTTTGATGTAGGTTGTTTGAAACTCAAACATTAATCAAAATTAAGGAGATATTTCCCTTAGCTTATTACTTCTAGCACAACTTTTAAATTTAATCTGTCAGTTCTATTAAGTACCTGCTTTTCACTATTCTAAAATGTTATTGACGATTTTTTTCTTGGGTAAAGGGTTTACCCGGTAAATGTATTACAGTACTTCAAAAAATGTTTAAGTACATAGGATGAGGGTGAATTCACACATCTTCTTAGCCCATTACAGACAAAACAAACGCACCTATTGTACTTCAAACAAAAACCTATCGAGAGACATGTCAATCTTATGACCTACCAACATAAAAAAAACGCCAACAAAGTAAAGCATTACTTTCTAACTCAACCACGAAGACGGATATCCCACGCGTCACAGAAAGCCGGTTGTTGCGTCACAGAAAGCCGGTTGTTCCTCTGTTAAGTCATAAGCTTCATTCTCGTAACCATCGTAAATATCATAATCATCGTACTCAATTTGCATCATTTGCACCTCCACCTGCCCGATTCGAAGACGCCATGAATTGGGCCGTTTCATCAATAATATCCTCAACTTCATTATCTGATTCTTCCACTTGTTCTTCCATGGACGTACTAGCTAGGTACACAAACCGATGTCATAGTAACCTCCTTTTCATTGATGTACGAATGTGTTACTTCAAAAAAATCTTATACATGTATGTTGAGCTTTGTGCAGGCCGGTCATGCAATGTGGATGCTTTAAGTACAGCAAGTTTCACATTTTTTACATATTCATACACAACGCGTAGATTATACAGTCTGAGATTATATATATGCATACATCCGTGAGACCCCGAATCGTATTTATTTTGCTATATATATACGGCTTTAACCTTTACAAATTTATATTACATAGTTTTATGACAGTTCAGCTATATACTCATTTCATTTTTGTCAAACCATATAAAAACATTGAACAAGCTAAAAGGCATATATCATTTTAAAACACTTGTATGCATTGAATATTTACTATTGCAGCATCTTATAACTCAAAGTTGTTTTACAAAAAGGTGAAAATCATATACACTGCAAGTTCTTAATTTGGCAAATAAAAAAAGAAGAGCATTATAAAAAGCTACTGTAAAAACATACTGCCAATGATTAATACACTAGGGAATCTAGATGCCCAAATTAGAAGCTGTATATTCTTGCATTGAACAATGGATAATTTCCTATAATGTTGTCACTTACACAGATTTAGCAAAATAAAGTTACCACAATAGTCTTTCATCATGATCAACAAAAGCTTCACAGTTTAATGGTAAATAAATAAGCTAACCCCAATCAAGTATACCCTTTACCCTATACATTTATATATATTAACCCCAATATTTGTTTTGCTTCTTAAAACTTATAAAAGAAAATTTAATAATTTTCCTAACCAGCCAAATCATGAAGTATTTGTGCCCCCATCAAATTCCTATAGGGTAAATTATGTCCTTGATCACCCTCCAAAAGTGAAGAATATTGTGCTGATGTTTGGCTATCTTCCATGTTATTGTCCCTAGGATAATATAGTGAACCACCACTTACATCACCACGACCACGCTCCGCATGTTGTTGTAACCCTAAGGTCAAAGACACCCCTCCACCGCCCCCGCTACTACTACCTCCAAAGTTGTGATTGTATGCTGAAAAATCCAACTCTACTGCGCCAAAGGAATCACCCGAAACCCTTGCAAAACTTTGTTGCATGTCATGATCAAGGATTTTCGCGGCATTGTGGTCATGGTGGTTGATGATTGAAGAAAGACAATCAGAATCTCTCCTAATAAGTTGATCAACTGTCGGTTTTTGATCCATTTGTGGGACATTTGTGTTTTCATCAATCCCCACATTAAACCTGTCCGAGACTCCTTCAGTATTTTCATGATCATTATCTTTTGTTTCTTCCACGTACATTTCCTCCACCATGGGCTTCCATAGCCTAACCCTTGCATTAATGAACCAATTTGATACCTATGATCAAGTAAAAAACTTTAATGGTTAGAAAAAAGTACCTGATGTGCTTGACGTACATTAGCATCTATCACTAGCTAGTACAAGAAAAGTTGTCGGTAATGTACAATGTCACAAAAGAATGTTTTTTTTTCCCTCTAAGAAACGACGTTTTTCAAATGAATGTACACAAAAAAGAGATCGATATGGACATACTTGGCTTCTTGAGAGACCAGTTTGCCGGGCTAGAATATGTTTATCGACATCACTAGGGTACCTGCAACATTCTCATGTAAGATATAGTTTAGTAACTCGACTGTATGAGATAAATAAATTTTGTTTCAAAAATGTAAATAATAACTTTGAGGATTTCTTAAATACTTAAAATAAAACAAGAAAAGAGATACTGTAGATGAGATTAAAGAAAGGGCACATTTATATGGTCCCTATAAGAAAGTTGTAAAGGAATCAAATCCACAAGAAAACATAAAAAGGAAGGCCCCCAAGAGATAAAACAAACAAAAATAAAATAAAATTATATGGGGGGTAATATGACAAAAATGAATTTAGGAATCAACATGGGATAGATGAAAAATAATCATTGATCTCAGAGATTGTAAAAAAAATATTTTTAATGACTTTTATCTTTTGAACAAGCTAAACCTGAGTTTAACCTTAAAGAACATATCCATTTAGCTTATATGGTTGGTAGAAAAAAGAAACTCGAATAATGATTAATTGGAGGAGAGATAAGAGATTGAGGGCGGCTTACGGGTGAAGGAAGTGCTCAAAGAGCCAAGCACGAAGAATGGACACAGATCGCTCAGGCAAACCACGTTGAGGTCGCCAAGGCTGGCTATCCAGCATGGTCATTTGTTGAAAAGCCCTTTGCTGCCTTAACGTTTGATCAAGAAGCCTTAGCCTAGGAGTCTCCCCTCGAGTTGCACCAGGAGCAGAAATGTCTTTTTCTCCCATCGCCTTCTTCGACACCTTGATCTGACCTACAATTCCATCTCTTAAACACCTAAAATGCCTTGACATTGCCTTTGAAGCCAAGGATGAATAAACTCTTGCTGCACCATTACCAGCCACTGCTTCAAATGATGAAACCACTGACTTCATTTGATCACGGTAATTATGGTATTTTCTATCCACCTGTTTCAAACAATAAAGACAAAAGTAAAATACATATATATGATAAAAATCATTTTCTAGAACAAACATTCAACAAGAAAAAGGGTTTCTTGAATTAAAGAACAACAAACTTATCACCATGTGGGCATTAAAGGAAAGACTCATGGTCACTCAATTAGTTGAAAAATAAAAAAAAAATGATAAAAGATACACAAATTTTAACTAAAAAAAGAATCTTTGATTTATAAAGTTAAAGAAAAAAAAAATATGCTTTACAACAAGAAGGTCAAGTTAAATAGTAATTATGTCTAAATTTGGTGCATTAAATACAAAATCATGAACATTAACTATGATTATAAACAACAACCAAAAAAAAACACACAAAAAAAAAAAAAAAAAAAAAAAAACAGAAACAAAAACATTTTTTTTTTTTAAAGATTAAGAAACGTATACCTCTTCTAGCATGTGAAGTAACTTTGATTTTCTTTTTTGCAACTCCAAGAATTCAAGAGAATTTAAAGGTATAATTTTTGAAGAACTAGCATTAGTATTATTCGAATTCTCATGATCTTGCCACTGATTGGTTCTTTGAGTCTTTGCCTTTGTTGAATGATTATTTTTCCCAAGATTGCAAAACTCATTGAGAAGATCTTGTGTAGGCACCAAGTACCTTGAGCTTCTTACGCTGTACGCGTCTATCATCATATCATGTTGTTCATGCATGTTCATAGGTTGCTGATGATGATGTTGTTGCTGTGGTCTAACAAGCTCAAATGGTTGTATTCCAATAGTGGAAGGATTGCTAGAAGAGAGTGAAAGAGAAAGTCCTTGACTTGGTCTTTCATTTGGTTCACATGGTATTAAAACACATCTTTGAAGAGATGATTCATCAAGCTGACCAAAGTCACTTACGCCGCTGCCGGTGAGCATGATTGGCTTGGAAGATGATGAAGGTGATGAGGGTTTCCAAAAGAGATCTGAGTTGTGACTCACTGAATTGTGATGCTCAAAGTTGAAGAACTCATTAGGGTTTGTTGATGAGTTGACATAAGGATCAACAAACCCTGTGGATGTTCCCACCATCATGTTGTTTCCTCTTATGATCTTGTGTTCTTCAACCATTTCAGCTCATCCTAACATCATGATGATGAAATAAGCTTCAAAAAGATGAACAAGGCTAAAAAAATGTTATTTTTTCTTCTTTTAATCTTTGTAACTATATTGTTTCTTTTTGAGGAAACCCTAAAGGATGAGGCTTTGCTTGGTGGTGATGGTGGAGACCCTTTATGTATTTATGTATTTTGGTGGCGTGTTAGAAAGCAAAACATGTGATAGGAGAGTGATGCCATGAAACCAAAAACCTAGGAAAAAGGTAAACTAACAATAATATACATGATGAGATATCACTCTCTTTGAAAATAGTAGTAGAGAAAAAGTCATTTGGAGGGTGTTGATGATTATATTATCTTGGTGATATATTATTAGCATTATTCCAAACATAGACATATTTATCAAAATTAGATGAATATTCGCGTAAAACGACGATGTATAATGACAAATAATTGTATTTGCGAAATCGTGATTTTTGTTCAACCCTTGATGCCAAGAGTGTGTTTTTTTAAATACAAAACGCGTGTTTTTTAAAACTAATATAGTGTGTGTTTTTAAAAAATTGTCAAATTTAAAATTAATTAAGAAAATACATAATTTACTTTGCCAAGTTTTTAAAAAGTTACCAAGTTTAAAAAGTACTTAAAGGTAATTTAGGAAAACTACATTAGTTTAAATTTCAAGAAAAAAAAAAACACTCTTTACAAGTAGTAGAGATTAGTCCTACTTTTTTTACATATGTTAGAAGTTGTAATTTCAATATCTACTGTCTATATACTCCCTAATTCCTCAAATAAGGTCAATATTTGCCCACAAAAGATTTTCCAGAAAAAGTTAATATTGTCATCCTCTCAATTATTTCATTAATCCTTATCATCCATATATAACATCATGATTGGAGAAATGCACCCTACATTGTCTAACAGAACTATCAACTATGATGGGTAGTTAAACATGTAATTTAATATATAACATTTTTTTAAGAACTAGATTACGTGTCTAGCTAGAATGCCCATGGGGACTACAAAATATATAAACACATTCATACCAAGACTAAAGCTTTGTAACTGTTAATAAATTGATGAATAATGCTCATATCTTACTAAATAAATTTAAATGATTGTGATCCAAAATATAAATTGCTAAATAAATTTTCGTATGGGCGGGGTTACTTTCTACAAGAGTTTCAAAATTATAGAGTAAGGATCAAATGAGAAATAAAATTGAAATGAGAAAGATGAGAAGAAACCACAACCGCACATTTCAGATGCACCTACAAAAGTAGATGCATCTCCACTTAAATTTCTTTTTTTTATTTAAAATATGTGGCTAAGAATATTTCTCACTCTTCTCATTTTATTTTCTCTTCTCACTAGATCTCTTCCCACTTAAACTAGCTATCTAAGTTACATAAATTACTATTTTAATTTGTTAGTAGTTGGAGCTTTTGTTTGTACTCATTTATAATCGTTTTAAAGACAGTTTTACAAATGTTGATAACATTTTTATTTTATTACTTTTCCCTTCCACAAAAAGCTTTACCACACAACTACATATAAAAGCTTCACATACGTACCAACTATCGACTTCTAACTAATTTTATCAAACATGTCCAAGACAATAAGAGTAACAAACGTATAAAGAGTCAAAAATGGCATGCAAAAAAGCACGAATAATTATTATCATTTAAAACTTGTTGAAACAAACCTAGCAGTAAATACGAAAAAGTAAATCAGGTAATAGCTTTTAGAAAGACCAATTAAAGTGAAAATATTGAATCTTATATTTGACCTTATTATATGGACAACAAGGGTGTAACGAGTTAAAAGACATAAATTCAAATTCGAATATCAAAAGTTAATGGCAGTGCCTACATGTATTTCGTGTATATCTCACCGGTGGATTTAAAAAACCTCGTGAATTAACTTGGGTTACAGGTGTGGTTCTAGCTGTATTGACTGCATCTTTTGGTGTAACTGGTTATTCCTTACCTCGGGACCAAATTGGTTATTGGGCAGTTAAAATTGTAACAGGTGTACCTGACGCTATTCCTGTAATAGGATCACCTTTGGTAGAATTATTGCGCGGAAGTGCTAGTGTGGGACAATCCACTTTGACTCGTTTTTATAGTTTACACACTTTTGTATTGCCGCTTCTTACTGCCGTATTTATGTTAATGCACTTCCCAATGATACGTAAACAAGGTATTTCTGGTCCTTTATAGATAAGATATAGCATAATAAATTCGAATATCAAAAGTTAATGGCAGTGCTATAAGCCGCCATATGACACCCTTACATGAACTATCATGATATGATATGTTTACATAAATTGTACTAGTAAAAACCACATGAATTCATAAAGATTTGTGGTCATTTGTTTTGGTGCACAACTTGCAAGAAACATAAGTCAAGTAAGAGTTTAAAAACAGTCTTTTTACAAAGAAATCATGATGTGGGGCTTCATTTTCTGATCAAAAGATTGAAGTAGAGTACACAAGTTCGTTATGTTAATTTATATAGATTTTTTAAAGAATTTTTACACCGGGTAAAATTTATTATATCAAAAAATATTTAAGTATATAAGATGTGAGCGAATCTTACATATCAGTTTATTATATAGGCGAAAAACAAACGCACAATTTATGCTTCAAACTCAAACCTATCATAATAATGACAAACAAAACTTATGAAAAATTACTCCATAAAAACTACTACCGTCTAGCATGCCCAAGAAGCCTTATATCCCAAGCGTCACAGAATATTAATTGCTCTTCAGTTACATCTTCGCACTCATCATCATCACATGGGTTATCATTATACTCTTCTTTCCATCGCTCGTACAGGCTCTTCCTCCCAGTTCCACCTCCACTCTTGGATGCCTTAAAACCTACAGTTTCGTCAAAAACCTCTTTCACTTCACTGTCACTATCCTCATAAGCCACGTCACTTACTTTGTTCTTTCCTATACTCGAACCAACCACATTTGACAAGGTAGGAGATGGCTCCTCATTGGCCAACTAAACCTCATTCATAGGTGTAGCATCATTAGGCGTGCTCGTCAAGATCTGAACAAGCTCTGCATTAGCCTTCTACCCCTCGTCCACAATAGTTTCAACCCCTATGGAACTACCCCCATTTGCACCAAACACATCATCATTATCAGCCGACCTAAGAGCATCAAACGGGTTTGAAGTACTTGTCTCTTGTCTAGTTGTTTCAGGATTCTTCTTTGTACCACTTATGTTAGTACCATTCTTCTTTGAAACAGGTTTATATACTTGTTTAGTTAACTTAAACTGGAATTTAGGACCCATATTAATGCCACGCACTAATCTTTTAGGAGCATGTTGAAAACCATCATTATTCTTGCCATTTTGTTTCTTTGGTTCATCAACAACACGATTCAGACATGTCACGTCTTCATGACCAAAGACCATACACACTCCACACCTAGGTGGTTCCCCATTCGAATAAACCATGGTCCATTCTACAACACTCCTTTCATACCCTCACCCGAAGAAAACTTGACAGAGAAAAGACCTTTCGAGTTCATCATTGCATGAACAAGACCATGTTTCTTCCATGCATTCCCCATGTAGTTCTCAACAATCGGAAATGCAACTCTCTTGCCCACAAAGTAAACATACAAGTTGCGTTTAAAACGCGAATGAACTTCCAAAATAGAGGACAATGGTATTTGAACTACAACTATGTTGTTAGAAGATTTGCTCGTATCAAAAGATCTAAAATTAATCTTACGATTAATTGATTCATTATTTACCGATAGCGTATCAATATTAATGGTCCAAACCCATTAATCACATGCTCGGATCAAGCCCATCACCAGGGCCCAATCAACACTTGATAAAGGTCTGACTTAAATCCTAGGCCACATAGAGCCTGGAAAGACCTCTCAAGTCTGACTGAATAAGGACAAAGCCTCTGCTCCCCAACTGTCTCGAGCGGTTAAGATGTACCATCTGACATTGGACAGTGGGGACTGTAGAAAACTAGAAGGGGGGGTTCAATAGTTTACCAATTAAAAACTTTGTTTTGAAACTTATTGAAAGATCAATTGATATTGATCTTTGATATGTTAATGAAATATGCAAGCAATATGTAAAGATTAAATAAGGAAAGAAATGATCAAACCACAACAAGTTTTTTATAGTGGTTCGGTCTACAAGGACTCTTTTTCTTTGCCCTACTCCACTCCCCGAGTCTCACACTCAAGAGTTTAACTTCACTAGTCAACAAGCTCCTTTCACCGGCGGAGAAAACTTTTACACTTCGCTTACACTATTTTCGACACTAAGCTAGATGTCGAGTTCTTTCCAAGGGTACAATCACTCCCACACACAATGTATTTTGAGGACTAAAATACTAACCACTCATACTCACAAGATTATGATGGTTTAATACACCAATGAAGTATGAATCAACACTAGATCATACAACACTAAACAAATAAGACTTCCAACTTCTCGTTTAAAGCTTGAATGTGACTTGATCTTCTTTGCTACAAAAGAGATCACTAATATGATATGAAACTGAGTTAGAAAAGTTAGAGAGAAGATATGTATGAGAGTATGATGGAAAGGGATGAAAAAACTACTTGGTTTGGCATTGCTATTTATAGCCAAAATGGACAGGAGTGTCCACGGACCACGGAACCCTTAAAAGGGTTCCGCCCGTGTACCATTTTGGTACCGCCAGGTCTGACAGCCAAGATATCAAAATCTTGCCAAAGTCAACCATATCTATGTAAGATTGTGTAAGATATGAAGAGTACAAATCCACACAAAATATCTAATGAAATCTTTCAATGATTTCCATGATGCATTACATGATGTCATGTGTTGTCTTTCTATTTTTAGAAATATGCAAATGCATAAGTAATGTTTAGTTTTTAAGAAACTAAAACATTCTAAAAACTACTATCATACATTATGCTTAGACTCATATTGAGATATGATTAGTCACAATGTAAATGCTTAAATGATGAAGATATTATTTGAAAAAGCTTGTTTTAATATCTATTAAACTTGACAAGCTTTAAGCTTTTATATAAATTAAATTTACTTTTGTCGTTAACAAAACTTAGGTAAAGATCAAAAATATAAATAACGTTTAATGACGATATTTGTATTAACAATCTCCCCCTTTTTGTTGAGGACAAAATATAAATTTTATTTTTATAAAAGATACAAAGTTTGTGCAAGAGTTATAAAAATATTAGTTTTAGAACTTGAAAAGGAAATGATAATGCAAGTGTATGATGTATGACTTTTTCAGAAAGTCAAAGTATTCACTAGTTGATGCATGATGTTGACTTTTTCAGAAAGTCAAAGTATGCAGTTTCTTTAAGAAAAGTCAAGTATTATCAATGAGGTATCATGTTTGACTTTTTCACAAAGTTAATGTATGCAGTTTGACTTTTTCAGAAAAGTCAAATGTAAACAAGTTCAAGTTCTATATTTTCTACCCTTTTTTGTCTCAACAAAAAGAAGAGGCTATGCGGAATGTAATGAACCCGAGCCATTATCTCCCCCTTGATCAAAGCTCCCCCTAAATTGGGTACTTAATGGGAAGATACATGGATTGTGAAAATAAAGCTACAAAAAAAAATGTTAGTAATAATGATCATTCACAAGCATCTCTAAACACTATGGAATGGCACCAACAATATAATAAACATCATTCATTAGTTAAAATTTTTCATGAATAAAGATCATGAAAAGAGAATACAATGATGTGTTTTTAGTACAAGAAAATAAAGATAATCCTAAGAAAAGAAAAACTAGAAATGCTAGTCTATGACCATCCTAATGAGATGGTGGATGAGAAAGAGCATTGAGGCGCTCAAGGATGTGATTGAGGATGAACCATGATTGGTGCAGAACCGTCAAGTTATCTCACGCAAGCTAGCCACTTGTGAATGGCTAACCGTAAGGAACTTAAAACAGTCAAACACCAAATGCAATTTAGATCAGGAGAATACAGTGGATTCCCGGGTCGTTAAGTCCCACAGATGATGAATGGTGTTTAACACAATCAGATGTCGAATAATCACTAAGGATAGTGATCAGTAAGGATTTTGAGTTTATTTATACCTAAAGAAAAGTTTTGTAAATTACAGCGACTTAAATGCAAATTAAAGAAAATTAAAAAGTTAAAATATATTAAATAAATGCTATCACTATTTTTACAATGATGTTTTTGTGATTTTATAAAATAAAATAACTTAAATAAACTATTTTAACTAAAACGTAAACTTAAATTATCTAAAAACATGATTTAAAATGAAAACGTACGTTAAGTCTAAAAATTACGCGAGTGCGCAAGCAAAAACGTAAAATTTATGAACTAAAACTCCTACAAGTGTAAAAACAATTTTATTACGTACTATATGACAAAAGAAAATTTTAGAAAAAAGATTTATATTTTTTAGACTTTTATATTTTTTATTATGAATTAAATAAGATTTTACACTAATTAAATGTTTAAAAATACTAAAACTATTTAGAAAATTCTGAAACTTTTATATAAAATACTTTATACTAATACAAACTAAAGAAAAATACAAAGGATGAAAAAGCTAGTTCAAATAAGCTAGAAATAAGCAATTAAGCTCGTATAAGCTTATTGTACAAAGATGGGTTATATATTAAATGGTGCAAAAGAAAACTGAAAAAGACCCTAGGGCAGATGGTGTGTGTGTGGTGTGGTGAGCTGGGTGGCCAGGGTTCGAATCCCAGCAATGACTTTTTGCTAACTTTTTATTTTTTTGATTTTTCTTCACAAACTTGTTTAAGCTACTTAAAATAAGCACTTTTTATAACTGTGACTTTTTCTAAAAATGACCAATAAGCTCTGAATAAGCTTAAGATTCCAACAGTGGCCAATAATATGAAATAAGCACAAGTTTTTAAGCTAGATTGGCAATTAAGCTAGAAATAAGCACAAGTAAACTAGAAATAAGCTACTTAACTGTTAAAAAGCTAGTTTAACAACTGAATGAGCACAATTATTTGGAAATAAGCACTAAACAACTCAAAAATAAGCACAAAGATCACTGTTTGCACAGGACACTGTTTAGTTTTCTAGCTACTTTCTAACTAATTTTTAAGCACTTTAATAAGCTAATAAATGAAAACAACCACTAGAATTAACTAGCTAACCAACTGAGCTATCTAAAAAACTAATTTGCAAAGATTGGCTTACACTAATAAGCTTGTGAGAAGCTTATGAAGAACTGGAAAACACTGACTAACTGGTACACTTAAATGATTTGGACAAAACTAAAAAGCTATTGCAGGCTTATCTAATATGCTGAAAATGAAAAAACTAGTACTGGATTAGAGAGATAGCTAGGTGAGCTTCTCAAAAAGCTAAGTTACACAAGATTAAGCTAGCTAATGAGCTCTCTGAGAGCTTGTGAAATAGAATACCAAAACTGTGTGCAGAGCATGTTTTCAAATAAGGACTCAAAAAAAGCTATGAAATAAGCACTGAATAAGCTAATAAAAAGTTAACTAGTATTTTTCTAATTTATTTAAGCAGCTAATCTTTAATATCCTAGAAGCTTATGAGCTAATTCTTAGTATTAAACACACAATTAAATTCTAAAGTTATATTCAAAAACGGGTATTTAGAAATTTTGACTTTTTTATTACACTAGCACTTTGACTTTTATGAACTTATACTTAATCCTACTCACTGGTTTTGTTATAATAAGCTGAAATAAGAAGATTTTAGGCTAGAGTACCAAGTTACAAGTTACTATGAAGTAATTTGTATCCCAAATTCTTAACAGTTAACTAGTAAAATACAATTAAAACTAATTTTGACTTTTTGACAAACAAGGACTAGATTTTATGCTTGTTATGAGTTCTTAGGTGCTTATGTAATACAGAACAACAACAAGCATCAACACATTTAGCCTTTAACACAGTAAAACACAAAAAACCAAACAACTCTTTATAGGACTGTTTTAAAGATTTCCAAGGAATTTAACAGATTGAAACCATAAACTTGATTTAAGACCTTATAATATCATATATTAAGACTGAATAAGCACTAAACCACAACAATAACAACATAAAACCAAGAAATTACACTTATGCTAATTTAACTATGAAAATGAGATTTCTGATAACTACAAATTGAAAAGAACAAGTGACTGGTTTTAAAGCTTAATTATACTTAACTAAGACTGATAAACATAAACTTACAAAGGTTTAAGCTAATGAACAGATCAAACAGTGAAATGCCAAAAATGGAGAATTAAGCTTACAAGATGATTCCAAGTGAAACATGAGAACCAAGGACTGAGAACAGATCCTATAGCTTCCCAAGAAGCACTAAACCCAAGGCAATCCTTTATTAACCCTGCTCCAATGTCTTGATCTTCATTTCCACAGATTTTTGATTTTTTCACTATTTTTGAGTATTTTTGGTATTTTTTTCTTTTTGATACTAAACAGAGTTTTAAGGTATCTAAAAGCTTTAATAAGCTTTCTGAGGAGCTTATATTGGCTTATGAGTCCTTATCATCCACTACAAACAACATTCAAACAATTTGAGATTTTGAATTTTGAAAATTCATAAACTGAAATCATGAACATAAACTGAAATTGCTTATTGATAAAGGTTTATAATACACTGAAAACACTTAATTCAACACTAGAAAGCTTAAACATACACTGGAAATTAAAGTTTAACTAATTCGACATAAACTAAGTAAAATTGCACTTGATATTTTTCTTCCAGCCTTCTCTTTCCTTTTATATGTGATCATTAGGGTTCCTGTAGAGCTTCTGAGTTTATCCCACCACCATTGGATCTCTGTAACACATCTTAGCCCTTGATTTGCAAATTGGCGCCAAAAGGTGAAAAGTGACTGTTGCTTTCTATGATGGTTTTTTGACCAGGGTTCAGAGGAGGGGGGACAAGAGGTGATGTATATTGTTTTAGGGAGGAGAAAAGGAGTGGGGAAGCATTTATGGTGGAGGCTACAGGTGGAAGGCTATGGCGGCAAGTGGTGAAGGAGACACAGGGGTGGCGGGATTTGACTTTATTTGACTTAGGGTTCAAAATTGGGGGGTCACAGGATAATGACAGGGTTCTTTGGGTTTTGGCTGGGGTTCTTAATATACAAAGGTCCGTTTGGTTTGTTTATTAATACAAGGACCATTGTTGTAATTTGTGAATTCTTGAAGGACCAAACCTGCCACTTTTCCAAAGATATTACAAGGACCAAACTTGTCATTTTTGAATAGTACAAGGACCATAGTTGATAATTTTCACTTTTTCAAATATCCAAGGACCATTTATGTCATTTTTGTAAAGTTGAGGGACCTTTTCTGCCATTTGACTAAAGATTTATTCAAGGACCATTTTTGACAACTTAGAATATTTCAGGGACCTTGAATAACATTTTTCTTTATTTTGAATTACCAGGGACTAAATTTGACAACTTTTGAAACTTGGGGGACTAAAACTGCCAATTATGCAAACTTGATACGTTTTTCATCTGATTTTGATATTTTTTCATTTAAAACACATAAAACACTTATTTGTGATATTTTCATCATTTTGATGCATTTCTGAGTGTTTTCAGATGTTTTTGCAGTCTAGATGGTACAAAAATTATGAGTATTTAGACACTCATCAATCCCCCACACTAAGATATTGCTAGTCCCTAGCAATGTTTTGAGAAAAAATAATGGATTTCATCTCTTTACCAAAAGCCATTACTTCTGGAGTAGCCAAATGTTTCAGTTCAAGTAAGAACCTTGGTACACCGATAACCAAATGATTTTGAGCAAATCACCAGCTTCCAACGGATTTGATTTGTCTTTACCAGAAGCCGTTTGCTTCTGGACTAGCCAACTCTTAGATAAAATATCTTTGGTGAGCTGATTACCAATTATGGTTTTCCAACTGCCTTTACCACAAGCCATAAACTTGCGGGCTAGCCAACTCTTCACTTTTAAGGATATGGTGAGCTGAATACCATACAATTTTGGGCAAATTGCAAGCCATCAACGGATTTGAGATATCTTTACCAAGAGCCGTTTGCTCCTGGATTAACCAATCCTTTTTGTTTATTAGACAAGGCGGACTGATAACCATAAGATGAGTAAGTGCAAAACACTTACTCCAAAATATATATATATATATATATATATATTTTTGGCCAAAAATGGGGGAATTGGGAGGTATAATTACATGATAAAATTCGTGAGAATTCCCCCCCACACTAGAAATGAATATTGCCCTCAATATTCAAAGTACCGGCGGTTATGCCGAAACCTAGAACGTAAAAGGGGAATACTACGGCCATTATTTAGCAAGGTTTTTTTTTTTTTTTTTTTTTTTTTTTTTTTGAAATTGTATATATACAACATGTGGGGCAACTCCCCCACACTAGGGTGGTACACACGGGTGAAAACCCATGTAGCATGCTACTGTTTTTGATTCCCGAGTCGCTAGCTTGACTCGATCCCCGCATTCATTGGTTCATGGGGAAAGTTTGTAGATCCGGGACAATCACAGGAGGAATGTCCTCTCCAAAATAATGCTTCAATCGATGACCATTCACTTTAAAATTTGGACCATCGGGTTGAGATAACTCAATGGTTCCATATGGAAATACTTTAGTGATGGTGAATGGTCCAGACCAGCGGGATTTTAGTTTTCCCGAGAAAATCTTCAATCTTGAATTGAAAAGAAGGACTCGATCACCAACGTTGAAAACGCGGTTTTTGATCTTTGAGTCATGAATCTTCTTTGTCTTTTCTTTATAGATCAAAGAGTTCTCGTATGCTTGATCACGGAGTTCATTTAATTCATTCATTTGAACTTTCCGGTGATCACCAGCTGTCTGAATATCGAAGTTGGCATGCTTCAAGGCCCAGTATGCCTTGTGCTCAAGCTCAACTGGTAGATGACATGCCTTCCCGTATACAAGCTTGTATGAAGTACACCCGATTGGTGTTTTATAAGCTGTACGGAAGGCCCAGAGTGCGTCATCTAGCTTATCCGACCAAGAGGCACGGTTTTCGCCAACCGTCCTCTCCAGAATTCTTTTAATCCCCCGGTTGGAAACTTCCACTTGCCCACTTGTTTGGGGGTGGTACGCAGTAGAGAGATGGTGAGTTACACCATACTTTTGCATGACTCTATCAAACTGGTCATTGCAAAAATGCGTACCACGATCACTAATTATAGCTCGTGGAGTTCCAAACCTAGCAAAAAGAGATTTCAAGAATTTCACAACAACTCGGGCATCGTTGGTAGGCAAAGCCTTAGCTTCAACCCATTTTGACAAATAGTCAACGGCCACGAGTATGTACTTATTACCGCGAGAAGAAGGAAATGGCCCCATAAAGTCAATGCCCCAGATGTCAAAAATCTCACACACTTGAATG
Organism: Chrysanthemum makinoi; assembly: GCA_910596185.1. Lineage (NCBI taxonomy): Eukaryota > Viridiplantae > Streptophyta > Magnoliopsida > Asterales > Asteraceae > Chrysanthemum > Chrysanthemum makinoi. Next base: position 250,161,846 of record OU343219.1, on the reverse strand, counting down.
GCGTTTTGCGGCATTTCATTTCTTTGTGAGATATTCCCGTGACGTTGACAAGTGTCACAGGCTTTGACAAATTCATGGGCATCCTTGTAAATCGTGGGCCAATAGAATCCGGAATCAAACACCTTCTTGGCGGTGTAGTTGGGGCTATGATGTCCCCCAATAGGTCCAGAATGGCAAGCCTTGAGAATGTCAATAGCTTCTTGACCATATACACATCGCCTGATGACTTGATCCACGCAAATTTTGAACAAGTAGGGGTCGTCCCAGAAGTAATGTTTAACATCCTTGAAGAATTTGTTCTTCTGTTGGGTCGACATCCCTTTCACTATGAAGTTACCCGCATGGTAATTTGCAAAGTCAGCAAACCATGGGGTAGAAGAGTTTCCATGAAAAGAAACCGCATTGAGTGTCTCGAGAGGAAATGTTTCATTTATTTCTTTTTTCTCGAACACATCTTGGTGAGGGTTTTCTAGATGGGACAGATGATCAGCAGCCAGGTTCTCAGCTCCGTTTTTATCACGTATAATGATATCAAATTCTTGTAGGAGTAGAACCCAACGGAGCAATCTCGGCTTTGCATCTTGTTTTGCAAAGAGATATTTGAGAGCCGAGTGATCCGTATACACCACGCATTTGGTCAATATAAGGTATGGCCGAAATTTCTCAAACGCATACACCACAGCTAATAATTCTTTTTCTGTAGTGGTGTAATGGGTTTGAGCTTCAGTCATAGTTTTACTTGCGTAGTGGATAGGCTGAAAATGCTTGGTTTTTCGTTGCCCCAAGACTGCACCGATAGCAAAATCACTTGCATCGCACATGAGCTCAAAGGGTAAATCCCAGTCGGGGGCAACTAGAATGGGTGCTTCAGTAAGCTTTTTCTTTAGTGTTTCAAAAGCTTCGATGCACTCAGGTGAGAAGATAAAAGGAGCTTCTTTTTCAAGAAGATGGGTCATAGGCCGAGCGATTTTAGAAAAATCTTGTATGAATCTACGATAGAAACCGGCATGACCTAAAAAACTCCTAATACCTTTGACGGTAGTAGGATGAGGCAATTTAGCAATAACATCAACTTTTGCTCTATCTACCTCAATCCCGTTTTTTGAAATCTTATGGCCAAGGACTATGCCTTCTTTGACCATAAAGTGGCTCTTCTCCCAATTTAGACACAGATTGGTGTCTTCACACCGTTTGAGCATTTTATCTAAATGGGAGAGACACGTTTGAAATGAATCCCCAATGACCGAGAAGTCATCCATAAACACCTCCATTGTTTCCCCGATCATGTCGTGGAATATGGCCATCATACATCGTTGGAACGTGCCAGGAGCGTTACATAAGCCAAAAGGCATACGTTTGTAGGCAAAAGTTCCGTATGGGTAGGTGAATGTGGTCTTCTCTTGATCCTGTGGATCAATGGGGATCTGAAAGTAACCCGAGAAACCATCAAGGAAACAATAGTACTCATTCCCTGCTAATCTCTCAAGCATCTGATCCATGAAGGGTAGAGGAAAATGGTCTTTACGAGTGGCGTCATTCAACTTACGGTAGTCAATACACACACGCCATCCCGTAACCAGTCGAGTTGGAATTAACTCGTTTTCTTCATTCGTGACAACAGTTATGCCACCCTTTTTTGGAACACAGTGAATTGGGCTAACCCAAGGACTATCTGAGATTGGGTAAATCAATCTTGCATCAAGAAGTTTGATAACCTCCTGTTTGATAACATCATGGATTTTTGGATTTACTCTTCTCTGATGTTGAACTGCTGGTTTGAAGTCATCCTCCATCAAGATTTTGTGAGTACAAAAATCAGGGTTGATACCCTTAATGTCGGAGAGTTTCCAAGCAATTGCTTGCTTGTGTGACTTCAAGACCTTTAGGAGAGCAGTCTTTTCATCTTTACTCAAATCTCGAGCAATAATGACGGGTAATTTATCATCACCCTCAAGAAATGCATACTCGAGATGAGGCGGTAAGTCCTTAAGTTCGACTTCAGGAAATTCTTCAGTTTTCTCAACTGACTTGACTTCCTTGTTATGAAGCTCGACGGGAGGGAGTGGAGGAGAAGTGTCCTGATTTAACAACTTCTCAAGAATAAGAATATCTCCCTCCGGATTAATCTCATGGTGATTAATCTCTTCTGGAATTGCATCACTAGTGTGAGGGGTTGATGAGTGATCATCTTTAAGCAATTTCTCAATGAGAAGTATGTCCCCCTCGATGTCAATTGGAGCGTGATCAATTTCCCATGGAACAGAATCACTAGCCAAGTATGCTTCAATCTCTTCCAAGATGAAGTCGCTTCCCTCAAACGGAGTGAGAGAAGGAGTAGAATTGGCTATGATAGGTTGAGAAGATGTGGTGGGATCCCCACTCACAGAATTATGAGAATAACCAAGAACTTCTTGAGAGTACTCTTCAGAAGCAACATCAATGATATCTATTCGGTTAACCGACTCAGAATCATAGTTTGCGGAGTACCTCGAAGTTTGATCAAGGTTAAAGGTGACAGCTTCATTACCAACACGTAATGTGATTTCTTGCTCAAATACATCATTGAGAGCACGGCCCGTTCTCAGGAATCCTCTTCCAACAATGAGAGGAACCCGTGGATCAGCATAGAAATCAACAACTACAAAGTCAGCTGGAAAATGGAACTTTCCTACTTTCACAAATACGTCCTCGGCAATTCCAAGAGGACGGGATATTGTACGATCTGCAAGCTCGAGAGTCATGCATGTAGGAGTAAGGTCCGGAAGAGAAAGTTTCTTCCATACTGAATGAGGCATCAGGTTTATGCTTGCACCAAGATCGGCTAAGGCAAAGCATTCAACCATTCCTGGAAATACACAAGGTAAGAGAAATTTTCCAGGATCTCCAAGCTTTTCGGGAAGCTTCTTCAAGATAACTGCTGAGCAATTCTCGTTCAGAGGAGTTTTAGCCATTTCAAACAGCTTTTCCTTGTTGCTTAACATGTGTTTGAGAGTTGATGCAAACTTGGGCATCAGCATGATAGCATCCGTGAAGCTTATGTCAAAATGTAACTCTTGGAAAATTTGAAAAAATTTGTCCATTTGATGACTGGCTTTTTCGCGGAGCTTTTGCTCATTCAAACGTGATGGGTAAGGAATAGAAGATTTGGATTTGGAGTTTTCAACGGGAGTTACAGGAGGTTCAAAAACAACTCCTGGATTGGATTTAGGTTTATGGACAACTTGAGGATGGACATTGCTGGTACTTTCGTTATTAGTAGGAAGTTCCTTGTCCTTTGTCACCTCAGGTTCACTTTCCACTACCTTCGGGAGAGAAGAAGAAGAGGTAGTAGGAATAGCGGGTCCATCATATGAAGTACCACTTCTGGTTGTGATCGCCTTTGCATCGCCCCTCGGATTAGCGATCGTGTTTCTAGGTAAAGTACCTGAGCCCGAGGGTCGATCATTTAAAGACTTCTTTAATTCAGCGATCTGACTGACCAACAACCTGTTTGTCTCCTCTTGAGACTTCATGAATTGCTTTAAAAGCTCATCAGATGTTGATACAGGAGGAGGTGGAGGGATAATTTGAGACCGTATGTTCTGATTATAGCCAAAATTCCCTTGATTAGGATTCACATTTCCCTGAAATTGATTCCCTCGATTGAAAGTGTTTTGATTAAGGTTTCCTTGATGTTGGAAACCTTGATTGGGTCCGGGATAGAAATTACCTTGGTTTTGATAACCTTGGTTCATTCTAGGTTGGTTCTGATTCCGGTTAGGATTCTGGTTAAAACCGGGTGGTGCCTGATAAGTGTTAGCACGGTAGTTTGGTTCATTTTGAGGACGGTATTGATTACCTCCTTGATTTGAAGTACCGGCTATAGCATTAGCTTCAAACGGACTACCATCGGTGGCAGTACAGTTGTAGTATGCATGAGGACCACCACAAGTAACACAAACTTCAACTTTCTTCACTTCACCATATGATGGTGTCTGTGTGAAAGTGACTTTCTTTTGGTTAGCAAGAACCAAAGCCTGAACAATATGCGTGAGTTTGTCAATCTTAGCATCGGTGCTAGATGTACTAACGGGAGATGAAGTAGAAGGTCCAGCATTAGACTGAGTCTCATATGTCTTTGTGCGGAAAGGGCGGACCTGGGACTTGTTTTCAATGATTTGCAAGGCTTCTTTTGTGGTCTTGCTCAAGAAATTACCTCCCGCGGAGGCATTTAAAGAGTCTTGATTAGTCTGGTTCAGACCATTGTAGAAAGTATCCATTTGCATTAACTCGGTAAAACCATGATGCGGACACTTACGGAGCAATTCTTTGTAACGATCCCACGCCTCCCCGAATGATTCATCAAATCTTTGAGAAAATTTCATTATCTCATTCTTAAGACTTGTAGTTCGGGATGGAGGATAGAATTCGTTAACGAATTTGGTGACTAGATCTTCCCATGTCTCAATAGAACGAGGGGGTTGTTTCTCAAGCCAATTCCGGGCTTGTCCCTCTAGAGAAAATGGGAACAGAAGAAGCTTGATTGCTTCATGTGGGACATTCTTGTATTTGATGGTAGATGCAATCTTGTTAAACCATCGAATGTGTGCATGAGGATCATCCCGCTCAAAACCATAGAATTGGCTTTGGGTTACCAGATTAAGCAACCCGGTTTTGAGCTCAAAGGTATCAGCCACGATGGCTGGGACAACAATAGCATCTCCGTAACCCTCGATGGGTGCTTGGAGAAGCTCATTCATCGGCTTATCTTCTGCCATTACGGCAGGTGGTGGTGGTGGTAGACGTTCCTCAGTCACGGCTGAAGGAGCAGAACGTCCTCTACGTCTACGAGGAATATTTGCAAGCTCTGACAGTGGACTTGTAGAACTGGAAGAACGAGTGCGCATGCACTAAGTATAAAAATCAGTTTTCAAAACAAATGCGAGGCAAAACGACAAGTGAACTTAACCAATAATCACAAATGAAATGGCTTCTTTGAAAAAGGTACACCAAATCACAAGGACACAAAGGCAAGTTTTAAATCTGTTGTTCGGGAACTTATTATGGTCACACCCCCAGTTAGTAGGTGTACTGCCTTGATTTGCGGTGGTTGATTTTTATGTATATATTAAGTACCACTGAAAAGACGTAGGTATGGATTTGTGCAAAGGGGTTTAAAAACTTTTGGACAATATTTTTGGTATCGTCTCGTTTAACCAAATCGTATTTCTTTAAGAATCACCTTAAAAGAAACACAAGCTAGAAAACGTTACGATTGTTTTGTTGTTTTATATTTTGTTTGGTGTTGTTAACACTTTAGGAAAAGTGTTAATGAACTTTTTGATTTTGTTATAACTTTACAAAAAAACTGTTTTTACAAAAGGTGGTATATGTGCAAGTACGGGTCTGAAAATGTTTAGGACACGCTTACAGCCTCCCCGGCAGCGGCGCCAAAATTTGATTGGTGCGGAACCGTCAAGTTATCTCACGCAAGCTAGCCACTTGTGAATGGCTAACCGTAAGGAACTTAAAACAGTCAAACACCAAATGCAATTTAGATCAGGAGAATACAGTGGATTCCCGGGTCATTAAGTCCCACGGAGGATGAATGGTGTTTAACACAATCAGATGTCGAATAATCACTAAGGATAGTGATTAGTAAGGATTTTGAGTTTATTTATACCTAAAGAAAAGTTTTGTAAATTACAGCGACTTAAATGCAAATTAAAGAAAATTAAAAAGTTAAAATATATTAAATAAATGCTATCACTATTTTTACAATGATGTTTTTGTGATTTTATAAAATAAAATAACTTAAATAAACTATTTTAACTAAAACGTAAACTTAAATTATCTAAAAACGTGATTTAAAATGAAAACGTACGTTAAGTCTAAAAATTACGCGAGTGCGCAAGCAAAAACGTAAAATTTATGAACTAAAACTCCTACAAGTGTAAAAACAATTTTATTACGTACTATATGACAAAAGAAAATTTTAGAAAAAAGATTTATATTTTTTAGACTTTTATATTTTTTATTATGAATTAAATAAGATTTTACACTAATTAAATGTTTAAAAATACTAAAACTATTTAGAAAATTCTGAAACTTTTATATAAAATACTTTATACTAATACAAACTAAAGAAAAATACAAAGGATGAAAAAGCTAGTTCAAATAAGCTAGAAATAAGCAATTAAGCTCGTATAAGCTTATTGTACAAAGATGGGTTATATATTAAATGGTGCAAAAGAAAACTGAAAAAGACCCTAGGGCAGATGGTGTGTGTGTGGTGTGGTGAGCTGGGTGGCCAGGGTTCGAATCCCAGCAATGACCTTTTTGCTAACTTTTTATTTTTTGATTTTTCTTCACAAACTTGTTTAAGCTACTTAAAATAAGCACTTTTTATAACTGTGACTTTTTCTAAAAATGACCAATAAGCTCTGAATAAGCTTAAGATTCCAACAGTGGCCAATAATATGAAATAAGCACAAGTTTTTAAGCTAGATTGGCTATTAAGCTAGAAATAAGCACAAGTAAACTAGAAATAAGCTACTTAACTGTTAAAAAGCTAGTTTAACAACTGAATGAGCACAATTATTTGGAAATAAGCACTAAACAACTCAAAAATAAGCACAAAGATCACTGTTTGCACAGGACACTGTTTAGTTTTCTAGCTACTTTCTAACTAATTTTTAAGCACTTTAATAAGCAACCACTGGAATTAACTAGCTAACCAACTGAGCTATCTAAAAAACTAATTTGCAAAGATTGGCTTACACTAATAAGCTTGTGAGAAGCTTATGAAGAACTGGAAAACACTGACTAACTGGTACACTTAAATGATTTGGACAAAACTAAAAAGCTATTGCAGGCTTATCTAATAAGCTGAAAATGGAAAAACTAGTACTGGATTAGAGAGATAGCTAGGTGAGCTTCTCAAAAAGCTAAGTTACACAAGATTAAGCTAGCTAATGAGCTCTCTGAGAGCTTGTGAAATAGAATACCAAAACTGTGTGCAGAGCATGTTTTCAAATAAGGACTAAAAAAAAAGCTATGAAATAAGCACTGAATAAGCTGATAAAAAGTTAACCAGTATTTTTCTAATTTATTTAAGCAGCTAATCTTTAATATCCTAGAAGCTTATGAGCTAATTCTTAGTATTAAACACACAATTAAATTCTAAAGTTTATTCAAAAACGGGTATTTAGAAATTTTGACTTTTTATTACACTAGCACTTTGACTTTTATGAACTTATACTTAATCCTACTCACTGGTTTTGTTATAATAAGCTGAAATAAGAAGATATTAGGCTAGAGTACCAAGTTACAAGTTACTATGAAGTAATTTGTATCCCAAATTCTTAACAGTTAACTAGTAAAATACAATTAAAACTAATTTTGACTTTTTGACAAACAAGGACTAGATTTTATGCTTGTTATGAGTTCTTAGGTGCTTATGTAATACAGAACAACAACAAGCATCAACACATTTAGCCTTTAACACAGTAAACACAGCAAAACCAAACAACTCTTTATAGGACTGTTTTAAAGATTTCCAAGGAATTTAACAGATTGAAACCATAAACTTGATTTAAGACCTTATAATATCATATATTAAGACTGAATAAGCACTAAACCACAGCAATAACAACATAAAACCAAGAAATTACACTTATGCTAATTTAACTATGAAAATGAGATTTCTGATAACTACAAATTGAAAAGAACAAGTGACTGGTTTTAAAGCTTAATTATACTTAACTAAGACTGATAAACATAAACTTACAAAGGTTTAAGCTAATGAACAAATCAAACAGTGAAATGCCAAAAATGGAGAATTAAGCTTACAAGATGATTCCAAGTGAAACATGAGAACCAAGGACTGAGAACAGATCCTATAGCTTCCCAAGAAGCACTAAACCCAAGGCAATCCTTTATTAACCCTGCTCCAATGTCTTGATCTTCATTTCCACAGATTTTTGATTTTTTCACTATTTTTGAGTATTTTTGGTGTTTTTTTCTTTTTGATACTAAACAGAGTTTTAAGGTATCTAAAAGCTTTAATAAGCTTTCTGAGGAGCTTATATTGGCTTATGAGTCCTTATCATCCACTACAAACAACATTCAAACAATTTGAGATTTTGAATTTTGAAAATTCATAAACTGAAATCATGAACATAAACTGAAATTGCTTATTGATAAAGGTTTATAATACACTGAAAACACTTAATTCAACACTAGAAAGCTTAAACATACACTGGAAATTAAAGTTTAACTAATTTGACATAAACTAAGTAAAATTACATTTGATATTTTTCTTCCAGCCTTCTCTTTCCTTTTATATGTGATCATTAGGGTTCCTGTAGAGCTTGAGTTTATCCCACCACCATGGATCTTGTAACACATCCTAGCCCTTGATTTGCAAATTGGCGCCAAAAGGTGAAAAGTGACTGTTGCTTTCTATGATGGTTTTTTTTACCAGGGTTCAGAGGAGGGGGGACAAGAGGTGATGTATATTGTTTTGGGGAGGAGAAAAGGAGTGGGGAAGCATTTATGGTGGAGGCTACAGGTGGAAGGCTATGGCGGCAAGTGGTGAAGGAGACACAGGGGTGGCGGGATTTGACTTTATTTGACCGAGGGTTCAAAATTGGGGGGTCACAGGATAATGACAGGGTTCTTTGGGTTTTGGCTGGGGTTCTTAATATACAAAGGTCCGTTTGGTTTGTTTATTAATACAAGGACCATTGTTGTAATTTGTGAATTCTTGAAGGACCAAACCTGCCACTTTTCCAAAGATATTACAAGGACCAAACTTGTCATTTTTGAATAGTACAAGGACTATAGTTGATAATTTTCACTTTTTCAAATATCCAAGGACCATTTATGTCATTTTTGTAAAGTTGAGGGACCTTTTCTGCCATTTGACTAAATATTTATTCAAGGACCATTTTTGACAACTTAGAATATTTCAGGGACCTTGAATAACATTTTTCTTTATTTTGAATTACCAGAGACTAAATTTGACAACTTTTGAAACTTGGGGGACTAAAACTGCCAATTATGCAAACTTGATACGTTTTTCATCTGATTTTGATATTTTTGCATTTAAAACACATAAAACACTTATTTGTGATATTTTCATCATTTTGATGCATTTCTGAGTGTTTTCAGATGTTTTTGCAGTCTAGATGGTACAAAAATTATGAGTATTTAGACACTCATCAATCCCCCACACTAAGATATTGCTAGTCCCTAGCAATGTTTTGAGAAAAATTAATGGATTTCATCTCTTTACCAAAAGCCATTACTTCTGGAGTAGCCAAATGTTTCAGTTCAAGTAAGAACCTTGGTACACCGATAACCAAATGATTTTGAGCAAATCACCAGCTTCCAACGGATTTGATTTGTCTTTACCAGAAGCCGTTTGCTTCTGGACTAGCCAACTCTTAGATAAAATATCTTTGGTGAGCTGATTACCAATTATGGTTTTCCAACTGCCTTTACCACAAGCCATAAACTTGCGGGCTAGCCAACTCTTCACTTTTAAGGATATGGTGAGCTGAATACCATACAATTTTGGGCAAATTGCAAGCCGTCAACGGATTTGAGATATCTTTACCAAGAGCCGTTTGCTCCTGGATTAGCCAATCCTTTTTGTTTATTAGACAAGGCGGACTGATAACCATAAGATGAGTAAGTGCAAAACACTTACTCCAAAAAAAAAATTTTTTTTTTTTTTTTTTATGGCCAAAAATGGGGGAATTGGGCGGTATAATTACATGATAAAATTCGTGAGAATTCCCCCCCACACTAGAAATGAATATTGCCCTCAATATTCAAAGTACCGGCGGTTATGCCGAAACCTAGAACGTAAAAGGGGAATACTACGGCCATTATTTAGCAATGTTTTTTTTTTTTTTTTTTTTTTTTTGAAATTGTATATATACAACATGTGGGGCAACTCCCCCACACTAGGGTGGTACACACGGGTGAAAACCCATGTAGCATGCTACTGTTTTTGATTCCCGAGTTGCTAGCTTGACTCGATCCCCGCATTCATTGGTTCATGGGGAAAGTTTGTAGATCCGGGACAATCACAGGAGGAATGTCCTCTCCAAAATAATGCTTCAATCGATGACCATTCACTTTAAAATTTGGACCATCGGGTTGAGATAACTCAATGGTTCCATATGGAAATACTTTAGTGATGGTGAATGGTCCAGACCAGCGGGATTTTAGTTTTCCCGAGAAAATCTTCAATCTTGAATTGAAAAGAAGGACTCGATCACCGACGTTGAAAACGCGGTTTTTGATCTTTGAGTCATGAATCTTCTTTGTCTTTTCTTTATAGATCAAAGAGTTCTCGTATGCTTGATCACGGAGTTCATTTAATTCATTCATTTGAACTTTCCGGTGATCACCAGCTGTCTGAATATCGAAGTTGGCATGCTTCAAGGCCCAGTATGCCTTGTGCTCAAGCTCAACTGGTAGATGACATGCCTTCCCGTATACAAGCTTGTATGAAGTACACCCGATTGGTGTTTTATAAGCTGTACGGAAGGCCCAGAGTGCGTCATCTAGCTTATCCGACCAAGAGGCACGGTTTTCGCCAACCGTCCTCTCCAGAATTCTTTAATCCCGGTTGGAAACTTCCATTTGCCCACTTGTTTGGGGGTGGTACGCAGTAGAGAGACGGTGAGTTACACCATACTTTTGCATGACTCTATCAAACTGGTCATTGCAAAAATGCGTACCACGATCACTAATTATAGCTCGTGGAGTTCCAAACCTAGCAAAAAGAGATTTCAAGAATTTCACAACAACTCGGGCATCGTTGGTAGGCAAAGCCTTAGCTTCAACCCATTTTGACAAATAGTCAACGGCCACGAGTATGTACTTATTACCGCGAGAAGAAGGAAATGGCCCCATAAAGTCAATGCCCCAGATGTCAAAAATCTCACACACTTGAATGGCGTTTTGCGGCATTTCATTTCTTTGTGAGATATTCCCGTGACGTTGACAAGCGTCACAGGCTTTGACAAATTCATGGGCATCCTTGTAAATCGTGGGCCAATAGAATCCGGAATCAAACACCTTCTTGGCGGTGTAGTTGGGGCTATGATGTCCCCAGTAGGTCCAGAATGGCAAGCCTTGAGAATGTCAATAGCTTCTTGACCATATACACATCGCCTGATGACTTGATCCGCGCAAATTTTGAACAAGTAGGGGTCGTCCCAGAAGTAATGTTTAACATCCTTGAAGAATTTGTTCTTCTGTTGGGTCGACATCCCTTTCACTATGAAGTTACCCGCATGGTAATTTGCAAAGTCAGCAAACCATGGGGTAGAAGAGTTTCCATGAAAAGAAACCGCATTGAGTGTCTCGAGAGGAAATGTTTCATTTATTTCTTTTTTCTCGAACACATCTTGGTGAGGGTTTTCTAGATGGGACAGATGATCAGCAGCCAGGTTCTCAGCTCCGTTTTTATCACGTATAATGATATCAAATTCTTGTAGGAGGAGAACCCAACGGAGCAATCTCGGCTTTGCATCTTGTTTTGCAAAGAGATATTTGAGAGCCGAGTGATCCGTATACACCACGCATTTGGTCAATATAAGGTATGGCCGAAATTTCTCAAACGCATACACCACAGCTAATAATTCTTTTTCTGTAGTGGTGTAATGGGTTTGAGCTTCAGTCATAGTTTTACTTGCGTAGTGGATAGGCTGAAAATGCTTGGTTTTCGTTGCCCCAAGACTGCACCGATAGCAAAATCACTTGCATCGCACATGAGCTCAAAGGGTAAATCCCAGTAGGGGGCAACTAGAATGGGTGCTTCAGTAAGCTTTTTCTTTAGTGTTTCAAAAGCTTCGATGCACTCAGGTGAGAAGATAAAAGGAGCTTCTTTTCAAGAAGATGGGTCATAGGCCGAGCGATTTTAGAAAAATCTTGTATGAATCTACGATAGAAACCGGCATGACCTAAAAACTCCTAATACCTTTGACGGTAGTAGGATGAGGCAATTTTGCAATAACATCGACTTTTGCTCTATCTACCTCAATCCCGTTTTTGGAAATCTTATGGCCAAGGACTATGCCTTCTTTGACCATAAAGTGGCTCTTCTCCCAATTTAGACAAAGATTGGTGTCTTCACACCGTTTGAGCATTTTATCTAAATGGAGAGACACGTTTGAAATGAATCCCCAATGACCGAGAAGTCATCCATAAACACCTCCATTGTTTCCCCGATCATGTCGTGGAATATGGCCATCATACATCGTTGGAACGTGCCAGGAGCGTTACATAAGCCAAAAGGCATACGTTTGTAGGCAAAAGTTCCGTATGGGTAGGTGAATGTGGTCTTCTCTTGATCCTGTGGATCAATGGGGATCTGAAAGTAACCCGAGAAACCATCAAGGAAACAATAGTACTCATTCCTGCTAATCTCTCAAGCATCTGATCCATGAAGGGTAGAGGAAAATGGTCTTTACGGTGGCGTCATTCAACTTACGGTAGTCAATACACACACGCCATCCCGTAACCGTCGAGTTGGAATTAACTCGTTTTCTTCATTCGTGACAACAGTTATGCCACCCTTTTGGAACACAGTGAATTGGGCTAACCCAAGGACTATCTGAGATTGGGTAAATCAATCTTGCATCAAGAAGTTTGATAACCTCATGTTTGATAACATCATGGATTTTTGGATTTACTCTTCTCGATGTTGAATGCTGGTTTGAAGTCATCCTCCATCAAGATTTTGTGAGTACAAAAATCAGGGTTGATACCCTTAATGTCGGAGAGTTTCCAAGCAATTGCTTGCTTGTGTGACTTCAAGACCTTTATGAGAGCAGTCTTTTCATCTTTACTCAAATCTCGAGCAATAATGACGGGTAATTTATCATCACCCTCAAGAAATGCATACTCGAGATGAGGCGGTAAGTCCTTAAGTTCGACTTCAGGAAATTCTTCAGTTTTCTCAACTGACTTGACTTCCTTGTTATGAAGCTCGACGGGAGGGAGTGGAGGAGAAGTGTCCTGATTTAACAACTTCTCAAGAATAAGAATATCTCCCTCCGGATTAATCTCATGGTGATTAGTCTCTTCTGGAATTGCATCACTAGTGTGAGGGGTTGATGAGTGATCATCTTTAAGCAATTTCTCAATGAGAAGTATGTCCCCCTCGATGTCAATTGGAGAGTGATCAATTTCCCATGGAACAGAATCACTAGCCAAGTATGCTTCAATCTCTTCCAAGATGAAGTCGCTTCCCTCAAACGGAGTGAGAGAAGGAGTAGAATTGGCTATGATAGGTTGAGAAGATGTGGTGGGATCCCCACTCACAGAATTATGAGAATAACCAAGAACTTCTTGAGAGTACTCTTCAGAAGCAACATCAATGATATCTATTCGGTTAACCGACTCAGAATCATAGTTTGCGAGTACCTCGAAGTTTGATCAAGGTTAAAGGTGACAGCTTCATTACCAACACGTAACGTGATTTCTTGCTCAAATACATCATTGAGAGCACGGCCCGTTCTCAGGAATCCTCTTCCAACAATGAGAGGAACCCGTGGATCAGCATAGAAATCAACAACTACAAAGTCAGCTGGAAAATGGAACTTTCCTACTTTCACAAATACGTCCTCGGCAATTCCAAGAGGACGGGATATTGTACGATCTGCAAGCTCGAGAGTCATGCATGTAGGAGTAAGGTCGGAAGAGAAAGTTTCTTCCATACTGAATGAGGCATCAGGTTTATGCTTGCACCAAGATCGGCTAAGGCAAAGCATTCAACCATTCCTGGAAATACACAAGGTAAGAGAAATTTTCCAGGATCTCCAAGCTTTTCGGGAAGCTTCTTCAAGATAACTGCAGAGCAATTCTCGTTCAGAGGAGTTTTAGCCATTTCAAACAGCTTTTCCTTGTTGCTTAACATGTGTTTGAGAGTTGATGCAAACTTGGGCATCAGCATGATAGCATCCGTGAAGCTTATGTCAAAATGTAACTCTTGGAAAATTTGAAAATTTTTTTCCATTTGATGACTGGCTTTTTCGCGGAGCTTTTGCTCATTCAAACGTGATGGGTAAGGAATAGAAGATTTGGATTTGGAGTTTTCAACGGGAGTTACAGGAGGTTCAAAAACAACTCCTGGATTGGATTTGGGTTTCTGGACAACTTTAGGATGGACATTGCTGGTACTTCCGTTATTAGTAGGAAGTTCCTTGTCCTTTGTCGCCTCAGGTTCACTTTCCACTACCTTCGGGAGAGAAGAAGAAGAGGTAGTAGGAATAGCGGGTCCATCATATGAAGTACCACTTCTGGTTGTGATCGCCTTTGCATCACCCCTCGGATTAGCGATCGTGTTGCTAGGTAAAGTACCTGAGCCCGAGGGTCGATCATTTAAAGACTTCTTTAATTCAGCGATCTGACTGACCAACAACCTGTTTGTCTCCTCTTGAGACTTCATGAATTGCTTTAAAAGCTCATCAGATGTTGATACAGGAGGAGGTGGAGGGATAATTTGAGGTCGTATGTTCTGATTATAGCCAAAATTCCCTTGATTAGGATTCACATTTCCCTGAAATTGATTCCCTCGATTGAAAGTGTTTTGATTAAGGTTTCCTTGATGTTGGAAACCTTGATTGGGTCCGGGATAGAAATTACCTTGGTTTTGATAACCTTGGTTCATTCTAGGTTGGTTCTGATTCCGGTTAGGATTCTGGTTAAAACCGGGTGGTGCCTCGATAAGTGTTAGCACGGTAGTTTGGTTCATTTTGAGGATGGTATTGATTACCTCCTTGATTTGAAGTACCGGCTATAGCATTAGCTTCAAACGGACTACCATCGGTGGCAGTACAGTTGTAGTATGCATGAGGACCACCACAAGTAACACAAACTTCAACTTTCTTCACTTCACCATATGATGGTGTCTGTGTGAAAGTGACTTTCTTTTGGTTAGCAAGAACCAAAGCCTGAACAATATGCGTGAGTTTGTCAATCTTAGCATCGGTGCTAGATGTACTCACGGGAGATGAAGTAGAAGGTCCAACATTAGACTGAGTCTCATATGTCTTTGTGCGGAAAGGGCGGACCTGGGACTTGTTTTCAATGATTTGCAAGGCTTCTTTTGTGGTCTTGCTCAAGAAATTACCTCCCGCGGAGGCATTTAAAGAGTCTTGATTAGTCTGGTTCAGACCATTGTAGAAAGTATCCATTTGCATTAACTCGGTAAAACCATGATGCGGACACTTGCGGAGCAATTCTTTGTAACGATCCCACGCCTCCCCGAATGATTCATCAAATCTTTGAGAAAATTTCATTATCTCATTCTTAAGACTTGTAGTTCGGGATGGAGGATAGAATTCGTTAACGAATTTGGTGACTAGATCTTCCCATGTCTCAATAGAACAAGGGGGTTGTTTCTCAAGCCAATTCCGGGCTTGTCCCTCTAGAGAAAATGGGAACAGAAGAAGCTTGATTGCTTCATGTGGGACATTCTTGTATTTGATGGTAGATGCAATCTTGTTAAACCATCGAATGTGTGCATGAGGATCATCCCGCTCAAAACCATAGAATTGGCTTTGGGTTACCAGATTAAGCAACCCGGTTTTGAGCTCAAAGGTATCAGCCACGATGGCTGGGACAACAATAGCATCTCCGTAACCCTCGATGGGTGCTTGGAGAAGCTCATTCATCGGCTTATCTTCTGCCATTACGGCAGGTGGTGGTGGTGGTAGACGTTCCTCAGTCACGGCTGAAGGAGCAGAACGTCCTCTACGTCTACGAGGAATATTTGCAAGCTCTGACAGTGGACTTGTAGAACTGGAAGAACGAGTGCGCATGCACTAAGTATAAAAATCAGTTTTCAAAACAAATGCGAGGCAAAACGACAAGTGAACTTAACCAATAATCACAAATGAAATGGCTTCTTTGAAAAAGGTACACCAAATCACAAGGACACAAAGGCAAGTTTTAAATCTGTTGTTCGGGAACTTATTATGGTCACACCCCCAGTTAGTAGGTGTACTGCCTTGATTTGCGGTGGTTGATTTTTATGTATATATTAAGTACCACTGAAAAGACGTAGGTATGGATTTGTGCAAAGGGTTTAAAAACTTTTGGACAATATTTTTGGTATCGTCTCGTTTAACCAAATCGTATTTCTTTAAGAATCACCTTAAAAGAAACACAAGCTAGAAAACGTTACGATTGTTTTGTTGTTTTATATTTTGTTTGGTGTTGTTAACACTTTAGGAAAAGTGTTAATGAACTTTTTGATTTTGTTATAACTTTACAAAAAAACTGTTTTTACAAAAGGTGGTATATGTGCAAGTACGGGTCTGAAAATGTTTAGGACACGCTTACAGCCTCCCCGGCAGCGGCGCCAAAATTTGATTGGTGCGGAACCGTCAAGTTATCTCACGCAAGCTAGCCACTTGTGAATGGCTAACCGTAAGGAACTTAAAACAGTCAAACACCAAATGCAATTTAGATCAGGAGAATACAGTGGATTCCCGGGTCGTTAAGTCCCACGGAGGATGAATGGTGTTTAACACAATCAGATGTCGAATAATCACTAAGGATAGTGATCAGTAAGGATTTTGAGTTTATTTATACCTAAAGAAAAGTTTTGTAAATTACAGCGACTTAAATGCAAATTAAAGAAAATTAAAAAGTTAAAATATATTAAATAAATGCTATCACTATTTTTACAATGATGTTTTTGTGATTTTATAAAATAAAATAACTTAAATAAACTATTTTAACTAAAACGTAAACTTAAATTATCTAAAAACGTGATTTAAAATGAAAACGTACGTTAAGTCTAAAAATTACGCGAGTGCGCAAGCAAAAACGTAAAATTTATGAACTAAAAGTCCTACAAGTATAAAAACAATTTTACTACGTACTATATGACAAAAGAAAATTTTAGAAAAAAGATTTATATTTTTTAGACTTTTATATTTTTTATTATGAATTAAATAAGATTTTACACTAATTAAATGTTTAAAAATACTAAAACTATTTAGAAAATTCTGAAACTTTTATATAAAATACTTTATACTAATACAAACTAAAAAAAATACAAAGGATGAAAAAGCTAGTTCAAATAAGCTAGAAATAAGCAATTAAGCTCGTATAAGCTTATTGTACAAAGATGGGTTATATATTAAATGGTGCAAAAGAAAACTGAAAAAGACCCTAGGGCAGATGGTGTGTGTGTGGTGTGGTGAGCTGGGTGGCAGGGTTCGAATCCCAGCAATGACTTTTTGCTAACTTTTTATTTTTTTGATTTTTCTTCACAAACTTGTTTAAGCTACTTAAAATAAGCACTTTTTATAACTGTGACTTTTTCTAAAAATGACCAATAAGCTCTGAATAAGCTTAAGATTCCAACAGTGGCCAATAATATGAAATAAGCACAAGTTTTTAAGCTAGATTGGCTATTAAGCTAGAAATAAGCACAAGTAAACTAGAAATAAGCTACTTAACTGTTAAAAAGCTAGTTTAACAACTGAATGAGCACAATTATTTGGAAATAAGCACTAAACAACTCAAAAATAAGCACAAAGATCACTGTTTGCACAGGACACTGTAGTTTTCTAGCTACTTCTAACTAATTTTAAGCACTTTAATAAGCTAATAAATGAAAACAACCACTGGAATTAACTAGCTAACAGCTGAGCTATCTAAAAACTAATTTGCAAAGATTGGCTTACACTAATAAGCTTGTGAGAAGTGCTTATGAAGAACTGGAAAACACGACTAATGGTACACTTAAATGATTGGACAAAACTAAAAAAAAAAATTGCAGGCTTATCTAATAAGCTGAAAATGGAAAAACTAGTACTGGATTAGAGAGATAGCTAGGTGAGCTTCTCAAAAAGCTAAGTTACACAAGATTAAGCTAGCTAATGAGCTCTCTGAGAGCTTGTGAAATAGAATACCAAAACTGTGTGCAGAGCAGGTTTTCAAATAAGGACTCAAAAAAAAGCTATGAAATAAGCACTGAATAAGCTGATAAAAAGTTAACCAGTATTTTTCTAATTTATTTAAGCAGCTAATCTTTAATATCCTAGAAGCTTATGAGCTAATTCTTAGTATTAAACACACAATTAAATTCTAAAGTTTATTCAAAAACGGGTATTTAGAAATTTTGACTTTTTTATTACACTAGCACTTTGACTTTTATGAACTTATACTTAATCCTACTCACTGGTTTTGTTATAATAAGTGAAATAAGAAGATTTTAGGCTAGAGTACCAAGTTACAAGTTACTATGAAGTAATTTGTATCCCAAATTCTTAACAGTTAACTAGTAAAATACAATTAAAACTAATTTTGACTTTTTACAAAACAAGAACTAGATTTTATGCTTGTTATGAGTTCTTAGGTGCTTATGTACTACAGAACAACAACAAGCATCAACACATTTAGCCTTTAACACAAAAGTAAAACACAGCAAAACCAAACAACTATTTATAGGACTGTTTTAAAGATTTCCAAGGAATTTAACAGATTGAAACCATAAACTTGATTTAAGACCTTATAATATCATATATTAAGACCTGAATAAGCACTAAACCACAAGCAATAACAACATAAAACCAAGAAATTACACTTATGCTAATTTAACTATGAAAATGAGATTTCCATAACTACAAATTGAAAAGAACAAGTGACTGGTTTTAAAGCTTAATTATACTTAACTAAGACTGATAAACATAAACTTACAAAGGTTTAAGCTAATGAACAAATCAACAGTGAAATGCCAAAAATGGAGAATTAAGCTTACAAGATGATTCCAAGTGAAACATGAGAACCAAGGACTGAGAACAGATCCTATAGCTTCCCAAGAAGCACTAAACCCAAGGCAATCCTTTATTAACCCTGCTCCAATGTCTTGATCTTCATTTCCACAGATTTTTTATTTTTTCACTATTTTTGAGTATTTTTGGTGTTTTTTTCTTTTTGATACTAAACAGAGTTTTAAGGTATCTAAAAGCTTTAATAAGCTTTCTGAGGAGCTTATATTGGCTTATGAGTCCTTATCATCCACTACAAACAACATTCAAACAATTTGAGATTTTGAATTTTGAAAATGCATAAACTGAAATCATGAACATAAACTGAAATTGCTTATTGATAAAGGTTTATAATACACTGAAAACACTTAATTCAACACAAGAAAGCTTAAACATACACTGGAAATTAAAGTTTAACTAATTCGACATAAACTAAGTAAAATTACACTTGATATTTTTCTTCCAGCCTTCTCTTTCCTTTATATGTGATCATTAGGGTCCTTAGAGCTTCTGAGTTTATCCCACCACCATTGGATTCTCAGAACACATCTTAGCCCTTGATTTGCAAATTGGCGCCAAAAGGTGAAAAGTGACTGTTACTTTCTATGATGGTTTTTTGACCAGGGTTCAGAGGAGGGGGGACAAGAGGTGATGTATATTGTTTTGGCGAGGAGAAAAGGAGTGGGGAAGCATTTATGGTGGAGGCTACAGGTGGAAGGCTATGGCGGCAAGTGGTGAAGGAGACACAGGGGTGGCGGGATTTGACTTTATTTGACCGAGGGTTCAAAATTGGGGGGTCACAAGATAATGACAGGGTTCTTTGGGTTTTGGCTGGGGTTCTTAATATACAAAGGTCCGTTTGGTTTGTTTATTAATACAAGGACCATTGTTGTAATTTGTGTATTCTTGAAGGACCAAACCTGCCACTTTTCCAAAGATATTACAAGGACCAAACTTGTCATTTTTGAATAGTACAAGGACCATAGTTGATAATTTTCACTTTTTCAAATATCCAAGGACCATTTATGTTATTTTTGTAAAGTTGAGGGACCTTTTCTGCCATTTGACCAAAGATTTATTCAAGGACCATTTTTGACAACTTAGAATATTTCAGGGACCTTGAATAACATTTTTCTTTATTTTGAATTACCAGGGACTAAATTTGACAACTTTTGAAACTTGGGGGACTAAAACTGCCAATTATGCAAACTTGATACGTTTTTCATCTGATTTTGATATTTTTGCATTTAAAACACATAAAACACTTATTTGTGATATTTTCATCATTTTGATGCATTTCTGAGTGTTTTCAGATGTTTTTGCAGTCTAGATGGTACAAAAATGATGAGTATTTAGACACTCATCAAACCACATTTCCTCTTGAAAGTCATGGACCATAACCCGGGTCCTTTCAACGGTTTGGGCCGTTGCTCACAAATTGAGCAACCATGCCTAGGAGGATAGTATGTTTGGGAAGGTTGTGGTGGTGGAATGGTAGATGTGTTGGTGGTGTTGGGGATGTTTGGGGTGGTCATGATGGAGGCTAGCAAAGCATTTTGCATTTGCATAGTCTCACTAAGGTGAGAATCCACCATGTCTTTGAATTGGTGGAGGTTGTGGAGTTCCGCTTGAATCTCCTCTCTAGTGGGATTGGCATCCCACATGCACTCCTCAATGTCCTCAAGATGAGGGGACATTGATGTTGGGAGTGGATGGTCCCCATACAAAGGACCATGAATGTCTTTGTGAATGGGGTGGAAGAGAAGAGGTTTAGGCCCTAATGGGGCGTTTGGGTCAAAAGATGACCTTGGTGATTCATGAGCTATTCGCTCAATTGTGCCAAAGGATGGCAATGGTGGTGGATGATTTGGCCTAGGAGGCAAGTCATCCAAGTCCTCCAAGAAAGGATTTGGTGAAGTTGGTGGAGTGGAAAATAACTCCATAGGAATGAGAGTTGGAGACCTTGGTGGTGAAGGTGGCAAGGGTGTTTTGGATGTTTGGATGGGTGCCGGTGGAGGTGAAGTTGGTGTTTTTGTAGGTGGTGGAGTGGTGATCACAATGTGTGATTGAGTAGGTGTAGCCAAGGTAAGGCTTGTATCATCTCGAATGGGAGATGAGATCGTGAGTGGAGAAGACTCGGATGAGGAGCTAAGGTTAACAAAGCAACAAGGCCTCACACTAATTCTAGCGGTTTTCTTGCAAGGTTTAGGAGAGGATTTTGTCATTTTTGACTTGGGTTTTTCTTTGCTAGATAATGGTAAGAATGAAGAAGGTGTGAGGATGATCATGGTAAAACCTCTTAATTTATAGAAGTGAAAAATTATGGAGAAATGTGTTTGATTTGATGTTAAACCATTGAAGAGATGAGGTTCCTAATGATTTGGAAGTGGGTTGAATGCTAGTCGATTACCCAAGCCAATCCATACAAGAGAGATGGAGTGAAGAAGAAAAGATTTAAGCTAAATGTGTTCTAATGAGTGGAATCTGTTTCAATAAATCGATACCCACTTGATTGAAGGTACCAAAAATTTGGTTCCTTCCTTTATGCACAAAGGGCTCATTGGGGTAGATTTTTCAAATTTTTGAATTTTGGTGGGAAATGGATTTCTTATATACCTAAGTAAATTATACTTAGTTTAATAAGAGTATAAACTAGTTAAGATTGATTTATAAGCGATGGATGGTAATTGGAATCACTGAAAGAGTCAAATTCAAAAGTACCGAGGATCCACGACACCTCAAAATGTACACCACCTAACCCTAAAAAGGGTGCTTTCTGCCCGGGTTCCGCCTCGCAGTGCACGGCGGTATTCAATTCACATAACAGACGCGGTACAAAATCGCTTGGTGCCGCCCGACCTCGGTAGTGCGTAAAGTAGACAGCAGTATGTTTTTATGTTCGTGACTCTTTCCAAACCGAAATTTTTCTCAAAAGCTGTTAAGCACTAAACATTTCCTAGTTAGAAAAGTAAATAACACATGTATAAAACATAGTGGAGCATAGATTTTGACTATTTTTGATTTTCACATTATAGTAAAAATGGGTAAAATTTGATGTAAAGATACTGATGCGCGAAGAAACTCCTGATTCCCTTCTTTCAACACGCAAGTCAGTAAGAAAAGAAAAACAGCTTTAAATATCAAATCAATGAAGATCAGAGGAGTATATAGCTCTCGGTCGTTATGTCCCAGCGAAGCTATGCAAATGATCAATCAACGCCTAATGATCGCGAGATTTGAACCGAAAAGGAGATTTGTGAATGATTAACTACAGAAAAAGCCAACAAAATTACAACGGCTTAAATGCAAATTAGAGGAAATTAAAAAGATAAAATCTATTAAATAAACGCTTATCACTACAATTAAAAATGATGTTTTTGTTTTATGTTTTTAAAACGAAATTAAAAAACTACGACGTACACAATAAAAAGTGAAACTAAAGCAATATTAACCCTAAAAATATGAAAATGACATTTTTATAAACCTAATGATAAAAGAAACTTTAGAAAAAGAAAAATTATTTTAAGATAATTATCTAATTATTATTAATTAAAAACTATTTTTAACTATTTAATAATTACCAAAATTACAAGAAAATAGAAATAAAGCTAGAAAAATAAAATTAAGACTTAGAAAAATCTAAAATATCAAAATAGAATTTTCAAAACTATTTTGTATTTTCTGAATATTTTCTATTTTCTAGGAATTTTACACTATTAAAACTAATTAAATATTTAAAAATACAAATTTAACTAAGAAAATCTAGAAAAATATTTTTTCTTTTTATATTTATCTTAACTTAAGAAAAAATGAAAAATTATTTTTGAACCTTTTCTAATTAATTGTATTTAAAGCTAATTAAAAATGCTTAAAACTAATTTAAATTAGGAAAAATATCAAACAAAGGCAGGAAATTATGAAAAATTCAGAAAACTCTAAAATAATATCCCGATTCTATGAAAATTGTAAAAACTAGGGTAATGTGCAAGAATATGGATCAGAGTGAAATGGGTTGCAAATAAGCACCGGTGCTTAACACCAAATAATGAACCAATGAATCACAGTCCTAATAAGCTAAAACCACTATAAATCTACCTAAATTAGCTACTCTAACCATGGAAATCATGAAACAAACTTATGGTATGAATTTGCTTATTAGCTTAAAACAGTTTTTACCCCCAAACTTGCAAATTAAAATAGATACACTAAATAAGCTAGAAAACCTAAAACAGACACGCAGTCTCAAGTTGACCTAGCTAAGGGTTGTAAACCAAAATGAGCTACTCACAAGCTCTCATGAGTTTGTGGGAAGCTCTGCAATTTCCTGTCCTAAGGGGAGTGCAAAGCATGTGACAAATGTGGTTCATAAAACAGCTTATTCAGCCTTGAAAAAGCTTCTAAAAATTACACAAAAATCATTTATCAAAACTTGGCTACTCAACTTTAAAACCAGAGTGTCACTAAGTTGGACCTAAGATGAACCCATGAAAAATCTATGTAGTTTGGTGAAAAACTGTTCATGCCACTTTGACTTTTTGTAGACAGTATTTGCAGGTTGACAAAGTGAACTTTAATCCCAATTTACGACCGAAGTTTGATAAGTTAAAGGTTAAATGAGGCTAGTAATGAAAGCAATGTTAACTAAATCCAAACCTCAATGCAAGATGGGACCTGCTAAGTAAAATGAGGTGAAGCAGAACCTATTAATCTGGACTTGACTTCTAATGATTTGATATGCAGATGATGACCTTAATGACCCTAGTAACCCTAAAGGAAGCTTAGTAAACCGGCTAACCAAGCTAATCAGGTCCGGTAATGCCAAATGCCAGCTTAAACCAAACACACTCTTTCGCTTTTAACGCACAAGTAAGCAAGTAAGGCATCAAAAGATCAAGATGGATAGGGCAAATTAACTTAATCAGGGGCTCTATAATCTAGACTAAGCTCAATATAAGTATACAACCAAGAAAACTAAGGAAAATCAGTTGACTTCAAAATCTAACTAGAGAATCCTAATACTAAAAGAAGCTAGACTAATAACAGCTCATGGATAAAATAAGCTAGAAGAAACCGAAGTACTAACTAAATCTAACTATACTAAAAGGCACTAAAGACAATCTCAATAAGCTAAATGGTTCTACCTAATAAGCATTTGAAGTCACCTGACCGCTATTGTGGGAGTTCAAAAAACAGATGAAAGGAGTCCACTTTAGAGCTTACTTGGAATAAGCTAGATAGAGAGTTAAGTCCTGAGCTTCTGCTACTGAATCCACCTAGGCCACCGCTTGCTCCCAACACTGCTATTAATAAGTCAAGCATGTACTATTAATAAGCTAAGAGGAAAACCTTAGAGTTTGACTTAATAATTCCCATGCATCAGAACATTAGCCCCAAGCTTTGAACCAAACCAAATGCACCTATCAAACTATTTTTTGAATTTTTTCTTTAACCAATGATAAATAAGCTTGGTAGACTTGTGATTTCTATTTTTATAACTTTCACCTGACCAAAATTGAACTAAAAATATTGGCAAAACCTTGAAACTCAATTTCTTTCTTTTGCTCAATAAACTTAAACTGAAAACATGAAGTAACCCAGTACTAACTTTATGTTATTGAATGCTCAATAAGCTAGTAGAAAGACTTAAAAACAGAAAATTAAATTGATATTTGAAATTGACCAAATACTGAATTTGATTAAAACTTAAAACTGAGTACAATGGGAAACACAAAAACTGAAAATACAAATTACTGAGTTTCTTAATGAAATGAAAGATACAAACAAGTTAAATAGATAAAAAGTGCTTAAAATCTAAAACTAAAACTAACTACTACACTAAAAAACTAATACTTTCTTCATCAATACCATTTTATAAGCTCAGCTCCTCTCTGCCTCTCTTGATTCTCTCGGCTTTGGTCTTTGTCTCTCTCATGTGTGAGATAAAACAACAAAAACACCGTGCTCTCTTGTCTCTTTGTCTTCTTTAGTTTCTTGTGATGCTTTCTTGGGAGAAAACTGAGCCCCCAGTGTTGGGAGAGTGGTATGTGATGGGCAAAAAGGAGGGGGATGTGGTCTTTTGGGTTTGTGTTGGGTGGGTAGTGTTAGGGTTTGGCGAAAATGGGAAGGGAAGAAGGGGGGGTGGTTAATAATTTCACCGTATGGTTATAGGACCTGGCTCAAGTAATTAAAAGGGAAATAATTGTGTTTAGGTTGGGCTTATATAATAACTAGTCCGAATGGTTTGTGAAATTAATATACCAAGGACCATTAGTGTAATATCTCAAAACCAAAGGACCAAATTTGTAAACTCAAAACCCGGACCAAACATGTTTCTTCTGAATTTATGATCCAAGGGTTTGTTTGACAATCTCCAAAAATCCAAGGACTATTATTTGCCATTGTGAAATTCCAAGGATTAGTTTGAACATTTTGGATTTTCAGGGACTAAATTGAATTTTCAAAACTTTAGATTTTTCACCAAAGGATTAAATATGACAATTTATGTTTCCAAAAGGACCTTTGGTGACTTTTCTTTTAAAATAAGCCAGGACTGTTTTTGACAATTTGAAAACTGGGGACTAAAACTCAATGCAAATTTGATATGTTTTTCATCCTGATTTTGATATTTTGCATTTAAAACACATAAAACACTGATTTGTGATATTTTGATCATTTGATGTGTTTCTCGAGTGTTTTCGCATGATTTTGCAAATATTTCAGATAAAATGATGAGTATTTAAACACTCATCAATCCCCACACTAAACTATTGCTAGTCCCTAGCAATCTTTTGAGAAAAACTTAATGGATTTTAAACTTTACCAAAAGCCACTTCCGAGTAGCCAAATGTTTCAGTTCAAGTAAGAACCATGGTACACCGACAACTGTGATTTTGAGCAAAACCACCAACTTTCAACGGATTTGATTTGTCTTTACCGAAGCCGTACTTTCCGACTAGCCAACTCTTAAATAAATTATCAATATTATCTTTGGTGAGTCGATTACCAATTATGGTTTTTCCACTTTACCACAAGCCATAATCTTGCGGGCTAGCCAACTCTTCACTTTTTAGGATATGGTGAGCTGAATACCATACAATTTTGGGCAAATTGCAAGCCATATATATAACGGATTTGAGAAATCTTTACCAAGAGCCGCTTGTTCTCGATTAGCCAATCTTTTGTTTATCAAACATGGCGGATGATAATTTCAATGAGTAAGTGCAAAACACTTACTCCAAAAAAAATTTTGGCCAAAAACGGAATTCGGATAATATATGAAATTGTGAGAATTCCCCACACTTAGAAATGAATATTGCCCTCAATATTCAAAGTACCGGCGGTTATGCGCAAACAGAGAACGTGAAAGGGAAATACTACGCCATTATTTAGAAAGAAGATTTTTTTAAACATGTGGGCAACCCCCACACTAGGGTGGTAAATAGAAAGAAGTCAAATATGGGTGAAAACCATATGGCATGCTACTGTTTTTGATTACCGAGTCGCTAGCTTGACTCGACCCGAATTCATTTGTTCATGGGGAAGCAAAGTGGAAGAGAAAATCTCCATCGGACTTTCATTCAAGATGTTGACAAACATTGAAGCACGGAAAGTTCCACAATCGGATGAGATATACATGAACCGCCCAAAAATGATAACTGAAAATGCCGGGTCAAAGATAGTGTCTTCATTCCCGAAGGAGTGAAGAAGAGGGAAGACACACTAAGTGAGGAATGGAAGGAAGATGTTTATAATAATTAGATCCATTCATTATCCTCAAATGTAGACATATCTCGGAGTGAAGGTAGTATCATCATTAAGCAAACTCTTATGATAGAGCACACCTTCCTCCAAGCCAATATCATCCTCAAGATCAAAATAGAAATGATCATATTCCGAGGAGATATGTCGCGAGAGAGTTCACCGGAGAACTCTTCATGAAAAGAATCATTGGAAAAAGCTTCAAGCTCTGCTTGTCCAATGTAGAGTCACTATCCAACGGGATATGAGAGATGAAGCCGGTTTAGCACAAAATTCATCTTAGAACCAGGAGATTTATATTGAACAATTGTTCACGTAAGTGCCCTCATCCTTAATTTCAAGATCATCGTATCTTCACATCTTCTGCTAATCCAGCCTGTGGCTGCAATCTTCCACATAAGCGGCGTCTCCAGATAACTGTAATCATCATCAATGTAATCGAGGACATCTCAACATGATCATTTGGAAGACAAGAGGAGGAAGAATCACATACATGATCAAGAATTCCCCTCGTGGACTCTCTTGGACGGGACAAGGTCCTCAACACTAGACTTTGTCACACGAAGTCCGATTCCTTTTCAGAATGTAAAGGTCGAGATGCTCGCCCCCATAATAAGAGAGCGAAGTGGAATCTCGTGTGATACAGCTTGTTTGAGATGGAATCTCAATCACTGGAATATCAACAAATCAGGAGGTTGAGAAATATTACTTTTAAAAGGATAAAACCTCTCTCACATCATCATATAGAGTCAGCCTTAAGAATTGGGAACGCCTTAGAGCCGCATGCTCTAGGGCTATAATTCTTCCTTGATCATGCCTCTTCTCGGCAAGCAATTCTCCCATGTCTTTCACCACTCAACTTGATTCTTGTGCAACTCATAATCCTCAAGTGTTTTCATTGCTTTCAAAATCTTGGAGATTTTCTGAGACAACGTCAGTGAGTTTGAGCCGTATAGTGCTGAGGTTGGAATTTATAAAACATGAGAGTCATGATTGTTACAAGGAATGGATTCCTTACAATCAGTCTAAATGGGGACCTCCACAGCATCACAACAAGAAACCTGAGTTCCGAACGTGAATCATATGGATTTTGGTCATATCAAAGTTCTCGAAAGCATCACCTAAAACTGCTCATAGACAAACGGTTTCCGATGACACTCAAACTCAAGAGTGACCTCCACAAAATTCACAAGAGTATGCCGGGATTGTATGAAGAATAGTCGGGTTGTGGTGGGTAATTGAAAAGTTAGAGGAGTCAAAATGAGTTCCGACATTATAATCATAATCAAATGGAATTCGAACCACAAAACAAACAACTCCCCAAGCATGGATATCATTAACACATTGTACACACGCATTAATTAACGCATTGTGGTGAACCAAAAAGAGGCTCACTACAACCGACAAGGAATAAACGATTAAACGAAAGTTATGAAGAGGAATCGGTTATTCAAAGAATCAAACCAATTACGTGATCCTGATGACTATCAAGTCTCAAGAACATTCAAAGATCGAGGGACAAGTGGTGTGCTCGAGAGTTAGTATTTCCACCACTTCCGCTATGGTCTCCGCTCTTGAATGGGTTCATCGGTTGTGGCGGATGGTCGAAAACTTGGAGAATCATCGAGAGTTATCGATACTCGCACCAATAACAATATTTGCTTGCACCCATCCTTCCACATCGCCGTGATAAAACAATCCTGATTCGACAATCGAAGCCGATCTCTTCCATACGGCTTTTGCAAAGGGAAACAACGAGGATAATCGATCGTCAGCCATGAGAATTAAACATTTAGAGGATTAAGAAGAGA
Source organism: Chrysanthemum makinoi (assembly GCA_910596185.1). Lineage (NCBI taxonomy): Eukaryota > Viridiplantae > Streptophyta > Magnoliopsida > Asterales > Asteraceae > Chrysanthemum > Chrysanthemum makinoi. Next base: position 250,133,486 of record OU343219.1, on the reverse strand, counting down.
ATCAAATGATTGAGAGGATACGAAGAATAGAATTAAACGGCAAAGAGGGAAGAGAAATAGAATCAATAATAAGAGGAAATGAGAAAGAGTGTTTTTGTATTTTTGATAAGAAAATATAAAACATATACAATGGATGGTATGAACAAAGAGTGAATATCCAAATCACTAATCTGCTAGACGTAAGATTATCAAAGACAACACCGCAAGCAATGCACCAAAAATTTCGCCAAAGGCCATCAAAACTCACAAGTTCTCTCACGTGAATGCGGAAGAAAAACCTAAAACAGTTAACACGAAATCAATGAAGATCGAGGAGTATAGGGTCTCCCGGGTCGTTATGTCCCAGCGAGCTATGCAATGGATCAATCAACGTTAATGATCGCGAGATTTGAAAAAAGGAGATTTGTGAATGATTAACTACGAAAAAAGCCAACAAATTACAATGGCTTAAATGCAAATTAGAGGAAATTAAAAAGATAAAATCTATTAAATAAACGCTTATCACTAAAATTAAAATGATGTTTTTGTTTTATGTTTTATAAAACGGAAATTAAAAACTACGACGCATTACCAATAAAAAGTGAAACTAAAGCAATATTAACCCTAAAAATATGAAAATGACATTTTATAAACCTAATGATAAAAGAAACTTTTAGAAAAAGAAAATTATTTTTAAGACTAATTATCTAATTATTATTAATTAAAACTATTTTAACTATTTAATAATTACCTAAAATACAAGAAAATAGGAAATAAAGCTAGAAAAATAAAATTGACTCTAGAAAATCTAAAATATCAAAATAGAATTTTCAAAACTATTTTGTATTTTTCTCTGTATTTTTTCTATTTTCTAGAATTTTACATCATTAAAAACTAATTAAATTATTTAAAATACAAATTTAACTAAAAAATCTAGAAAATATTTTTTTCTTTTATATTTATCTTAACTTAAGAAAAATGAAAATTATTTTTTGAACCTTTTCTTAATTAATTGTATTTAAAGCTAATTAAAAATGCTTAAAAAACTAATTTAAATTAGGAAAAAATATCAAATGCAGGAAAATTATGAAAAATTCAGGAAAACTCTAAAATAATATCCTGATTCTATGAAAATTGTAAAAAACTAGGGTAATGTGCAAGAATATGGATCTGTAGTGAAAGGGTTTGCAAATAAGCACTCGGGGTAAGCTAACAAATGAAATAATGAACCAATGAATCACGTGTCCTAATGTAAGCTAAAACCACTATAAATCTACCTAAATTAGCTACTCAACCTATGGAAATCATGAACAAACTTATGGTATGAATTTGCTTATTAGCTTAAAACGTTTTTACCCCAAACTCTGCAGCTTAAAAAATAAGACACTAAATAAGCTAGAAACCTAAAAACAGTATACTGCAGTCTCAAAGTTGACCTAGCTAAGGGGTTGTAACAAAAATGAGCTACTCACAAGCTCTCATGAGCTTGTGGGAAGCTTCTGCAATTCCTCGGTCCAACTGGGAGTGCAAAGCACAGGACAAATGGGGTCTTATAAAACAAGCTTATTCAGGCCTTGAAAAGCTTCTAAAAATTACACAAAAATCATTTATCAAAACTTGGCCTACTGAACTTTTAAAACCCAGAGTGTCACTTAAGTTGACCCAAGATGAACCCATGAAAAATCTATGTAGTTTGGTGAAAACTGGTCATGCTTAATTTGACTTTTTGTAGACAGATTTGCAAGGTTGACCAAAGTGAACTTAATCCCAATTTACAGACCGAGTTTGATGTTTAAAGTTAAATGAGGCTAGTACGAGCAATGTTAACTAAATCAAACCTCACTGCAAGCCGGGACCTGTTGAAGTAAAATGAGGTGGCTAAGAACCCATTAATGTGACTTTGACTTCTACTGATTTGATATACATGCATGAGGACTCCAATGACCCTAGTAACCCTAAAGGAAGCTTAGTAAACTGGCTAACCGCTAACAGGTCTGCAATGCCAAATGCCAGCTTAAACCAAAACACACCTTTTCAGTTTTACGCACAAGTAAGCAGTAAGGCATCAAAAGATCAAGATGGATAGGCAAATTAACTTAATCAGGGCTCTATAATCTAGACTAAGCTCAATATAAGTATACAACCAAGAAAACTAAGGAAAATCAGTTGACTTCAAAATCTAACTAGAGAATCCTAATACTAAAAGAAGCTAGACTAATAAGCAGTTCATGGATAAAATAAGCTAGAAGAAAACTGAAGCGCCTAACTAAATCTAACTATACTAAAAGGCACTAAAGACAATCTCAATAAGCTAAATGGTTCTACCTAATAAGCATTTGAAGTCACTGACCTGCTATTGTGGGAGTTCGCAAAAACGATGAAAGGAGTCCACTTAGAGCTTACTTGGAATAAGCTAGATAGAGTTAAGTCCTGAGCCTGGCTACTTGAAGTCCACCTAGGCCAATGCCTCTTGCCCCATCAGTCAAGTAATTGTTACATTTACTTTTATTAATAAGCTAAGAGGAAACCTGTAGTTTGACTTAATACCCCCAAGACGAATGTGATAATAGCCCCAAGCTTTGAACCAAATGCACTCTATCAAACTATTTTTGAATTTTTTTCTTTTAACCAATGATAAATAAGTGGTAGACTTGTGATTTCTATTTTATAAATTTTCACCCACCAAAATTGAACTAAAATATAAAACCTTAGAAACTCAATTTCTTTCTTCTTTGCTCAATAAACTTAAATCAAAACATGAAGTAACCCAGCTAACTTTATGTTATTGAATGCTCAATAAGCTAGTAGAAAGACTTAAAACGAAATTAAATTGATATTTGAAATTGACCAAATACTGAATTTGATTAAAACTTAAAATGAGTACAATGTGGGAATTACAAAAAACCGAAAATACAAATTACTGAGTTTTACCTAAAATGAAAGATACAACAAGTTAAATAGATAAAAGTGCTTAAAAATCTAAAAAAACTAAAAACTAACTACTACACTAAAACTAACTACTTTCTTCATCAATGGCTGCCCATTTTATAAGCTCAGCTCTCCTCCTGTCTCTCTCTCTTGATTCTCTGCTTTCTTGGTCTCTTTGTCTTCTCTGTCATGTGTGAGATAAAACAACAAAACACGCTGTATGCTCTCTTGTCTCTTTGTCTTCTTTAGTTTCTTGTGATGCTGGAGCAAACCGAGCCTCTGAGTGTTTGGGAGTGGTGTATGTGATGGGCAAAAAGTGAGGGGACAGTGTGGTTTTGGGTTTGCGTGGTGTGTCGGTAGTGTTAGGGTTTGGCGGGAAATGGGAAGAGAAGAAGGGGGGTGGGGTTAATAATTTGACCTATGGTTATAGGACCGCTGGTTTCGTAAGGTTAAAAAGGGAAATGGGCAGGTTTAGGTTGGGCTTATATAATAACTAGGGTCCAATGGTTTGTGAAATTAATATACCAAGACCATTAGTGTAATATCTCAAAACCAAAGGACCAAATTTGTAAACTGAAACCCAGGGACCAAAAACATGTACTTTCTGAATTTATGATCCAAGGGTTTACAATTCCAAAAATCCAAGGACTATATGCTAATTGTGAAATTCCAGGATTAGTTTTAAACATTTTGGATTTTCGTGGACTAAATTGTAATTTTCTCAAAACTTTTAGATTTTTCACCAAAGGATTAAATATGACAATTTATGTTTCCAAAAGGACCTTGGCGAATTTTTCTTTTAAAAATAAGTGCCTCGGGATGTTTTTGATAACTTTGAAACTTGGGACTAAACCGCACCTTTTGCAAATTTGATATGTTTTTCTATCCTGATTTTTGATATTTTGCATTTAAAAACACATAAAACACCGATTTTGTATATTTTGATCATTTCTAGATGTGTTTCACAAAGTGTGGAGCATGATTTTGCAGCTTATTTGTACAAAAATGTGAAAATGGGTAAAATTTGATCATACTTGTGCTATCCCCCATGAGATTGTTAGCATACACCATTGTTTCAAGTTATATTATCATCCTACATAATAAAACAACTAAATTGTATCAAACATTAACGATAATGTATTGTTCCAAACACTCCTTAAAGTACCCTTATTTGTCCAACTTCTTGTAAATCTTGTTCATCATCCTACCAAGGCACTTGAACATTCCCTTAGTTTGCTTGAATCTACCGATTCATTCTCAATCTCGGAAGAGATGATAATACTCATGAGGTGGAAGATGAGCTTGGAAGACCATCCAGGAGCTATTTGATGATGATGATGATGGAGTTGGAGGTTTTGCTCTCTTGCCTTTGTCTTAGCAACTCGCTCATCACTCAAAGGTACAAAGATGTGAGGGATGAGCTCATAGTGAAGGTGCATCCCTTTGGGGTTGGTGGAATTGGTGCAAAGTTTCTATAGAGACGGGTGAGAAGCACCTATGGAAGAGCAACCGATCCTTGAGTTGAATATCAATCATTCTCCTAGCTGTAGTAGGCTAAATTGAATGGTTGACGGGTGGACAAGTTGTAGAGCATGACAAAGGCAAGCGTTAATGTGATCCCTATTTCCTATGGTGCTAATGACGTTGGCTCTAAGTAGCTCCTCCCATTTCTTAAATTCGGGCTTAAGTTCATTTAGCTCCATTCCATATGGATCTCGGTTTACTCTTTTCCCTTTCGGTAACACGGGTTGTATCACCCTTGGGTTAAATAGGTGTTCACGGATAACATCCTTATCGGCCAAACGGGTTTGGTAGGGAAGAGTGCGGTCATTGATTGCATCAAGAGCGTGAGTGACCATTTATCCGAGTAGACACAAGTCCTCGGTTGGGAATTCCTAGCACTTGAGCAAAGTTGGCTAAGGTGATGGTGTAGTCGCTTTGATTGATTCTAAACCTAAGACAAAATTCATCATCGTCTTCATCACTAAAGCCGGTCACACTAGCATAGAATTCTAACACAAACCTAGGACAAATTGGTTCATCGATGTCAAGAAGACAATCGAATTGAATGGCGGCTAGTTCTTCACGGAGATTGGTATTTTCAAGGAAGGATGAGTGAATGGTTCTACCCTCATGGAAATACCTTGATTCTAGACCCCTAAATATTTCTACTTGTTCCTTGGTAAGTCCTTTGGTTTTGTGGTGTTTGGGAATGTAGTTAAGTGTCTTTGTGATCATAGAATCTTGGCTACCATGGTTATTCCTAGGACAAGAATTAATATGTTAAAATGAGAATAAACTTTTAACGCTGGTTCTAGTGTGTGCCTATATGAAAACAATTTGAGTTCGGTTATCTCGACTCATTTTATGCACAAAATGGTTTTAGGGGTGTTTGGCAAATACCATGAGATAACCCAAATGCTCCTAATTCAATGTGGCTTCATTTGAATATACCCGGAATGCATATTAGTTATGCAATACCTTTAGTCAAGAGCATGCAAGTGATGAAAATTTAACGCTTCTATTTGTATTAGCAATGAAAAAATGTTTTCCTACAAGTGAGAAGCTTTTCAAAATTTTTGACATGGGGTGTTTGGTTATTTGAATAAGGCCTTATATCATTATCTATCAATTAGTGGGAAGCATGATTTGTTTATGCAATATGATAATGTAGTACCTAATTTCAATGACTAGTTATGCAATTTGCCAATTGAATTCATATTTGGTATAAAAGCATACATAAAACCCCATGTAATGATTTGTGATAGTTTTGTGCATAAATAAGAATCCTAGACTCGAATTAAGAGATAAAATGTAGTTAGGATACTTACAATGATGTTATCTTTCTGATTAGTGAGTGGGAGTCAATAATGAGCTTGGTTTAATGTTTACACGTTTTGGTAAAGTGGGTTTTGAGGAAGAGGATGTTTTGTATATAGAGCTTTGCTTCTCAGACACCACGGACCGACGGCACCAAAATTTGGTTCCGTCTTTGTTGTCGCTTAAGTCGTGGCTACAGAGTGGTGTACAAGACAAAATTGTTTTGTTTTGACTATTCTAATGTTTTAGGCTATGTTTATCCTACATGTTTGGTTCCATTAACCCTAAACCAAGTCTAAGAAGATTAAAAGGTTCTCGCTTAAGAGGCTTAGTTAAGATGTCGGAATGTTGTCTTCGGAGGATACTTTCTCATTGAAATGTTTCCTTTTTGAACATTGTCATAAGAAAGTGATGACGGATTTCAATATGCTTTGTACGCAGCATGTTGAACGGGATTCTTGTCGAGATCGATGGCTCCTTTGTTGTCGCAAAGTATCACAATGTCGTTGAGATGAATTCGTAGTCACGAGAGCTTGCTTCATCCAAAGAGCTTGTTGACATGCTTTTCCTACCGAGACGACTCGCTTCAGTAGTTGAGAAGGCTAAAGCCGTTTGCTTCTTTGCAAACCATGAGGTGAGACAATGTCCAACAAAAGTGCAAATACCACTTGTACTTTTTCTATCGACATAATCACCGGCATGATCCGAAGTGGCATACACTATGGTTTCTACACTTCCTTTGGGATACCATAATCCTAAACACGTTGTTCCCTTAATGTATCTAAAAATCCTTTTAAGCTTCTAAGTGTGATGCCTTTTGGGTTTTCGAAAGGAAAGCACATAGACAAACAATAAACATAATGTCGGGTCTACTAGCCGTAAGATAGAGTAGGCTACCAATCATTCCTCTATATTTAGTGTTATCTACGGATTCACCTTCTTCATCCTTGGTGAGTTTAGTGTCCGAGGACATGGGTGTTTTAGTTGGTTTGGAATCTTCAAGACCAAATTTCTTAAGCATGTCTTTTATATATTTAGATTGGTTAAAGAATATGCCATCTTCTAGTTGTTTAATTTGAAGTCCTAGAAAGAAGTTTAACTCACCCATCATACTCATTTCAAACTCGCTGCATGATTTTAGAGAAATCATCATAGCTCTTGACAAGTTGATCCGAATATAATGTCATCAACGTATATTTGAACAATGATAATATGTGATTCTTTTTCTTGGTAAAAAGAGTATTATCTACTAATCCCATAGTGTATTTGTTATCAACAAGAAAAGTCTTAAGTCGGTCGTACCAAGCTTTTGGTGCTTGCTTAAGACCATAATGCTTTGAGTTTGAAGACATGATGTGGTTTCTCAAAGTCGGTAAAACCGGAGGTTGAGCAACATACACTTCTTCGTTAATAAACCCATTAAGAAAAGCACTTTTAACATCCATTTGAAATAATTTAAAGTCATAAGCACATGCATAAGCAAGTAATATTCTAATAGATTCAAGTCTAGCTACGGTGCATAAGTTTCATCATAATCAATTCCTTCTTGTTGATTATAACCTTGTGCAACAAGCCTAGCTTTGTTTCTAGATACTATACCATTTTCATCCATTTTATTTCAAAACCCATTTTGTTCCAATTATAGTTTGATCTTTAGGTTTTGGAACTAATTTCCAAACATCATTTCTAACGAATTGGTTTAATTCTTCTTGCATGGCAATTACCCATGATTCATCTTTTATTGCTTCATTTATGGTTTTGGTTCAATGGTGGATACAAAACAAAAATAATTACTTTGATTTTGGGCTTGTGACCTTAAGGTTCTTTGATTAGTTGTCCTATGACCTTTTCTAAAGGATGACTTTTAGATTCTTTGATGTTGACAATTTCTTTATTTAATGGTTCATCTTCCTTGTTATTATTAATTATTTGACTTTCTATCATTTGACTTTCAACTAAGTCATCATCTACCAAAGGTGATGTCTTAGAGGGAGGTGGACTTTCATCAAATGTTATGTTCAACCATTCTCGACTATCATTGTTTCTTTGTTTAGGACAATAAGCTTTACTAGTTTGAGAGTAACCAAGAAATACACCTTCATAAGACTTTGGGTCAAACTTGGTGAGATAATCCTTAGTATTAAGAATAAAGCATTTACAACCAAAGACTCTAAAATATCCTAACGTTGGCTTTTTACCTTTATAAAGTTCATATGGTGTTTTGTTTAAGAAAGGACGATAAGACTCTATTCAAAATATATGTAGAAGTGTCAACGCTACACCAAAACTTTTGAGGAATGTTTTGTTCATTAAGCATTGTTCTACCTCATTTCTTGAATTGTTCTATTTTTACGCTCTACTACTCCATTTGATTGAGGTGTTCGTGGAGCGAAAAGTTATGTGTTATACCATTTGTATCACAAAAGTTTCCAAATTGAGTTTCGTTGTCATTCACGACCATGATCCGTTCGGATCGACACAATTTTGACACCTAGAAGATTTTGAATTTTCTTGCTAAGTATTTCAAATTTATCAAAAGCTTCATTTTTGGTTTTCAAAACAACGTCCAAGTAAACCTTGAGTAATCATCTACTATGACCAAAGTGTATAAGTTGCCTCCATAGCTTCTTATAGCGGATGGTCCAAACAAGTCCATATGTAATAATTCTAGACACTTAGATGTGGACACCATATTTTTAGATTTGTGACTACTATGGTTTGTTTACCAATTTTGCAAGCCAAAAGTGTTGGTCATATTTTAGTTTTGGTAAATTCCTAACTAACTCTTTTGAAGATAGGTTTTGTATAAGTCTCATATTAGCGTGACCTAAGCGCCTATGCCAAAGAGATGAGCTATCATCTAATGTTGTTAGCAAAGTTTGTCATTATATGTTTTATCTATTTTCATGACGTATATGTTATTTTTCCTAACTCCTTTAGCTATGGTGATACCATCTTTTAGTATTTTACTACCATTTTCATCAAATAGTACTTATATACTTTTATCACATAATTGGCTAATACTAAGTAGATTAAATCCTAACCTATCCACATGAGCAACATTTTCAATAGTTAGAGTTATGAGCAATCGCATTCCTTGCCAATGATTTTGCTTTTGAGATTGCTACCAAAAGTGACATTACCTCCGCCATACTCTTGGTATGATGAGAAGAGACTTTGTTGCCCGTCATGTGTCGTGAGCATCCACTATCTTTTATCCATTCATCGTTCCAATCCAACTTTCAAGCATACCTAAGAAGCAAATAACTCAAGCATTTGGTCCCCAATATCTCATGGGTCCGTTTGGGTTAAACATACCATTTATTTGATTCATGTATGGAAATGATGGGTAAGAGTTCCATGGCATGTAATCCGGAGTTTGATATGGTCTAGGAAAGTTTTGATTCCAACCGTTGTGTTGGTAGGTTGTATGTTTGGTTGCTCTTAGGAAAGGGCGCTTTGCAAAAGGTGTTTTATATTTGTTGAGTAGTTTTGATCTAAATTCATTTTTGACAAGTCCTACTCCCGATGTAACAAACTGGTTTTAGTTTAACACTATCATTGGTTTTCTTTGTTACTTTAACAAATTCAAGATTGTCCGTATTAAACATTCTCATTCTCACGAAGTACCCACGCACACCATTTTTCAACGGACGGAACCCTTATTTTGGTTCCGTCTGTCCGCGGTCTGCATCAGAAATGCTTTTGGAATGTTCGTCCTTTTCGCCGCTTTGTTTTGACTCTTTGGAATTAATACTTTATTAAATCCTAGCCCATTCATGTCTCCCGGTGTTTTATGTATTTTAACTATTTCATCCAAGCAGTGCTTATGTTTTGTTAAACCTTTTAAATTTAGAATTTTTTCTATTAGAACATCTTGTGTGAGCTTTAGTTTTTCTATTTCAAGATTAAGCTCTTGACATGATTTACAATCATCGCATTTGCTTTTCCTTTTCAAGTCGTTTTGCTTTTCTTTTAACTCATAAACTTCATTTTCCAAAAATTTTGGTTTTAAAAATTTATTTTTAGTTATGATTTTAGACTTAGCTCACACAATTGATTATATTGTTTTTGCAAAGTGTCATCATCAATAGAAGAATAAGAAGAGTCGAAAGTACCTCGCTTTGACTCATGTGCCATTTAAGCATCTCTTCCTTGCTTGATTCTTCATCGTCTTCACTATCACCCAAGCACCACTTACAAAAGCTCGTTGAGTTTTGCTTTTAGGTGGCTTGGGACATTCTCCTCATGAGATGACTTGCATCACCACATCTAAAACACTTTCTTTCACCTTTACCCTTTTGTCATCCCGATCTTTCGAATGGCTTCTTTTCTTCTCGAGGTTGTCTTACAAACTTTCCTCTTCTAAAGAACTTTTAAAATCTCTAACGGCCATGGCATACCCTCATCTTCACTATGGAGCAAGATTCGTCATCATCACTTGATTCCGCTTTGCTTTTAGAGCAACGGATTTGATCTTTCCCTTTTTCCTTTGATGATCTCCTAATCTTTCTCCATTACCATTTTCGTGAACTTTGAGGTTGCCAATTAGCTCGCCTAGTGACATTTTTGAGAGATCTTTGATTCTTCAATAGCGGTCACTTTAGCTCCATTTGGATGGAGTGCTCTAGAAATTCCCCGACAAAGTTCTTACTACTGAAAAGATTCATCAAGTGCTTTAAGTGATGTAATAATAGTATTAAAGCGAGCAAAGCCACAATCAATGGTTTCATCTTCGTGGGATAACAAATTGTTCATATTGTTGAACAAGAAGATCAATTTTGTTATCCTTGACTTGTGAATTACCTTGATGTGTAACAATTAAAGATTCCCAAATATCTTTGGCGGTTTCACACATAAAAATTTTTCATATTCTTTTCTAGGTAAAGCATTATAAAGCATCATTTTAGCTTCATTATTTTTAGCAACTAGTTTCTTTTGTTCATCAACGGAAATATCCTTTGTTGTAGAACTAAAATCCCCTTTAACAATAATAAACCAAAGATCTATATCTTTTGATTTTACATATGTTTCAAAACGTTTTTCCAATAGATAAATCCATTGGTTTCAAAGAGTGGTGGTCTTTGCATAGATTGCCCTTCTTTAAAGTTTTCGAATCCATGGATCGTTTCAAGTTTATAAAATACAAGTTATTTTAGAAATTCTTGAGCAACGAGGCTCACCAATTGTAAAACTAGAAAGGGGGTTGAATAGTTTACCAGTTAAAAACTTTGTTTTGAAACTTATTGAAAGATCAATTGATATTGATCTTAGATATGTTAATGAAATATGCAAGCAATATGTAAAGAGTAAATAAGGAAAGAAATGATCAAACCACAACAAGTTGTTTATAGTGGTTGGGTCTACAAGGACTCTTTTTCCTGTTCTACTCCACCCTCGAGTCTCACACTCGAGAGTTTAACTTCACTAGTCAACAAGCTCCTTTCACCAGGAGAAAACCTTTACACTTCGCTACACTATTTCCCGACACTAAGCTAGATGTCGAAGTTCTTTCCAAGGGTACAACCACTCCCACACACAATGTATTTTGAGGACTAAAATACTAACCACTCACACTCACAAGATTATGATGGTTTAATACAACAATGAAGTATGAATCAACACTAGATCATACAACACTAAACAAACAAGACTTCCAACTTCTCGTTGAAGCTTGAATGTGACTTGATCTTCTTTGCTACAAAAGAGATCACTAATATGATATGAAACCGAGTTAGAAAGGTTAGAGAGAAGATATGTATGAGAGTATGTTAGAAAGGGATGAAAACTACTTGGCTGGCATTGCTATTTATAGCCAAAATGACGAGGAGCGACGAACCACCGCTAACCCTAAAGTTCCGCCTCGTACCATTTTTGGTACCGCCGGTCCTGACAAACAAGATATCAAATCTTGCCAAAGTCAACTCTATCTAAGTAAGATTGTGTAGATATGTAGAGTACAAATCCACACAAAATATCTAATGAAATCTTCAATGATTTCCATGATGCATACATGATGTCATATGTTGTATTTCTATTTTAGAAATATGCAAATTTAAGTAGTGTTTGGTTTTAAGAAACCAAAACATTCTAAAACTACTATCATACATTATGATTAGAGTCATATCAAGATATATGATTAATCACAATGTAAATGCTTGAATGATGAAGATATTATTTGAAAAGCTTGTTTTAATATCTATTAAACTTGACAAGCTTTAAGCTTTATATAAATTAAATTTACTTTTGTCGTTAACAAAACTTAGGTAAAAATCTAAAATATAAATAACGTTTAATGACGATATTTGTATTAACAGGGACACACGACAAACACCACTACGAGCTAAAGGACCAATGACATATGTCCTCCTTATTCATTTCCTGATAATCGGCTAATTAAGCACCCGGGCGTACCCATCGATCAATTCTAAAATGATTTATCTCTAAATCCTACAAAACCTCTCTATAAAGCGAGAAAGAATACACAACATCAGTACATTACACACTTGGAAGAATATCTGCCTCACGCTAGTTGAAGTATGCTCTGTTTAAGTTTTAATGAGCTTTGATTTATATCAATCTCATCGGCCCTACTGCCTATACTAAACCAAACAAATAAAAACCATTCCCATCTCATCCCTAAACCGATTTACATACCATACGTAAACATTTACCATACTAGCAAACGATATAGGGTTGTTTTTCCAGCAGGTTCTACCATGACATTAGTACCATTTTTCTCCACCAAAACAGACCCTCCAGTATCGTTAGCAACCTTACTAATACCGGATTAGGAGTTCACCTCTTTCATGACAACATCGTAGCTTTCACAAGCTTTACGCGTAGCCTTGTCAATACCATAAACACTCGGCTTTAATGGTTTCCTATCATCTACCACTAACACTAGCTTTCCATCTAACATTAGGCTTTCTATATCACGAATCTTAGCAGCCAAAGAAGTCAAATCATGTTTTTCAAGTGCTTCAGATAGGGATGAAAATCCCAAATCTGCCTCACTACTAGCGTA